>WBMV01007231.1:472147-487588 GCA_013396655.1 Campylorhamphus procurvoides
AAGCCCCGCCGCCGGCCTGCAAGCCCCGCCCCCGGCCAGCAAGCCCCGCCGCCGGCCTGCAAGCCCCGCCCCCGGCCTGCAAGCCCCGCCCGGCAACCCAGTTGGGTCCAGGGCCGTCTCCGGCTGAGTCCGAGTCCTCGGGAGCTTTGGGTCAGCAAAAGTCCAGCCCTCAGCGTTGTGCCGCATCTACGTGGCTTTTGAACACCTTCAGCCGCGGCGACTCCACCGCTTCGCTGGGGGAACCGGCCCCAGCGCTTGGCAGCGCTTTCGGTGAAGGCGTTTTTCCTCACATCCGAGCCAAACGTCCCCTGGCGCAGCTTGAGGCCGTCTCCTCTCGCCCTGTCACTTTTTGGTTGGGAGAAGGGAGCGGCCCCCAGGCCCTCCCAGGGCCGTGGGGTCCCCCCGAGCCTGCTGTGCCCCGCAGCAAATTTCTGGCAGCCCCTTCTGCGGTGTGCGGCTCTTGAATAGCTCCTCTTCGGAGGATGAGAGTCCAAAACCGACCACAAAGCCGGCTTAGAAACTTCACTGAAGCATCTCCAGCAGGTTTTACTGCACAGAAATACGTATTGAGGAACGTGTGTGCCTCCTGATAAGTTTTGACAAATAAGGGCACGTTGAAATAAGTTTTAATTTTACTGACATTTCCTTATAGCACTTACATCTTATGCCAGAAGAAAATTCTGCATTTAGCTTTTTTCCCCCAGCAAATACATTCTCATAAAAAATAAATAAGATTTCCAGTCATACAGAGTCTGAAAATAGTCAGCAAACTACTGGAGGTCAATTCTGGTTTTCTGTGTTATTTTGAAGTGTTTCAATTTTTATTCTCAAGAAAGCGGCAGCTAGTGAACACAGCTCATGTCTTAGACTGAAGGATCAATACAAGAAAAAATGTTAACCGTAGATCTCTGCCTTTATTAATTACAACTAATATAATACTACGCATTTCTCTAATACAAAGTCTTAAACACTTCAACAAAGGAGAAAAGTGCTTCCTGTGTGCCTGGAGAAATATGGTGTGGGTGTATAGGATGCTGCTGGTGCACAGATTGCAAATTATATATTCAAGACTTGAGTTGGTATAATGCTGATTGCCAAATCCAACACTCACATATAGTTAAATGCCAAAATAATGTGTGTCCCTGTGTGCAGGGATGGAGTCTTTAGTGGCAGGATAGCATACTCCTTCTCCTCATCAGCTCAGTAAGCCATTTGTCATTCAAAGCACAGGATCAACAGTGGATGAAAGCCATTTCATATTTATATTTATCCTTGCTGTTCCATATATATCCTATGCATTAAGTACTTCATAACATTTAATCCTCGCAGTGAAATCCGGAGTTATTTATAAATCTCTGGCATTCTGGAAAGTATCAACTTTACAAAAAGTAAAACAACGAGAAAGGAATGCACTTTATAAAATATCCAATTTATAATATCTCCATCAAGGACAGAGTGAAAGTGTAGAGATATTATTGACAGTAATATGTATGTATGTATTTTTTAAGAGTGGCAGTCCAATTGCCCAGGGTAATCAAATTGCCATAAATACAGAATTATCCCTTTCTTCACTCCCTCTCATTAAATGTATCCAATATTAAGTGCCTATGATCAAATTTTACTAAAAATACTCAGCTGAGACCATAACTAAGAAAATTTTTTGCCAATGAAAAAGACATAAATTAGGGTGGAAATCTGAGGAGACAGTGCTTCTTAAAGCAGTGGAAAATGGATCTAACCTACAAAACAGTAGATTTTACTATCTTAGAAGTATTTATGAAGAAAGATACACCCTATCAGTGGAAAAAATAACCTCTTTAGTTGTATTCTTCCCCCAACAGCAGCTACAGGAGACACTGTAGGGAGAATTTGGCCTCTTCTTGTGTCTGCTCATTGCACTCTGCCAGCATCCACAAGTGTCACATTAGGGACATGAACATTTTTCATTACAGATCATAAAAACTTGATAGTCCTGTCCAGCAGCCACATGATTACATGGAGCAAAACAGTCCTCAATATTAAATATTTGTTATTTTGTGGAAAGAACAGCTAGATTTTGCGTCATTCATATCTGTCATACCCATACTTTAAAAAGTTGTATTTTCTTCTCTATCTATTTTAGCCTTTGTATGTATTATCCTGGAAAATGGACCATTTCAAACTGCCCACTTACATTTTAAGAAATCAGCCAAGTTAGTAGTATTTTCCAAATCTTATAGCCTTCAATACTCTCATCTGCATTGTAGATATACTTAATTCTTGATATAATATCACATAATTAATCTTCCATTAATCAATAGATATTAAAATGTGTTCATTTATACACAAGTTTAATATAAAGGTTAATGACTTCAAATAATAAAATTGTCATCAAAACTTTTCTTCTTTCCATAAGCAGACACAAAGACATTATTTTAAAATAGTCAGCAAAACTTCCAGTATTTGCTATTATATGACTGTATATAGACTGAAGGCATTTGCCATAGAGCAGTTACATAGAGTACATAATGCATTAGCACATAATACCACCTGTTTGTGCAAGAGCAAAGTGTTCTCTTCCATTCTCATTTTTTATTCTTCTTTTTCTGCCTGAAACCTGCCAAAAATGTGCTTCATGTAGAAAATAAGTGACCTTGTCTCAACAAAAAACTTTTTGTAATTAATAATCAGGTCCTATAAATATTAGAAATTAATATATTCAGGCCCATTCAGGATTTGACCCTAAGTCTTATTGGCAGCCTCTAGTGTTTTAATCTGCTTTTCACAAACCAGGTTTATCTGTGGATGGATCTGCTTCTTCTAAGTCTGCAAACTCTTCCTCTATAACTGGCTTCAATATTTTCTCTATTTGTGTGAGTCTTTTTTTCAGTTTCTGTTGTGCACCGTCATACTCAGCCAACAACCTGGCAAACTTTGTTTGTAACCTGTCCATTGCTCGCTCCATGTAGGCGACCTTCTCTTCAAGATCTTTAGGATCACTTCCTAAATTTGCAATTTCAATGTCCAGCAACCCATCTTTCATTAGGATTTGCTTGCCTTTTTCTTCCAGCATAGCCTTTGCATCTGGATACTCTGTTAAAGCCTCCATAAGATCATCTTTAGACAGACAAAACAAGTCCGAGTAGCCAATACTTTTAATATTGGCTGTTCTTCGATTCCCAGCTTTGCTACCTTTGATATTAAGAATGCTGATTTCTCCAAAGTAGCTGCCATCACTTAGGACCACAAATTGGGTAATTCCATCATCAGCAACTACTGCCAGCTTGCCTTCTTTGATAATGTACATCTCTCGTCCAATATCTCCTTTTCTGCAAATGTAATCTCCAGGACTGTATACTTGTGGCTGGAGTTTCAAAACCAGTTCAACCAGCAGGCCAGCTTCACAGTCTGCAAAAATCCGAACTTTTTTTAGTGTTTCCAGGTGAACATTGATTGCAATCTCTGCTCTTAGTTTATCTGGCAGATACTTCAAGACTTCCCTTTCATCCACTGCCTTTTTGTTTGTCCACAGGTAGTCAAACCACTTGATAACTCTTTTTTCCATGTCTTTGCTCACATTCCGAAAGTGCATATACTGCTTGATAGCATCAATCCTTGCTTGAAACTCTGCCCTGGCAGCATTCATGTTGGAGATCATAGAACCCACATTACCAACAATGGTAGCGAAAATCAATACTCCAACCAAGAAGTCAACAACCACAAAGAAATACTCAGAATCTCTTACAGGAGGGGGTGTTTCTCCAATAGTAGTCAGGGTCAGTGTTGACCAGTAGAGACTGTAGACATATTTTCTAGTCAGACGGGCGAATTCAGGATCAGAGGTGTTGGGGTAGACCCATGTGTCAGCCCCAAATCCAATGGCTTTTGAGATTGAGTAGTACACACAGGCATTCCAGTGAATAATAATCACAATGTACATGACAAGATTAGAGATCCTGAAGATGTTTGGGTAGTTTGTCCTTGTTTCTGTTCGCTGGAAGAATTCAAACATCCGAGCTACTCTGAGTAGTCTGTTTATTCTTAATTCCGGGTAATTCAATCCTAACTTGAAGTATAATAGATCAGTTGGTATGATTGACAGAAAATCTAATTTGAATTGCAAAGATTGCTTGTATTTCTCTCTAAGCTTTTGCTCTTCTTTCACCAGAAGACCTTGCTCCAGGTAACCTAAAATAAAATTATAATAAGAAAAAATGCTCCAACTTCAAATATATTGTTTTTATTGTCAGTCCCAATCAACTTTGAAAAAATATTTTGAGTGCAAATTCCAGGTTGAATATAACTTCTCTTACTTTTTAATTTGCAATTTCTTGTTTCTAAATATTCAGTTTAGTTCTGTATGGTTCAGCTTGAGCTAAACTATACAGCTTTGGATGATAAACATTTTAAGCTCTGATTCTTTGCCCCCACTTTTCCACAATGGTGAACATCTGAAAAAAAATCCAACCTCCCTTCCCAAAAAAACCTCCACAAGAAAGGTGTTTAATAAGGGAAGGAATTTGGACACAGGAATTTCAGTTCCATATTGAGTGTATCTACTCAATAGCTCTGGATATAGGATAAGGTTTTTTAAAAGTTAGAGATGAAGGTAATGGGAATGTCTTGCTTGCTTAATCATCTTGAAAATCAAGCAAGTATTTGAATCTCCTCTAAAAAACCCAACCAACCAAACATACAAACAAACAAAAAACAGATTAGGTGCTAATTTTTCAGAACCCCTGATCCTCACTTGGCTGAATTCCATGTTTATTTGATCCTGGTGAGTCAGCTGAAGGCAGAACAGCTTGTATCTAGCATACTTCAGGTTTTATGTATTCTTCAAGTAATACATCAATTTCTCCTACTTTTACAGGTCACAGGCTACAGTCTTTCAGAGATACATCTTTCATTGTTACACCTTATCAAGGGTATTCAGATAATACAAGCAGTAGTGTTTTGAATATTTAAAACAACCTGCCACAAATAAATGAAAAGGAGTAATTAATCACTGAATTTACCTACCTGTCCTTGTCCTTACAAACATGTCAGCAACATAAATGGCATCAGAAACATAATCAATAATAAACCATGCTGCTAAGTAGTCATGCTGAAGCTCATCAAAACAGGCTCTGAATAGGAAAAGACAAAAGTAAATTACCATGAAATTAAAAATAAATACTTGTAAAATCAGTGATGAATAAAATATTTTTAATCCATTTAGGGATATTATGATTTGCTAGAAGTTCTATATAATCATTGAAGGAGTACATCACCTAGCGATGATCATGGTCCAGTTGTACATGACAGGCATTGTGATGCAAAACAACCAGTTGTAATATATATTTCCTGATGGATCAATGGTGAAAATATCTTTCTTCTTCCTAAGGGGATAAGCAGGGGGGTGAAAAAAGGGAATTTAATGAGAGACTTGAAATACACATAATTTTTAAGGAAGGAAGCACTCCAGAAATTGTTATTGTATAATAAGTGGTCTTGGTTAAAGTTAAGCTTCCTTGCTTGAATGCATGGAAAATTTGAAGCTGTTGTGACTTGGGATGCGAACCTGAGAATCTAAATTTTTCTGAGCAAAATTACCTTGGCAGTCCCACTTCAGTTTATAGAGGCACGTGTAATTTTAAAATTAAATTTCTTTCCTACCCAAATAACTGTCTTCTCTGATAATTGATTTTATAATCCTTTTTTTAAAAAAAATCCAACAACAACATATTATGTTACTACTAATGTTTATATAAGTGAGATAAATCATTCCTGTCATTCCTTTCTTACTGGGAAAAGTGTATCTCTGAGAAAGCTAAAACGTTGGCATAGTTTACACAAAGAAACCAAAGAATGAGAAATCATACACACAAGTTCCTACTGCGCTATTTTAAGTTACAGTTCCTTAGGCAGAAAATTATGAATTTACCATGGAGAAGATAAAGGAAAAACTTTTAGATCATAGAAGAGTTTACTTGCTTGTAGGTGCCACTGTGTGTGGAAGAGATTGCTTTATGCCAGCACATCTTTTTCTGCAGGGTGTTATCCAAGAAATATTAGATAATCAGAATCCAAAGGAGATATGTTTTGATTATTTTTTTCAGATGACCTCCAGGCATACATATTTTTGTCATCCACATACGAAGTTAAGTCAAAACAATTCTACTCTGGGGAGAACAACAGCAGTCCATACACTCATTCACTGAGTATAAACACCTTTGCAGGATGTCTGTGAATGGATTCGATCTTATACCAAAAGCAATTTTATTAGACAGCATAACAGGACCTAAGTGAAAAATACTTACTCTTCTATATTTTCTTTTTTCTTGGACTTCTCTTTATTTTTATTTTTCTCCTTTTTTTCTTTGTTCTTTTGTGTTTCTCCATCCTTTTTTTTTTCTGGCTTGCTAAGAAATAGATTTACATTTTCTGTTGTTAAAGACCAAGTTAAAACATATTTAGCAAACAATAAATATATTAGAAATAGTAGTATAGTTACTCTTTGTCTTACCTCTTCTTTTCTTTTTTCATTTTCTTCTCCTCCCTAAGAAAAAGAAAAATATGACAGGCTCATGGGATGCACATACCCCTTGCTTCTACATGTATTTATTTATTGGAATCATCTGCATTCAGTAAGGATAACATTATACCTAAGTGTTTGACCTTCAAAAACTATTTTGTTTATTGTATTCACCTGTAACTACTTTTATTTTCAATTAATAGATCCAATACCAGTAGCTTTGCTATTGAGGATGCTCATCATAACTGATGTGCATCAAGTTAAAATACATGTGCAGTCTCTTATGGGATTACCTGAATTAAATAACTGTTTCTAAAGAAATTATTATATGTATATAATTCTTATTCATTTCTGCTTAGACAACCAATATTGCAGTACTCTCATTATATGAAATGACAAATTTACTTACGCATCTTTATTACTATTATTGTTAATATTGTAGCATGCAAATACACCAGGGAGATATTGTTGCCTGGGGAACAACAAAACAACACAGTTATATGGTATCTGCTGAAATACAAAAAGTCTCCTAAATGTTTACAATAAACAATATATCATAGTTTTAAAAACTTAGTTTTTCACTAGTAGTGAAGAAAATTAGGTAATGGCAAGTATCTGTGCTTAGATAATCCTATCAAATTATCAAGCTAAAACAAAAATGAACACAAAATATACTATTTTCCATACCTGTTTTCCCCTCTGTGAATCAGTCCAGGGTCCTTACTGGTGTCTTGCACTACCACGCTGGGAACAATTGTATGGGAGTGATGGGTCTCAATCACTCCAACCTTCATGGTCGAGTTTGTCTTAACTTGTGTAATTGAGGAAGACTGAGTAAAAAAAAAAAAGGAATCAAGTAATTTCACAACTAGAAGAAGAAAATATTTTTTTTCCAAAAATGAATCCTTTAGACCCTTGCATCCCCAAAGACCAACAAGAATATTTTCAGTTTCCTGTCTTCCATGTGCAACGAGAATGTGCAATACATATTTCTCTTAGAGGAAGCATTAATCTAGGTCTTTCTCCTGAGCCTTGAAACATACTTTCAAAATATTTAGACAATTGTATTTGAAATATCAAGCACTGTTTCATTTACTTCATTTACTTAAGTGTTACACTCACTTACTGTATCAAAATGGGTAAACAGATTCATGCACAGGTGATATCCTGAAAACCAGACTAAAAATCGTCCACTAATTGTAGGTTCAAAGAAATCTCAGTATGTCTGATACCTGAGAGTTATATTCTGTAGGTTCTATAAATAGGAAGTTAAGACTCATGTAATAATTTCCTAATTCACATAGCAGGTAGTATGTAAGGACCTAAATAAAAATGTTAGTGGCTGTTTGTGTCTGGTTTGCTCATCTCAATTAAAAAAAATATTGAAAATATTTTCTAACTAATATGGTACATTTTGCTGCACAATTTTCTAGCACTGGGGTAGTTAACTGGTGCTCTCCTTTTTCACCTTTTATTCCTACAATGCTGTTAGTTATATCTTGGCATCAGTGAGACTTCCAACTCTTTGGGCACAAATTGTGTCAACAAGTGTGATCTGATTTTGACAGGGCCATTTAGAGAGGATTATAAAACAGATGTTATCCACTTCACATCCTGTGCATGTGAAATCAGAATATAGAGATGTCTGTAAGACACAAACTGACAAATGAGTGGCTGTACCTCTAATAAGTGTGAAGTCAAGTGATGTAGAATGAATCATTTTTAAAGAAAGTACTTCCATTCTGTAGTAAAGCAAACTGCAAAACAGAAGCAGGATGATGCACCTGCCATGTTACTGACAGACTTACTTGAGTTTGCTTATTAGTCAATGAAAATAAAAATACATGTCTCCAGCACTCATCAGACATAAATGACACATGGTGCAAAAAATAACATAGCAATATACAACATTCTACAAAACAGAAAGATAAAGATTGAAGATTAAGATGTATTCTTCCATGAATATCCCTAATTGTAGTCCAACATTGTTGTCAGTTTTTATATGCTTAAGAATAAGGATCAGGTGTAAGATAAATAGATCTAAAAGATTCTAAATTGCTACAACATGGTAAACATAGCTTACATTCACCACAAACCTAGAAGCTTTAACAGGGTTCCAATGACTTACTCCAAAGATAAACTGTTTGAAAGTGTGAAGATTGAAATTATGCCAGGTTAAATTAAGCAGCTTTATGTCTGCTTACAGATGCTCTGAAAGCTCTACTAAAGCTGGCACACAAAATTCCATCCTGATTAAAGCTATATCCTCTACAGAGCCACACAAATAATGGTGCAAAATAAAGCTGTGTCCAACTCAGAGAAATACAAATGCATTCATCTCAAGGGAAATAAATTCTCCAACAGTGTGGGCTTTAACCCAGTCAGTTCATGTTAGGACTCCCAGTACCAGCATTTCTGAATAGTCACTCATTTTTCATGTTTCTATTTGGTCTTTGAGTCTTCTTTAGTTTCAAGAAAAATAGCCAAAATGTCTTTGACTTTGTGCTCTCCAGACATACTGATCTGCAGTTGTACTGGAGGTTCGAGATGATGTTGAAGTAGAACATGTCCAAAAATCAGCCATCTGGAGCTAGAGGATGGGGGAAAATCTGTATCTTCCATATTCCCCTGTTCTTCAGGTAAATAGGATTTTCTGTGCATTTTGCAAATAGACAGATTCCTGGCTCTGTAGTGTCTATTGTAAGTAGAAGCACTGTAGAATACTTTGAGTTCTGTGAAAAGAGCTGTGGCAGCAATGTGTAGGACTTACTGGGAATGAGGAGCTGCCATTTGGGGAAGGACTGGACATTTCATATTACTGAGGCACTGGAAGTATTAAGTGGCATAGAATTTGAAGTATTGACTACATTGTAGTCTCAAAATACTAAATCTGAATGCCAGACTTAGGTGAGTGCTGCACCAGGTTGTTTCCCTTCTCAATCAGTCAGGATGCATAGCACAGCAATATCTTCAAATTCCACTAGTCTCAAAGCAAAGTGTGGGGAGATTTTAAATTCCCAAGCCGAAGACACAGAAATGATAATGCAGCATGTGCAAGTTGGACAGACACAGTAATTGGTCCTGGCTTGGGGACTGTGGTTACCTCATTACAGCATTTGTGTGACAAACCCTCCATACTGGGAACAGTAGAAAATGTCATGTTAAGCTCAGTGGGTCCAGAACTCACCTTAATGCATTTTTTATTGTATTACACATGTTTTTAAAGAAATATTTCAGATTATTTTACTAAATTCTATCACAACCATTTTTCCTATTCTGTAGTCATACATATTTTTCTTAAACTCTCACACATTGTTACAGTGCTTCTATTTTAATAGCTCAATGCTTATTTTCACATTATCATATTCAGGTAGTAAGTTCAAAAGGTAATACAGACATGCTTTCTTTAGAGATCTTTTAGATTTCAACCATATTGTTTTACTGTGTCATCACAAGTAATTTTGTTTTACTACCTTGAATTCTTAAATGTAACTATGATAGACAACCAAGTTTTCAACCATTATGACCTGAAAACTAATTATATTAATTACTATACATCAAAATCTTTGAGGCTGCAAGAAAATGAAGGCAGTATTATCCTTTTGCAGGATTGCAGTAGATGGAAGATCAGCTTCTATCTCTTCTCCTCTTTTATTTTACTTATTTTTCCCTTTCTTACTGGTCCACCACATTAATTTCTCTAGTCGTTATTTTCAGAGAGAAAATCCTTTTAGTAAGGATATCTTGGAGCAGAATTTGGCATTTCATAAAGGTCTAATCTTTTCCTTTACAAAAAGCAGTAAAAAAAAACTTCATTAGCAATACAATCTGCTGTGTGTTACAGCAAGATCTCTATTTTCTAACATGCTAAGGGTCCTTAGCAGTTCTGCAACGAGCAGTTTCAACAATGTGCTTACCTTGGGAATGTATTCTGCTGCTTCTAATAGAGATTTCAGTCCTTTAAATCAGCCACGTTTCCTTACTACATAGGCAGAGCCACACAAAAAGCTAAATATAATCAACATTTTATAAACAAATCCCTTAATGATTCATTTCTCAAAGAGCCGGTCCCATGTGCTGTCCCTCTGAATTATTCCCAAGGAAAGGCATGAATAGTAGAAGAGGATTTCCTTGACCTAGTGATGGATTTTGAGATTTAGAGAGAGATGAAAGTGACATTGGCAGTCACTATTATCCCTTGCCTGAGCAGAAGCTTACTAGCCCTATCTACATGCACAAGAAGTGACAAATATTTGAGTGTGCTCTGTCTTGAACCTGAAAAAAAGTATTGTAAATTACTGTTTTCTCAATGTTGCAGATGCTTTTTTACTGTAGTTACAGGTATTTACTGGATTAGATAAAACTGTAAATGGAATTTTGCCTGTTTATTTTAATGGGTATATCATATGGCTGCAGAAGACACAATTTTAAGCTATTTAAAGTTCTCAAATAATCTAACACAACATATTTTGATGCTTAAAAAAACCCTAAGAATTTTGAACATATGTTTAGTGGAAAATGTCACAATGGCAAGAGTTGAAGACAGTTGGTCCATTTCTAGGAAAGAGAATATGCATTTGAAATTTAAAGAATAAAGATTGTTTTAAATACAAGAGTAATGGGCAACAAGGAAATGCATAATCTTATGCACATTGAAGGCAAATACATCCATTTCTAGTAAGATACCCAACATAACACGTAGATAAAAAAGTGAATAATCTTCTAATTTCTGGCATGTGTTTCACCATTGTCTCCGAAGGGCTGAAATATAACTCCTATCCTAAAATCATAGATACGAAAGGAATCTCAGATGTCACTGCATCCAAGTAGTATTGGATCATGACCAGTTTTACTTCTGTCATTCTCAAGGGTTTTTCTGTGGCTTGCAATCTGAAAGATGTCAATGATCAATGCTGAACAGAAATTTTGTGAATATGTGGTGACACTGGGTGCCTGGGACATATGCCTTGTTGTGTGTCACAAAGAAGATGAAATACCTTTTTACTCTGGTATAGAACAGTCAGTTTTCTTATAAAATATGCACTCCTGTGAAGCAGTTCTAAATTACTTTTTTCTTATTTGCTTTACCAAGGAGTTTTTTGAAGTTCTCAGAGGAAGATGAGTCCTGTTGGGCCAGACCAGTTCCTTGTCTGACAGTGGCCAGGAGCTCACTTACTTGCAAAGAAGTTTGCAGGACAAATTGTGTGTAAGCTCAACACAATGGTGTCAATTCTGCCCTCCTTTAAAAGCCAATTACATAGTTGTCATTGACTTCACTCATGATTATATTAGTTTAGCGTCAATGTTTTCCATGAGTATTTTTCTTGCCATTCTGTTTTCCAGTGAAGTAAACCTTGACTGATGGGAGAATGACTGCACTAATGGATTATTGTTTTAGTAGGCCAATTTTAATCTATTTTTGTATCTTGCATTGTCATCATCTGTAATTCTTCTCAATCCTATTAGGGCTACCTCTAGTTTCAGATACCCATAACCAAAACACTGGGTTATACATATGTATTATTTATAAATAAGAAAGTTTTAATGGCACAACATTCCTTTCAGCTTACAGTGTTGTAGATATGTAAACAGGGTAGTGTTTGGATTGGGGCCATAGTTTTGGCAAGCTTATTTTCTGCAAATCCTGTTCTGTCTTGTCTAGTGCTGATGTGATTTCAGCAATTAATGTCATGTCAGAAGTGCTGTAGCTGTGTTGGATTCAGTGTCATGAAGCACAATCGGCTCCACCGAGGCTTGGTGACCGGAAAACCATCAGTGCCAACCGTGTCTCCACCAGTAGGTGGTACTGTATTGTTACCGTAGGGTTAAGTGGTGCGTGATGGAGAGTGAGGCGTAAGCAATTTAAGATGTGTTTGTGTATTAGATTCCCACGTGCAGATGAGGATGGAATCACAAAGCACTGGGCAGCTTGCAAGTGCTCTCAGGCATGCAGCACAGCACCACACAGTGTGCTCAAAGCATCTTCCAGGTCCAGACCCTAGTTTATACATGACTACTCTGAGCAGGGATTAGCACTTCTGAAATGCCATGCTGTGTCTGGCCACGCCCAGCAGTTTCTTCTGTACCCTAAGATGAACCTGCAATAAGGCTATGCTTGTGCCTCCCAGATTCAGGGGGCGTTTCTCCCCTGAGATCTCTCTTTACCTCCCAACCTGAAACCTGCAAGTAACAGAGGGACTGGCTTACCAGAAAACTCTCCAGAAAATACTAAATCTTCATTCAGTAGTATCACTATGAGAAAGAATAATTGTAGTGAGTCTGCAGGAGTGCCAGAAGGTCTGAACAGAGTGGATTTTGGTTTAGCAGAATTTTATTTCAAGTTAAAATAACACAGGTAATCTGGGTTAGCTGCAGAGAATAATGATGCTAAAATGTTCAGACATACAAAGGTGATTCAACTGACATTAATTCTGCTCAAAAGAAAATCATCCATATATGGTATTGCCACTGGTAAGAGTGGTAGAAAATGCACCGTACATAAAAGAGATTTAATAAATCTAGCCTCGCTTGTCTTTCATTCTTTCTAGCATAGTACAAGTTAAGGTGGCACTATCTGGGCATTTTTAAGCTAATGTTTATAGAATTAATCTCTTCACAGCAAGTACAGCAATCTAATACTTTTGAACTTCAATCTAAGGATATTTTTTTGTCTCAGTTGAAGTTACTTCCTTCACATGTTGTTCCTGCAGGTCTGCACTAAATCACGAGCATTTGGAGCAAATGGATTTCCCGTGGTCAGAGCTTCACGCACAAATCTAGCTCAGTAATTTTTGTGTGGCTACGTGCTGGGACAGGTACTAAATGTGTTTGTAGCTGCTGTATTGAACAGAGCTCATGTTTGAACCCTGTTCTGTAGCAGCGACTGCAGGAAAATTAATGTAGAACAGGGATGCTGAGCAATGATGACAGAACCTAAAAACGCCACAGGCAATTTTCCCAAGTAATAAAAAAGAGATAGATCTTGCTTCATGTCTGCACCTAGACCAGCTGCACAATGAGCAGCTTTTCTAATTGTGGTGAAACCTGTTGTCATTGTCCTCAGTATTTACAATAGTATAATTAAATACTGCACAAGGAACTCAATGTATATGCATATGAGAAAACAATCTGCACCAAAATTAAAGAATTTACAACAAAGCCAAGAAGTCCGACAAATTAGAATAATTAAGCCATTCATGACTAACACAGAGGTAAGATGGGATTTATTAAGGCAAAAAATGAGGTTTCCAATCACTATTTTATTTATAAATGTAAAAGATTGAACCTGGCTAGATATTCAGTGCTTCCATTTTTATGGAAAACAATCAGTCAGTCAGTGCTTGCTGACTTTAAGGAAAGTTTCAGGAAATCTTTCATTCATTACATAATTAATGAAATTATGTAAGCACATAAGTAACAGAATTTTAATATAAATTTTCTTTAGCATTGTCCACATGTTTAATGGGAAAAAAATAGTGCAACAAAGAAAAGTATAGCAGGGTTTCATAAGACCCTTATTTTTCTTTTGGAAAAAAGGGAACTGCCACAAATTTGTTTTGACTGTTAGTACATGCATATTGTTACCTTCTGCACAAAAAGGCTGATCTGTGCTTAGCCATATCTGGCATAGCTCCAAAGAAGTGAGTGGAGCTGTGCTGCTTTGCATTAGCTCATGTTCCAGGCATTGCTCTCTATCAGCCATAGGTGTCATTTTGAATGGCAAATTGACATCTTTTTCCTCTTTATGTGCTAAGATTGTATATCAGTACTTTATTTTCTTTCTCATTTGGCCTTTACACATCATCCAAAATAAAGAAAAATGTATCAATGTCAGTAAATTACTTTTATGTAGTTTCTTCCTGCCATTGTCTCAAAATTCTTTAAAACAAGCTGAGTATGAAAAGTGCTAATCAAGAGTGAAATATACACACAGGAAGTATATCCACTCCCTTCTCTAATTATGTTATAGATTGCAGTTTTTTACATCTGTCCCTTGACTTGGATTGTTAGCTGTAAGTTTTTTGTGACTTCACATTTTTTTCTCAAAAAGAGTCTCATAGTGCTTTTTGCAGTTTATTACAGATATAAAAACATGAAACACGAGCTATATTAAGGTTTTCAACCAAGAAACAATATGTATTTAGCATCACTTACATTGGAAAATACTCTTAACATCATAAAATCCAAGTTAACCTGACATTATCGAGTTCACCACTTACTTATATCTATCAAAAACACATTCACATGTCTTTTAAATACTTCCAGGGACAGTGACTCCACCACTTCCCTGAGACACCTGTTCCAATGCCTGACAACCCTTTTGGTGAAGAAAAACTTCCCCTGGCACAGCTTGAGACTCTTTCTTCTTGTCGTAGTGCTCATTATTTGGGAGAAGAGGCTGATCCCCACCTCACTACAACTTTCTTTCAGGTAGTTGAAAAGAGCAATAAAGTCTCCCCTGAGGCTCCTCTTCTCCAGGCTCAGCAACCCGAGCCACCTCAGCCACTCCTCATAGGACTTGTGCTCCACAGCCTTCACCAGTTTCATTGTCCTTCTCTGGACACCTCCAGCACATCAATGTCTTTCTTATAGTGAGGGGTCTGAAACTGAGCACAGGATTGAAGGTGTGGCCTCACCAGTGCTGAGTACAGGGGGATGATCACTGTCCTCGTCCTGGTTGCCACACTATTTCTGATACAAGTCAGGGTGTCATTGGCTTTCTTGGCTACATGGGCACACTGCTGGTTCATGTTCAGCTGTTTGTCAACATATGTGTATCTCAGATTAAATATTTTATTCATTGATTAAAAAGAATTTGATGTCCACAGTCTGCTAAAGGACTTGGCCTGTGCAGAGGCACATCTGCAAAAGCGTTAGCTGCATTGTTTTTCAGTATTCTTGCTCTGGGTACTGCACCACAGTGAAGTCCTGACCAGAAGATCAGC
>WBMV01007231.1:489076-593804 GCA_013396655.1 Campylorhamphus procurvoides
GTGTCATTGGCTTTCTTGGCTACATGGGCACACTGCTGGTTCATGTTCAGCTGTTTGTCAACATATGTGTATCTCAGATTAAATATTTTATTCATTGATTAAAAAGAATTTGATGTCCACAGTCTGCTAAAGGACTTGGCCTGTGCAGAGGCACATCTGCAAAAGCGTTAGCTGCATTGTTTTTCAGTATTCTTGCTCTGGGTACTGCACCACAGTGAAGTCCTGACCAGAAGATCAGCAAGAGCTGTGCCAGGGGAAAAGGCAGTCTTTGGCAGCTCATTTTCTCCCACCTTCTCTGCTGCTTCAGCAGGACTTTGTGGATGTTACCACCTCCCTTCTCAGAAGATCTGTCAAGGTACTTACAAGATTGCAGCAAGCTCAAAAAATTGACCCATTTTTATAGTAACAGGGATGTGAACACACAGGGTTGACAGGTCTGAGAGGGCACAGAAGAAAAATAGGAGCAAACCGCATCTGTCCATATATGTGGTTTTAACCTATGGGCATGCTCATGTTGTACAAGAAGATGGAAGTTTGCTCACAAATTTTCAGATTGTGCTTTATGATTTTAATTAACTGTTTCAAATACCATTTAAAATTATGGCATTTTTTTTGTGATAACCTATTTTAGAAATATTAAAGCAGAGAAGTCAAACCCTTTATCATGCAGCCTGCAGTGGATCCAGGCCATGTTTCATAGAAATAGTTATGGTGTAGACATTGTAAAAGTCTACACTATAAAGTGGATTGGTAATGAAATTCACAAAAACAAATGCAATGTTCTTTTCTCATAACATACAGAGTGCTAGTTGTGCTAAAAAGTAAATACAGAAATAGAAAAATGAGACTAAGACTGAAACTGATCTCTTGTGTTTGAGTCCAGGACTGCAATGTCAAGGATGCCTAAGGCAAGGAAAACCAAATTATTTTGCTGACACTGTCACCATATTTCAGTCTGCACAAGTGGTAAAACTCTTCAAAACCAATGATGATTACTTTTGGTACTGTGCTGGAAAGCATGGTTACAACTCTCCTAGTCTCAAGCCAGCATGTCCCTGTGATGCTCTGTGGAGATGTGTTAAATTTTCAACTGTTTGCCTTCAATTTGGGAAGTCCTTGTCCATGCTAAAGGTCCTCAGACTGTCCAGGAAGTTTGCTGGACAACATGTAATGTTTTATTAAGGCATACATTTTGTAAATGTATTTCACTTAATCATGTTGGACTTCTACTTTGAAACTATGGGTTGGGTAATAAAGGTAACTGTTTCTTATGACATGCTGGAGCCTGTTCAGCCACATATCTCAGGATATGCATCAGCAGGCACTGCCCTAGTTCTGTGACACTGGCATAGTTTGGCCAGGGGATCCCCCTGCCTGCCCACAGCTCCACTGGCCAAAGCGAGTGCCTGTCACACACATATGTGGTTGCACATCAAGACTGATCACTTCCCAGGTGCAAAGGGGAGGAAAATTAAATCTATAGCAACTCCCACTAGACACAAATGCAGCCAAGGTACAGCGGGACAGAGCTCTCTCCTATGGACTCAGCGTTCAGGTGGGGCCGCGGGACTCCCCAGGTGAGAGCTGGGACTTGATAACGATTTATAAAGCCCATTCGGGGCCACTCCTGGAGTGACCTCTGCCCTCCTAAGGCAGGTCGGGAGGAGCGGCGGGGATGCCGCCTTCACCTCCAGCGCCCACGGCGGGGCCGCGGGATGGATGAAGGGGCGCGCCCAGGTGCGCGGGGCCGCGGGACGGGCCGGGCCGGGGGCGCGCCCAGGTGCGCGGGGCCGTGGGATNCAGGTCGGTGCAGGTGGCGGTGCGGGAGCTGTGCGGGATGCGTGCAGGGAGGCGGCGCTGGGGATCGGGATCGGGATGGGGATCGGGATCGGGATCGGGATCGCGCGCGGTGTGCGCGGGAGGGGCGCGGCGCCGGGCGGAGGGGAGGGCGCGGTGTGTGCGCGGTGCCCGCTGCTCCTGCAGCCCCCCCGGCTGCGGTGCGGAGTCGTGGCTCCCGCACACGGCAGAGTCCCCCCCGCCTGCACGCCACGCAGTGGTTTCCCGGCGAGCGAGGCGCTGCTGTGTTTCTGCCATGGCTGGCTCGTGTCTGAGCCTCTTTGCAGCTGGTTTTGGTGCGCTTCGGTGAGTGGAGGCGTGCCAGGGAAGAATTCCTTGGTGCTTCTCGGTACACCCACTTTTGGCCTCAGGAGCCAGGCCTTGGCAAAGATGGGCTTAGTATTTCCTGGATGACTGAGAAAGGCATTTTGTGTTTCTGCCAGAGATAAGATGACTTGTGAGCTTAATAGAAATGGTCAAATTATGTGTCTAATCAAATCAATTAGTTTTCGAGATGACTTAGGACCAGTATCTTCAGTGTTGGGTTAAAAGCCAAGTTGGCTGTCACTAATGAACCACAGGGTATGCCTGCCCTAGACTTGCAGGACTGTAGAATGACAGCAAGTGAGACTTGCCACAAGGAGTGTGTAGCACCAGGCTGTCTATTCTACCCAATTCACTTAGAGACTAGGTGTTTGAGAAAAAAATATTCAGATTTAGCTGAATTGTAAAAAGAGTTTGCTGCCCAGACTCTGGCTGGTTTTCTGTTGCTTTCAGCCTTGAGTCGCAGCTGGGAGAGCTTATTTCTGGAAGGAGGGGTTCTGCTGACAGATTCATGTTTGTTGACATTTGGAAGTGGGAGGTGAAACTAGCTTAGCTACAGAAACTGTGTGTCAAACAAGCCGGGCGGCCTCAGCAGTTTGTCACCTTTCTCAGCCTTTCCAAGTGATCCTCAGACTGTTCGCAGTCGGCAATAAAGTAGCAGTCATTTGTGGCTCAGTCTCTTCTTCACATCTCTCAGGTGGTTCTTTGATAAGTACAGTGACATAGCACTTTACATGGAAGTGGAACAAATTGCATGTTTTATAAAACTAGGCAAAGCTGCTCAGAAGAATAAGCAGAGATTATAACCATTCAATATTACTCTTCTCACCAGAAAATCCAGCTTCTCTTTGTAAATGTGAGCAAAGAATATGTAATTCAGAAAGGAGAGACCTGTGGCAGTCACTGAGTTACTCAGTAGAGATGACGTGATTAAATTTTCATTATTCAATGTTGTAATGTCTGCTTTGGAATGAAAAACTTCAGACTACATAGAAAAAGTAACAGTAGTGTCATTTGAAAGGGAATAAGCCTGCTGTTCATCTCCACCTAAATGAAAGAACACCATTCACAAAGAAGGGGGAAGAAGAGTATTATTTTCTTCACTGTAGAAACCAAAGATGCAGATAAGAAAGCTGCCTTTACCATTGCAGGTAGCTGAAAGACTATACTTATCAGGAGTTTTTGTTTTTATGCTTTCTTTTAATTAAAGGCAAGGCCTTGAGGGGAGAAGGCTCTCTACAACTACTTGAAAGCAGGTTGTAGCCAGGTCGGTATCAGTCTCTTCTCCCAGGCAACCAGTAGTAGGACAAGAGGACACAGTCTTAAGTTGCGTCAGGGGAAGTTTAGGTTGAACATTAGCAAGAATTTCTTCGCAGAAACAGTGATTGGACATTGGAATGGGCTGCCCAGGGAGCTGGTGGATTCACCATCCCTGGAGGTGTTTAAGGAAAGACTGGACGTGGCACTCAGTGCCATGGTCTAGTTGACAACGTGGTGTTTGATCATAGGTTGAACTTGATGATCTCAGAGGTCTTTTCCCACCTAGCTGATTCTGTGATTCTGTGAATGTTGCTGCTTCTCATACCAGTTTCGTTTAGCATTACTGTAGTTATCGGGAGCCAAGGGATTTCATTCACTGGCAACTTCTTTGCTTTTTTTACACAAAATAATAGAATAGTTTGGATTGGAAGGGACCTTTAAAAGTCATCTAGGGTGATGACGGTGGCACGGACCCACTGACTCGAATGACAAGGCAGCAGATCCTTTATTAACGGTCTCACACAATCTTACATACCCGCGATGGGGGTGGTTACACAGGTGTGGAATGCACACAAACCCAGCCAGTCATTTTAAAGTCCTTCTCTAGGCCATACGCAGTCGGGTACTCTTTTCCCGGGCTTAGCGTGGACTTCAACTTTCAGTTAAGGGTGATCCATTTTTACCCTATTAACCCAACCGCTACAGTCTAGTCCAACCTCCCTGCTATGAGCAGGGACGTTTTTGTCTTGCCCTGGTATCTGTTAGCTAAGAGAAGATACATTTATACTTAAAGGACTTTTCACAATTTTCTTTTGTAATTTGTTCTTTACTAATCATGTCAAAACTTAAGTATATGCAAATTTTTCTTCTTCTAAGACTGTGCTAATACTTTAGGATTTTAAAATACTTCCAGGTACCGATGCAAATTCCATTTCTTTTACATTATCCAATTGTAATTTCTAATAATGATAAGATGGCAGAATAGTATCTATCTTCCATACTATGCAAAAGTAATTGCATGTTGATTAAGTTCTTTAAGGTCTTGTGGGACCATTTTTATGAAGTCTGATTTAACAATACGAAATAACTCCTGTTATATAGAAACTCTCTTGGCAAACAAGGAAATGTGATTGCACAGCCTGCAAATCAAAGGATAACTTCCTGTAGTATGTTTGTTGTACAGTACGGCACAGGAAAGCTGGGAGCAGATACACATTGTAGTTCCTTGCTGGTAAAGAATGGTATCTCCCAGTGTTAATATCAGTGTTGCCAGCTACAAATGAAGATATGTTCTTTTTAAGGCCATTGATATTTTAAATATTCCTTGCTAAACAGTACTGGATGAATTATCCAAGGCTGCTTATTTTTAAGTGTTCAGTGAAGTATTTTTCACGTTACATCAATTTTTTTAGAGCTAAGATATGAACAGACACAGAGGCACATCCTTTTCTACCAAATCCCCACGTGATTCTTTTCAGTTGAGAAAGTGAGGGTGGGGGGAAGGGAGTGTAGAGTGCCACTCAGCAGGATGAATCCTTCTTGTGTCATTTTAATTACAGGGGAAATATGGAAAGCAAAATTATTTGTTGCATCCAGTACTTTATATGCATCAGAGTAGACTGTGCTTTTGTACTTCTGGATCAGCTGTTTCATATTTTAACATGTCTTCACAATAAACCTTTGTTCCCAAAAAGAGTTGTGCTTGAAAGCTATTCCAGTCTAGATTCTCTGATCCACACTGGTTGTGTGATGCACTCCAGTGTGAGAAGTCAGCCTAGTCTGCTGTAAGCCCTGTTGCAGTTTTGCTGCCAGTCCCCTGCTTCCCCAGGCAAAATAACAACCTCTTTTGTTCCTAGAAGTGCAGTATCTCTTCTTCCTTTAAAAAACACATTTAGGCTGATAACAGTGACATCATTCCCACAGACTCCCATCACAGCAATGCTGATAATGCCTGGCTGGCTGAGAGTGTGAAGCTTCAGTCTCAACTCAGGATCACCTGGTTCTGCAGCTCTTTTGCAGGGATAGCTGTGGGGACTGGCCCTTGGGGGCTGTGATCTACCTCCAGCCAGGGCTTGTTGAGGTTTGATGAAAATTACTGTGATGTGTAATGAGGCCTTCACCTGTAAACTCTGATGGGTTAAGGAAGATCTGGCTCACACAGTACTGACAGAATAGTTTTAGCAAAATGTATTAGTGCCCATATGCAGCTAGAGTTTTCTCCCTGTATAGATTTTCCTCCTTTTTTTTAATATGTTGTTTCCAATTTCAGCCACAAATATAAAAGCAGAATCCTGGAATAATGGAAGGCTTACTTTAACAGGCAAAGTCCAAAAACATGGATTTGACTATATTGTTTGTGTTTTGGGAATGTGGTCTCTGCACAGCACAAAAGAAGCCTTTCATCTTGAGGTTTCAGATTAACTTTTAAGACTTTAAGAATGTTACATTGAAGATGATATTTTATCATTGCATTCCTTGGTATTGCCCTAATTGCTTGACTGAGCCAATGAAGTGCAAAATATATATGTAAAATAATGTATGCACCTGTGAACTACAGGTTTGGGTAATGACCTGGGGCATCATTGTGTATATTATGTGGATTTTGTGTGCTATGTGCACAGTTAGAAATGACAAGTGCCCTGGGAAGACATGAAAAGGACTGAGCAGAGTGAAATCAGGGCTCCTCCAGTGCTGTACGTGGATTATGGATCATTTGTCACCTTTTTTCTCCTCCCAGGTGCTGTGCTCTCTGTTGCTTGCCATGACTCCTGCCAAGCATGGTGCCAGATCATCAACGTGTCTGAATCACGCTCTCCTTTCCTCATCTCCATGAACGAGACTGTCAATGAAACAAACTGGAGCATTTCCATGTCTGCTGAAAGCAAGTATCACCTCTACATTGGCTTGGCTTTGGCCATAGGTTCCAGTATCTTTATTGGTTCTAGTTTCATACTGAAGAAGAAAGGACTTTTGAAACTGGCAGACAGAGGGGTCACCCGAGCTGGTAAGTGGTGGTGCCTGTGTCAGAGATTACGCGTTTAAAGCTGGTGTACTTTTGTGGTGGTCAGAAGTCGTGTCTTGATGAGAGATGGAGATACAGTATTATTTCTCTGTGAGTGATTACAGGGACTAGGATTTCAGAATTCCTAGGGCTACGAGAGCTGCAGTGGGTATTAAATCTAGTGAGCTGATGATATTTCCTCACTCACAGCAGTTAGTTACCAAATAAAATACTCCATTCATCTTACCCCTCAAAATGTCTTTCTCTCTCTTTTTTTTCCATCTTTTTTTCCCCTCATTTGAGGACGGAAGTCTTAAGATGGGTAACTAGGTTCAGTTTTTTGGTTTGTGGTTTTGGATTTTTTTTTGTCTGCTGTTGGTTTTGTTTTGACTTTTGGTGGCGTTTTTTTTTTTTTTTAAAGTAAGTGCAAGGAGTTGTAGAAAGGATATTTATTACACAAGTTTCTACAGTTAGTATAACTATCCCTTCATCAAATTCAACAGATGTAGAGCTAGAAAAAGAACAATTGGACTAATCTCAAAATGCTCTTTGTGTGAATTTAAATACATAGCATTAGCAGTTTTTCTTTTGTTTGTTGTTTATTGTAGAGAAGTTGGTTATTTGGAAAAACTGTGTTACTGAATATTCAATACACTTTTATTTTATGTAAAAAAAATTAATGTGTGCAGGGGCATTTTTCTTTTTAATTTCTTTCAATTTAAAGTAAAAGCAGAGTTGGACTGCAGCTGATGGCATGAATATTGGATCTGACCTGGGAAAGCACTTTGAAGCCTTTCTTAAGCTCACCTACAATCTTTATGGACATTTTCTTTTTGTTTGTAACTTTCTCTCCATGTATATTTAATTGAATATCATTTTTCAGAAGTCTAAGTCACAAAGCAGTAGAGTGGTTAATAAAAT
Organism: Campylorhamphus procurvoides; assembly: GCA_013396655.1. NCBI lineage: Eukaryota > Metazoa > Chordata > Aves > Passeriformes > Dendrocolaptidae > Campylorhamphus > Campylorhamphus procurvoides. The sequence continues at coordinate 496,419 of WBMV01007231.1, forward strand.
GTCAGTCAAAATCAGGTACTCTTCATGTCACATCCAGATAACATGCTCTCTCAGTACTTTCTAGATGCAAATGTGAAGTTGTACTCTTTTTCCTATAATAAAGTGATCTCTTTCTTCTAAGACGAGGTTATTTTTTCTGCTTTCAGGACAAGGTGGATATTCTTATTTGAAGGAATGGCTTTGGTGGGCTGGACTGCTATCAAGTAAGTCACTTCTTTCCTCTCAGCCTACATGTAGATGCTGCATAAAGCAGATTTTAAAGAGATTTATTCTCTGATTTTTCACTACCCTCACTTAAAAGAAATGTCCTTGCAATCACATTCATGATGAGCCTTTCTGATATGCCATCGCTCAAATACTGTGTTTGCTTTTTGGAGCTTTTTGCAGAATAACCACCTTTTCTTTATTATCCTGTCAAAAGCGATGGGATTGCATCTGTCCAGCTTCTAAAAGTACTTAAGAGAAAAATATTTAACTTTCTTCAGCCTTTATTATTTCCAGAAGATGCTGTGCAGCTAATTTTGAAAGGAAAATTTGCATATGTAGTGTAGAAAAAATATTTTGTTTTATATTTGCTATCATAGCTGTCATACAAAATATTTGCAATATGCCTTTTATATCCCACTCCACTCCCAAGCTGATTCAAATGTTCTTTCTTCTACAGTGGGCTTAGGAGAAGCTGCAAACTTTGCTGCCTATGCCTTTGCACCTGCAACCTTAGTTACCCCCTTGGGTGCACTGAGTGTTCTCATAAGGTTAGTACTGACGGGGAGCAAACCTCGGCAAATGAACCATTCACTGTATGAGGGAAAAGTACGGTCTTTGGCTGAAAGTAGAGAATTTTAATAAGAAAGCTGAAAATATGGGCAAAGAAAGCTTTTTGTTCCTTTGTGGAAAAATGCTTTGCTTACTTAGAAATGAGTTTTCTGGGTAGACAGAATTAGAGGTCTTGTTCCAAAGGCCAGAGAATGCTTTCCCAACAGCCTTTGACCTATATTGTAAAGTATTTCTTGTCAGCATATACCAGGTATACTGCTGATGCACAGTGATAGAAGGTTGTAATTTATGTCTTCCTAAAGAATTGAAGCTTTCTTAAAAACTGTTATCCTCTCCCTCTGTTGTGACAAAATTTTAAAAGAAAATACAGTATTCCCCCACTAAATTGCTTTCAAAACCATTTATTTTTATAGGAGGATAGTTTCATATTAAGGCACACTTAGTAAACCTTTTGTGTTTGTATTGTCTTTGCCAAGTCCTTATGAAAAGGAGGCAAAGGAAATTTTAGGTTTTTCCAATATGCACAATTAAAATTGAAACATGAATGTCTGCAGAAATTTATTATTTCTTATGTGTGAAGAAATACATAATTTCCAAGTATTTAAGCACGTACATTTATGTGGCTACCATAGCAGCAGCAAAGACATGGACTATGCTTACAAAAAGCTTTTTGGGAAATAATTTATTAGCAAAATAAAATTATTATATTTTAAATATAAAACGCTTATTTTTAAGATGTGAGTATACTGTATGAAACATTGTGTTTGAAACAACCTATGCTACATACTAAAGAAACGCCAAAAACCCCAACAAGATGCTTGCATCAGTCCAACTGCTAAAACTGCAGCCTTTCTGTCATAGCAAAGACTCAATCACCTCTAGTTGTGCTGGGATCAGCATCTAGGTAGATGCAGATTAGCTGAGTGTCTGGCTGCTGCTTTGCAAAAGAGCTTGAGTTTTATTGCCCTCTCCTTTGCTAAAGATAGCAATCTTTCCAATTTTCATGAAACAGAGAGGTCCTGAGAACTTCCTGTCAGTGAACTTGTTACCTTTGCGTGAAAAAAATGCCTGTATTTTGATCAGTGAGTTGAAAAACTATTTGTGAGCATGTCCATACACCATGAAGCCTGTGTCTGTGCCCAAGGTTGTGCTCTAACAGGCTAATTGTGCTTGTAAATGAGGTGGCCTCATTTAGGCCATGTTATTGTTCTTAGGTTATCCCCTTGGATATCTTGGGGTCAGTCATCTTCAAAGGGGGAGACATGCCTTCTCTGGTTTTGGGGAAGTCCTGGCAAACCAGACAGAAACTGTGCCTGCATGGGAGAATTTGGGGAGGGATGAGGAACAGTTTCCAAAACTCATGTGCATTGATTTTAATGGCAAATGAAGTGCTTTAAGCCATTTTTAAAAGAGAAAAACAGCTTGTGTGCTTAATGTACAGGTATGGGAGAGTGCATATCCCTGGCCCAGACAATCAGGAATGAGAAGTTACTTGAGCACTCTGGACTCTTTACAAACTGGAGGGTTCCTAACCTGCCTAAAATTTGACATTCTTGGTCATGACCAACCTTTTTGTAAAACTCCTTAGAATTTGATTGTTTCAGATGAGGTTGAGTTACTGTCATGCTACACAGAGATTTTGAGTGTCTTCCATTGCTGGTGGAGCTGAACCTTTTATTTATGTTTTGCCAAACAGTGCTATATTGTCATCCTATTTTTTAAATGAGAAGCTGAATATTCACGGAAAGCTGGGCTGTGTACTGAGCATTTTGGGGTCAACGGTCATGGTCATTCATGCCCCCCAGGAGGAAGAGGTCACCTCACTAGATGAGATGGGAAGAAAGCTGCAAGATCCAGGTCTGTGTGCAGTTGCAGTGAATTCATGCTACAGTTCGTAGAGAAGTGTTTAGGTCTCTGAATAACTTTGACCATGTACTTGGACGTAGTCTGGTATTTTATGCCACGTGCATTACTCTTCCCTTTTCTCTTTCTTACAGCGTTTGTTACATTTGCTGTTCTCCTAGCAGTTGTTGCCCTTGTCCTGATTTTTATTGTGGCTCCAAAGAGAGGTCAGACAAACATATTGATCTACATTTTAATTTGCTCGCTCATTGGTGCCTTCTCTGTCTCAGCTGTGAAAGGCCTGGGCATTGCCATTAAACAAATGCTGGAGTGGAAGCCAGTTTATCGACATCCATTGGTTTACATTTTGGTGGGCATCTTGGTGCTCTCAGTCAGCACTCAGATCAACTATCTCAACAAAGCATTGGACGTGTTCAATACATCTCTAGTGACACCTATTTATTATGTATGTTTCACTATGACAGTTGTGACATGCTCCATCATCTTGTTTAAGGAGTGGAGTAGTATGCAAGCGGGTGATATCATTGGAACCCTGAGTGGCTTCTGCAGTATCATCATTGGCATTTTCCTTTTGCACGCTTTCAAAAATACTAACATCACCTGGAATCACTTGATGTCCACAGTTGCCAAAGAGCCATCACTACCACACCGTAAATATGAAACCAATCACACTTTACTAGAGAGCATGGAAGATCCAGCTTTGGCTTGTGAGGAGGACGACATATTATTCAGTCAATGAAACTCTCAAGCAGTGAGAAGAGTAAGGAGTTGCAGACTCAGCCCATCCATGTCTACTAGAATGCTCTTCTTTTCTGCAGTGCTCTGGAAAATTGTCTGTGAGGCCTGTTAAGTGTGGGTCACTCCTTTGTGGATCAGCTGTTGGCAGTAATGAATGAAATGAAAATGTTCAGTAATTAACATGACAGACAGAAATGTGATGGTGATTGTATGTTAGGCAATGAAAAACATTGTCCTTTTTCTATGCATCTCCTATTGGAGAATTTTTAGCAAAAAAATTAATAGTGTTTGTAAGCCACATTTACAAAACGCAATTTTCTTGTACTGATAAAAGATAATCCTTGCTAAAGTGACAAGTACTCTTATCTTGGTGATGGCCTTAATATTTCAGGCTTTCTTTATATTTTTATAATTTATTGCCAAGCAAGCTTTTAGGTATTCTATATGAAGGATATTCACTGGGGGCACAACATGAAGAAAACAGTGTTTAACCCTTTTAACATTTAATATAAAATTTTATGCAAGAGTTTTTCACTTTTGGTCACCTACCAATGAACCTTGAATAAATGTCATGAAGAAAATTTATCAAATACAGTTTTTGGTGACCAGTCTCCTTCAAAATCCATTTTTTAACAGCAAAGTCTCAGCTTTCCTACCCAAGGAATCCTGAGTGGGTTGCGAATCCCTGAATGTAGCTGTTCCTTTTTGTTTCAAAACTAAGATCAAGTTTAAGAAAAAGAAAATTCATTAGAGGCCTGAAAACAGTTTGCCGTTGGCTTAAAAATTATATCAGATGAAAGAAGAAAGTATTCAAAGGCAGAACTAAAACAGAATGTACAATTAAGAATTTCTACTCTGTTTTATATTATTTTGAGGCTTGAGAAGGGGCTTCACTTCTATACTTTTTCCTAATATTGCCAATCAAAACCCAGGTAAGCTTTTTGTTTTATTTCTCATTTTCTGGAAAGGTATCATTCTGTATAAAACAGTCTTATTATTTTCTATTCTGTTATAAACAGAATACATTTTACAGTCCATGTGCTATTTCTAAAAATACTAGGATGGGATGTAAACAAAGAGTGAGAAACAATCAAAACGTCTTTTATTTAGTGTGGCCTTCTCATCATTTCTAGAAGTTAATTTTCACCTCTATTAAATGTTTAGCGATATGATAACGTAGCAGAGGCCTTGAAGATTGGTATCTGTCCCACAGTGTGCTCCTCAGTTGTGATCACTGATCTTCATCTCACTGCTTACACAGTGCATGGTTTACTCATTATAACCCCCTTTGTTTTCCACTTAGTGAGCAAGAAAGCAGTCAGATGTATTGGTCCTGATGAGCTCATCAGAAAGATAATATTTACAATCATTAGGTTTTTAAGAGTGAGTCCAGAACATTTTCCAGAGGATACAAGCCCTTCAGCATTTAAAAACTGATTTTAATCAGCTGAGATTTATAAGCCAAGCAGAACTTCCTCATGAAGCAGGCTATATATTCTCTAATGTTCAAAAAGTCTAGTAGAAGAGGACAGTTTGGATGGTTAGTAAATTATTCCGACAAAGAAAGCTCATAATTTAGCTGTAAGAACAAAAGGGTTGCTGCTGATACTTCGTATGTTTGTGTTGTGCCAAGTTTCAGTACTTCCTTTTTTGAAAGACATTCATGAAACATCTCACTTATTATTTTTAGTGATGCTTTAGACACTATCAAAAACTAGAAGGTAACACTAGGGATAGTAGCTTAAACTTATTTCTAAATTCCAAGCTCCTTTTTTTTTTAACTTGGCTAGGTTTCTAGTTGGCACACCTACAGCAAGAAGTAGAAATTGTATCAATCTATTGCACCTTCTTCCTAAACCCTCATTTTTTTGACGAAGAGCATATCTGAAAAATGGGATGCCAAAAAGCATGTCCAGCTCTTCTCACAGCACTTTACAAAATATTGCAGGTAATCTGATGTAAGATGATGTAAAGAGAAACTCAGAAGCTGCCATTATGAAATGGGTATTCTGGTTACCACCCATGATTACCTAATTTGAGATGACATCCCATAGTGCAGGACATGGCAGCAATGTTACCCCAGCAAAAGAGACACAAAAAATGTACTTGCCTGGAAAATATAATGACAATGCATACATCTTTGGACTATTTTTCACCTTCTTGAGTGACGAGACTTGCAACAATTATTTGCTCTTAAAATGTGTCATATGTCAAAGAACCTTCAGAGAAGAAAATCTACAAATAGCTTTTCATTACTTCTCAGTTAATGTAGAAGATACTTTGACTTTATTGGCCAGATTCAAGCTTCACAATCTTTATAGTTGAAAGTGGGTAATACAAATAATAAAAAACATAAAGATGGAGTTTTCTTTAGTTTGTCTTTTAACAGAAACTTGCATTACTTTTCACTCTGAGTTACAATTCAAAGAATAAATGAAGAAAATATTGATTTATCCTAAAAAGAGAAAAATTAATCCTTTTACATAGCTCATGGCCCCTTTATTTGCTTATACAGTCATCACTGTGGTGTGGCCAAATGGGTTATTTGTAAGAAAAAGCAACCAGTCCAGTTCTTGAATGGATGTGTGTTGACATTTTGTAAAGACTCTCTTCAGGAAGGGTCTGGACTCTTTTTATACCAACTGCTAGCACTCAATTAACTTGTACCAAGGAAAAATTCTGTTATTTTCTCCTGGACTTGTCTTATCTGCTTTTATACATAAATAGCGATGCCTAGTAGAAGAATATTATTTTCTTACAATGTCAGAAAACCAAGTTAATGCTTATTTTCATGGTGTATGGGAAGTCTATAATGTTTACAAGTAAATTACTAATTAAGTTTTTGTATAAAAAAACATTTGCTGGAAGAGATGTTATTTTTTTAAATGTTTATACTTTGCTAATAATTTGGAATAACTTTGATTTTTTTTAGTGAAATAATGCTAATATTTCTCTTGTAATAAATTATTTGTGGATTATGTACTAAATTATCTGTGTTTTTAAGCAAGGGATAAAAAAAGAGTGTAATTCATATTTTTAAACTAGAGAAGAAACCCCAAAGCTGATGTATTAGGCCTCTCTTTCTCACAGCCAGTGTCAATGGAGAATATTTCAGTGAATATTTCAGATTTTCCAGGCAGTGAAATGAAGGACATTTATATAAAGTAATTAGAAGTGCTTTGGTAAGTAGGATGAATGATTAAGAACTAGAACAAAGAAACCTCAGAGACAGCATGTTGCTAACCAAATCATGGCTTTTAAATGATGATACAAAACAAATCTTGGCAACTACTCATTATTACCATACCTCAGGACAAAGTAATGGGCAATTAAGTTCATTACAAAGCTTCACTGACTACATGTAGGTAGGTCAAGAAGATTTGAATAGGTTAAATAATCTGTAAGAGTTTAGAAGGTGATACATCAGTTACTAGTTTCTATAGAAATCTCTTCTCCCATCTTCCTCTACCTGTCTTTCCAGCCATGCTTGAAAGAGCCATGCTATAAAAAATTTTCATCCCAAAGAGTACAGACTCAAAACTTCAACCTCTGCTCATCAGGGTTGCGTCCTGGAGCTGTATGAGGAATACATACTTCCAGTAAACGTCATTCTCTCGCTATTTAAATTCCTGCAAAATGAAAGTGGCAAGTGTGTTAGGAAACATCCTTCCAGCAGAGCAGGTTTCCCATGGCTGATTCCTTTCTGGCAGGTTTGAAAATGATGCCAAAGTTCAGAGCAAGATTGGGAGGCTGAGCGGGATCCAGGCTGGTGGTGCATGAGGGAGGAGTGGAGGTGATGATGTGCCTTAGTGTCTGCAGAGCCTCCCTGTTTGTGAAACTTTAGGGGGCAGGAGAACCGGGAGTTGAAAACCAAATGGAGTCTGAAAACCAAATGTCATTGGAGACAAGTGTCACCAGACTTGTACACACAAATAATTGATCCGCATTGCTGCTCAGGAATGCTTTAACAAGGGAAGCAATTTCACTTTCTGAAAATACATTACAGTTTTTCAACAATGCTGCTTTTTTGATAGGAAAGAGAGATATCCTAAATGCTGGTTCACAGAATCTTGGATTTCTGCCTCTTTTCCCCCCATCCATAATACAGACCTGCTGGAGTTCTCTGATGTTTGGTCAGGAAGCATCAGGTAAATTTTTACAAATGCTGACACTCCTACAGCCTTTGACCAGACGTTCCCTGTATGGAGGTGTCGTAGTGTCTCTTTCTAACCTTCACTGCTTTTCCAGGTCTCATTTTTATTACACAAAATTTTGTTCTAAAAAACCAGCTAACAGAGATCTCTTTGTGGACCATGATAAGGGTGGCTCTCGCTGTTCACCCATTTTTGCCCGTTTGAATATGGTTAGAATTTGAACTTAGCTCACAGATGCCATGTGGACTAAGGTGGCCTACTCAGTCTTTATTTATGGGTGTAGCCATTCCGGGAAGTAATTACACTGTAGATACCTGACCTTTGTCCTGTAGACCTTTCTTGCTGACAAGTAAGCACCAATTTCACTGACTCCAAAACATGTTCTAGTGCTTTTTCATTTGTTTACTGTCAGCCTGATCATAGCAGCTGTTAAATTTTTCTGAGTGATAAAAACAGCCTATTCATAATTTTTCCAGAGCTGCCTACAGAAAGATTTTTTTGAGAAGTGGAAGCCTGGTAGGCAAGCATTATTGGCTCCATGGATTAGACAACGTGTTTCAAGGATAGGTGTATATTCACCATGGGGCAGCTCAGTGAAACAAAGTGCTTTGATTGCAGAAACATAATGGAGCTGCTCTTTACTGCACAATACTGTTGTGTATTACAGAATAACTTGCATATGGCAAAACCAGTTTTACAAGAGCTATTAAAAAAGATGCCTCGTGTATTATTCTAAGGTCCCACATACTTTATATTGCAGAAACAGTTTCAATTTTGCATTTGTAGCCATTTACTGAAAAACCTTGTACTTTCGTTGCCTGGGTATAAACTATGGTGAGCTTGACTTGTGTAGTGTGGTAGTGTCTTGATTTCAGCTGAGAGGAAGCATTGTCAGGACAGGTGACCTGAATTGGCTTCAGGGATATTTCATACCATAGAACATCATGATCAGTATATACACTGGGGGGAGTTGGCTGGAGGCTGCTGATCACTGTCAGGGGAGGGGCTGGGAATCAGTCAGCAGGTGGTGAGCATCACTTGTATTGTGCGTCACTTGTTTCTCTTGGGTTTTACTCATCTCTCTGTATCTTTCTTTATCACTTAATTACTATTAGTGTTATTGTTACATTTTACTTTATTTCAATTATTAACGTGTTCTTGTCTCAGCCCACACATTTTTCTTTCTGATTCCCTTCCCCACCAGGGCAGGGAGGCAGCAAGTGAGCAGCTGGGTGGTACTTAGTTGTCAGCTGGGGTTAAACTGCGAAAATTGTATAGATCTGTATTTAGTCATAGGTCTGATAAGGGAATGAGTGCTCATAAATAAATTTATTATGAAAGTAAAAAGTTACATCAGTTGGTGGCAATTCTTCTAGCAAATTATATTAGATTATATGGATGTCATGTTTTACTTGAAGCAGAAATGCTTTAGAAATGTATTTGAAGGTACTCCCAGATGTTCAAACAGTAGGGCTAACAACTTCCTTTCCCAAGGGGTCACAACTATCAAAATACTATTGCAGTAAAGATGACTGATTAGGGCCAGGAGTGAACTTGATTCAGAGATACTGTCATCTTTTGGAAATTCAAAACTTTGGTTGTTTGTCATATTTAGTTTTATTGTTATTTTTCTAAAATTTGGAAATGAAAAATTAAATTGCACAATCATTTTTTAGCTGGCATGTTTTACATATTTTGTCTACTAAGTCCTGTAAAACTAAATATTTTAATATATTTACCTATAAATAATTCATAACACAATTGCATATTTTAAAGAACACATTTATTTGTAATGGTCTATTTTATTTTAAATAATGATGAATTTCATCTGCCTTTTCTTCTCTATACCATACTTGTATTGACCACAATTAAGATTTAAAAGTGAATAATAACTTAGGAAGTAGGGTTACAGACCTGTCCATGTAAGGTATCAGGAGATCTATCTGAGCTTTACTGTCAGGTTTCCAGTTTTACCCAAGCATTCTGGGCACTTGCAAGGGGAGGACTAAGGCAAGCCATGGGCATTTGAGTCGACAGAAGCAGAGGAATGGGAGGCAATACTGGAAAATTGTGGGAGAGGTAGGATAAAATAATCCTTACTCATCTTTTATAGAGAATTGGTATAGAAGACACTCTGACCTGCAATGCAGGTTTAAAATGCTTCAGAGATGCTCAATCTTTCCAGCTACTCAGACTTGGGAGCTGCTATGTGAGGACTGCTCCTTTTGCTGCCTTTACCTGCCTTCATCCACAGCAGTGGGAACTGGCACGTGTGCGAGCTCTGCTCTGGCATTTGGTCAGGGAGCTTGAGGTCTCGTCTGAAACACTGCTGTTTCTTCAGTTCTGGATGCTTTGCAGTGCACAAGGACTTCCCTTTTAAATGTGACCTAGCTAGAGTTTTTTCAGACATTCTTCCATAATTTTTGCTGCTGTCAACTGGTACACCCCAGTGCAGGAGTCATAGTAACTATCAAATAATTTAATAACATTTTAACAGAAATTAGTGTAGCTCTCAACAAAATAATGAATGAAAAGGCCTATGAGATCAGTAGGCTTGGTTACTGCTTTTCACACAGGAGATTTTTCTCCCTGATCACAAAATCAAAGCCTTGAGAATCCCAAAGCAGTCTCCTGGGATATCTTTCTCAAATGAGTAAAAATTAGGCCAAGCCCTAACAGCTGCTTCCATATGTAGGATGCTGGTACTGTGATTGAAGTAGGGATTGCTGTAAAAGGTTTCCTGTACCAGCTACAGGCTGTACAGACATGCTCAACCTTTCAGTAAATATATTGGTATAAAATCTGCAATTATCTCATCTCTGTTAGATCTGTGAGGGTCACTATTAACTTTACAAAAGTAGGACGTCCTTCAGGTTTCTGAAAAGGAAAGCAGAGGATAAACTTATATTAGCATTTTGGTCAATTATAGTACCAGACTTCAGAAGATGGTTGTAAGTACATATGAGACACCACTTAAAAATTACCTTTTATTTTATTTTATTAATACAGAAGAAAAGATCAAGTTTGTAATTTAAGCGAAAAAAAATAGTATGTTACTCATGATACCAGCAGCATGAATACAGGCACTCTCAAAAATTCCTGAAGTTTCTTTATAATTATTTCAATTCTGGATCAGAATTCCTATAGGATTTCTCTCTGCAGTGGATCTGTGGAAAGCCCTGCTTCTTAGGAAACCATGATACTCAGGGATGTTTCCTGGGTTGTTGAAAAAGGATCTTTCCAGCTGTATTATTTGATGTGCTGCAGCTCAGTATAGAGCAAACTCATGGATGATGGTAGGTGGAAGGGAGAACTGCCCCATCTTCTCTCTGCTGGCTGGCACCTTGATGGATGTTTGCAATAAGGAAGCAAGCTGGGCACAATTTAGATTTGTCTCCTGAGCTTTTTTTTACTCAGAATTTAAAAATTTTAGAGTTAAAAGGTGGGCAATAAAGGAGGCAATGGTAGCAACCTCATTTCCTGTAGGGACTAGAGAAGGAGGGACCTTAAGGGATTAATCAAATTGAGAAGTTGATGAAATCAGTGTTTTCATACAAAAATAGGAAGAAATACATGAGGGAGAAATGAAGAAGGAACATCAAGTACTAAATCAGCTCAGAGAGGATGAAAGGGGTGCAGCCTAGGAGCTGTAGTGACATACAGAGATACTGATGTACATCTGAAAAAGGGGTTCAAAATCTACAGTTAGCGGGCATATCCACTTTGTATACGAATGTGTTAAGGTTATTCAGAACAGAGCTAGACAAAGCTATGCATGATACAAAGGCATGAAAAATATATCACATTGGACACAGTAGAGAAGCAAGACAATAGAGGCATATTCAAACCCAGGGATGGTCTAGACCTACTGTGCTGATAGTGTGCTTTATATTTATTAGCTGCAACAGTCAAAAGAATCAGAGGCTTGTAAACTTAGGTGTGATTGGTGAAAAACATAGTCAGAGATATACTGAGGATGCCACAGATGTGAAATAAGGATTTAATGTCTCCATTTTTTAAAGATTGCTTTTATAACCATGTTAAAAATTAATAATAAAGTAATATCACAGGGGGATAAAAAAGGCAACTAACTTCATGCCAGCAGCTGTACATGACTTTGTACACAGCATGTGATGCCAAATGTGGTCAATAAAGCCGGTTACCATGAGAAATGTCATGGACAACTTCCAAATTTGACTTATTTTCAAGAGGCATTTTGCCTTCTGTGAAAACTTCCCACATCAATACACGTGGAAATGAACCAAAATAGGTTTATGACAGAACAAAAAAATGCCAAACCCACAAGCTTTTAGCATTAGGAGAACAAAGAGCACTCTTTTGTGTATTGAAAAATGCATGAAAAGATGGGCAAGCTGAACTGAAGAGGAACAACCAAAACCATTTTCAACTAATATAATTTTGCTCTCTTTTAAGTCAGCTAAGGTGGTGGTCATGAAACACAGAGGAATATACATTTGGCTAATGGGTACTTACCAAGAATACACATTCCAGTGCAAAATCTAATTTTTAGGCACAGAATCTTTCTGTTGAAAAACATACTTGTCAAATATAAGCACGAGTTAAAAATGGGAAATACTGCAGCTTAAGACAGATAGCATGAATAGAAAGTTACACTTTCCTAAATCACATCAGTAGTATTAAGGAAGCACAGTATGTTGCACATTCACTTAATCAGCTCACCAAATGACCGGACATCTGATTTGCTGCTGTATTTTTTGAAATGAAAGACTTCAGGAGATGACCATTTAACTGGAAACTTGGCACCTGAAGAGCTGATATATTCGTCATCAATGACGTACCTAAAGAATAGGAGGAAACAGCATATGTTTGAATGAGTGACAGTTCCATTATTCTTAGGCTGGACCCTGACAGCCTATTGGTCTCTTATTGTGTTTTCTGTTTTACTTGGATGAGTCCAGACCCCTGTTACTGATCTTACCCTTTTGAGGAGGAGTGCAACCATGGTACAGGACAGCCCTTTGAAAAATGTGTATTTAGTTATGAACAGCTGCTAGGGTGTTGTAAGCCTGAGGTTAGAAACAGAAGGCAAAACCAAAGGGAAAGGTAAGCAACGTGGCTGTGCTGATCTAATGACTTGTAGCCGCGAGGCAGTTGTCCCCACCACCTCCTGCTCGGAGCCACTCACTGCCTTTTAAGCTCCTCTGCTTCCTAAGTGAGCTGATTCAGTCTACTAATCCTTCAGAAAAACCAGGAGTAAAACACAAAAGTGGAGAGCTTTGTGCTGGGCTTGCACGAGGAAAGAAGGAAGGAGACAACCCCTTTGGGTAGCAGTCAGTCAAATTTGAGCAGCTCAGCTATAAAATACAGCCCGTCCTCTGAGCAAAGGCTGTGAGCGAAGAGCGGTGTCCCTCTGGGCAGTGCCTGTCAGGATACAGTGTGCTTGCTTTCCCCGCTGCGGCTGGTCCCACCGCTAGGCTGAGAAACCACTTCCCGGCAAGAGCAGCATGCAGCACAATTCCTGACCACCCTCCCTGCATCCTGCCTCACCTACCCAGCTTCAGCTGCCTCCAGAGCTCAGCACCAGCTCCCAGTGCTGTCCCTGGGGACTTTCTGTCCTCCACCCTGCTCAGAAAAGTTGGGAAACTTATTTCTTCAAGCGTCTAGCAGCCCTGTGCACCCTGGGCATTCCTCTGTCCATAAACATCTCTGAAGTTTACCTGGCACTTTGTTTACCTGTCTTAGCCTCACCAAGAGCAAAAGAAGGACACGATATCCAGCTCATGGTACAATGGTTAAACAACATTACAATTTTTATCAGAATTAAAAAATTAACCACAGTGGGATTCCCCACACCAGGGAAGCAAGCAATGGCATTAACTCAGGATGATGCTGCAGCTGTCTGAGAGCAAGTGCTCACGAAACCTGTGTCAGTGGCCTCGTACCTCGCCATGCCGAAGTCAGATACCTTAACGATGTGCTCTGCATGCTCTGCTCTGTGCATCTTGCAACCTGAGGAAAATCAGAGAAACATATCTGAAATCTGTGCTTCAGAGTTTTAAGAAAATACAGCAGCCTCAGTTCACACTCTTTGTGTCTAAAAGGAGATTGTGTATTGGTCAAAAATATGAGTGAATTTCTGGCTCTGAGTCAGTGAACATATTTCACTGCTGTGTAGTAATGCATACATAGCACACATGAGCTTAAATGCTTGTAGTATGAGTTGCAATATGTTTAGGTATTCTTGAATGGTGAAAGAATTTTAGGCTGCAGAGTCTATTCATCCATGTTTTCCCGAACACAAGCACTAGGATGCTCAGTGGGAATTCTTAAAAATATTTTGTGACTTTTTCATTACAGCAACCAGGAATCCCATGGAAATTTTCAATTCTTTGCATTTCTTCAGGCAGCTCTGCATCCAAATGTGAGCATTTGAAAATGTATCAGGAAGTACAGAAACAAACTCCTCTCCTATGACTCACTGCCCATGAGAGGTAGGGCTGAAAAGCCACTCATATATCTCAGCATCAAAATATGGCAGTAGGGAGTTGAAAAAAATAAAGATAGAAAAAGATTTAATTTTTAAAAATCCTCATTGTTGCAGACCTTTTATATTGCTGGTATTTTGGTTCACTCTTGTGATGTCCTAACACCAGCCTGCCCCATGCCAATATCTCTATTTTCTCTGACCTCTCAAGTGGTTTTACCAGTGGGAAAAATTTTTATTTGAGCTGTCCATGGACAAAAGAATGGTTGAAAAGTTTTATTTTGCCTTATTAGATCCTGCGGGGCTGAAGTCTTACAGGACACATAGTGTCCCATGAAATTCAGTGGCATATTCTATACTGCAAATATTTGTCAAGAACCTCGGAAAGCTATCGTACTTACTAAATCACAGCAAATAAAGCTATTTCTTTCCAGATATTCCATCCCCTCACACACACTCTGGCACATGCTGAGCAGCAGGTCTCTGCCAAGTTTGCCCCGCCTTTGCCGAAGGTAATGGAGCAGACAGCCGTCCTCCATGAATTCAGTCACAACGCAGAGAGGCTTGTGATGTGTGCACACTCCATAAAGCTGGGCCAGCTTCGGGTGGGAGAGTTTCCTGTTTAAAATCAAATTTTAGGCAGGCTAAAATTTGTCCGTGGCAGGTAACTAGATCTTTGATTCTCTTGATGGTTTTGAAAAATACTTTTGGTACTTGATAAACTGATTCAACTGGCTTCAGAGTTCTCCCAGTGCCTAACACATTTCCGCCCACAACTTCCTCCAAAAAGTTCACTCTGTGAATTCATAATTGTTCATCAGCTATATAAATGCAGTGAATGCAAAGCTTCATTTGTATGATGCAAAATGGAAAGGTCTAATTATGCCTGGCTTTCAGGCAGGGGACATGGCCCTGCAAGGGTTCTTTTTATCTGGGCTTTGCCAAGACCTCATCTGGATATTTCCCTAATTTGCAAAATTTTCAGATATGGTAATATGGTCTCTCAAAAGCTTTAGTTAGGTATAAGCTCTGCCAGTGGTTCTAGAGACACTGAATTATGGATGAAAGAATAGTCGTAGGAGCACATTTATTTGCCAGAGCATTTACTCCTCATTGAGCTCCATAGCACAAAGCAGTGCATTCTCTAAAGAAAGAGTCTGGTGATAGGCACAGGAAGCACTGCATTAGTTTCAGTCAGACATTTATATTAGCCTTTCTGTACTGCACATCTACCATTCCCACCAAATTGCTTTGTCTATTTCTCTTAAACAGAGTTAGGTTATATTTATTTCTTGGTCAACTGCCGGATATAATGCCTTTTGTACTTACATAATCAGTTTGGCCTCCTCCATGAAATCATCTTCAGACATCGCACCTTCATTGATTGTTTTGATGGCAACCTTGATAGTTGCTTTCCATTTCCCGAGGTAAACAACTCCAAACTGCTCACGCCCAAGTTCTTTAATGAACGTCAGGTCAGATGGATTTAATTCCCACTCCTCTACAAAAGTAATCCAATATGTTACAAGAATCAGGCCACTTCTCCTCTTGGCCTCGTAACCGTGCTCCAGGAGACATGCCTTGCTATTTGCAGTCAATGCATTCAGCAAAGCATCACACTTGTTCATCAGCTACAGCATGAGTTTTAAATAACTGAAAATTTCCACACATTTAAATGTGTTATTTTACAGCTTTTAGAATCTGATTAGTGTTTAAATTATTTAATGCAGGAATTTCTGAGGCTTGAAGATAAGGCAAGTGTTTAGCTTTGATTGCACATGAGAAGTTTTTTGGCATTATGATATGTGATGGTTTTAGCTCTGAAACAGTTCCAGATGGATTGTATAGACACAGAAATAGTTATTGGCTGCTTTTATTTTAATAACCACAATAGCTCAATCCTTCAGAAATATTAAGCCTTGAGGTTCTTGAAACAAGAAAGATACTCAGTTTTGGAGGTTCCTATCATCAGACAGATGGCATGAAACTTCTGATCTATTTACACAAAACTGCCTTTTTTTGCTTGTTTTCTAATACCATGTAAGATTCCATTCTTCTAAAACTTGCAGAAGTGATAAAGAAAATCTTCTTCATAAATAAGATTAGTTTTAATTTTTAACTTAAATTTCCTAAGCATTTAAATAAATCATATAGCCTTTTTAAAACTATTAAAAATCTATTTGAGTCTTAGGTTCACTTAAAATAGTCCAGATAGCTCTGAAATGCACTGGTGGTTGTAATAGAAACACAGCAGTCACTGAACAGAAGCAACTGAGTCAGGTGTGTCATTTGGTACCGACATCTTGCAGGAAATTAGTGTCTGTTTGTGGTGAATACACATCTGCTTATGTGCTTCGTATTGCCAAGACATTTCACAGATACAGTGGGTGAAAGCAATCTAAATTCTAGCCTAGGTAGATACCTAATCTCCTCCAAAAGAAGATAAAAAGTTACCATAACTCAATCCTTCTGTTGCTGGTGAAGAACATCCATCTGGTCCAACTGGATACCGAAGACGTGTGATAAGACTTGCAGGGAACAAAACAACAACATTCTGTTGACCAATTATGTAATTTTAAAATATGCTACATCATATATCTTCTCAAAAAATATTTGGAATCTGATGAACATTTCTAATTTCTTGAAGTTACTTTTTCTTACAGCTTGTTCAGATAAAACACTACAGTGAGAAGAAATGGAGAAAGAATATTCAATAGGGCTCTGACTACAAAGTATCTATACTTTCATAAAACCAAGAGTTATAGTCCTGTTTGTTTGTATGATGTTAGTAACCCTAAATAAATGAGTTCTAAAATACTGTATTACCCACCTGAGTGGTGTCTTCCAGCATAGTTTCTCAGGTTTGTTTCCCATTGCAATAAATATTGTTGTGTCTGTCATTCATTTTCTTTGCATTCATGAGCCAGCACTATTTACACCAAGGAATTAATTCTTCCCACTGTTACTTTCAGGTCCTTATCTGCTACATGTGTTTCCTACAATCCTCCTCCCTTCAGCAAAAGGAGTGCAATGGATTTCTGTGTGTTTTCCCATCTTCACGCATTCAGAGTCAAAACATCTTATATTGTACTAAAATGATGGGCAGAATGAAGGTAAAGGATATTTTTAGTGCTAAAAATTATAAAAATCTGCCATCAGCCTACAATTAGAGGTGGCTAACCCTGGTAAGCTGCAAGCCAGTGTTAGGAGAGTCCTTGTGCTCCCTAATTCTGCTTTTAATTGTTTGTGGTGTAGTTTTGTTGGGTTCTTTTTTTTTAATTCAAAATCAGTAGAATGCCGCCTGCTGATGCACAGAATGGCTCTTGCTTTTATTAAACTGCATGCATACAGATTCTTGTTGTAGACAAGGAAAGAATTCTGATCAAATTTAATCCAAGCCCCATTCAGTCAAATATGAACCAAGAGGATATAGTGCAGGCTTCTAGCTTTTTAAAATTCGTTTAATACACGTACATGAGTTTCGTAGTTTCACTTTCCCTGTTTGTATATGCACACTACAGCTATGACTTTGGCAGAAAGGATCCAGGCATATTTGAATTCACTGGAAATAGAAAACTTCTATCTCTTTTTATAAGAAAGCATTAGATGAAGAATGATTTCCAATTTCTCAAAGTCCACTTGTGAAACTGCTTACATGCATTACCTGCAACATTGTGTTAATGATACTCGATGAGTTCAGGAACAGATGAAAAGAGATATTTTTCTGCTACATAATATTGTCCAAAGTGGTTTTGTTTAATTTGATAATGTAGAATATCTCCATTATGACTCCTGAAATCAACAAATACTTATAATCTTCAGTAAAAATAATTTATAGTATAAATCTGCTTAAATTTCACTTTGAAAACATAGTAAAATCTGAAAACTTGGGATATAATTCTTAACTTAAAATGGCTATGTGTAGCTGGAATATATTTCTGGAGAAAAATAAAAAAGACTCCTTGAGTGGCTCTTTCTCTCAGCTTTGGAAAATAAGTACACAATGTTTTTTTATTTCCCAAGTATTTACCCTCATATCATTGCATCCATAAGAAACAGCCATAATGTTTAATAGATGTGCCTCCTAATTTAAAACTTACTTGAATATAACCTTTTAAAACTAAAATGTTCCTAATTACCCATGGTTTTCCTCAAAACATGAAAATATTAAAGTATAACATGAGATTAAATTTTCTGTTCTACTTCTCCGAAGGCTCTTTATTGGAGCTTTTATTTGATACATTTGCTTTTCTGTATCTCTTCACGTTATCTGTCTGTCTTGCTTTCTGTGTATTTTGCTGCCCATCTATCCCTGCTTTCTGTGGCACTGAAAATTAAGAAGTTAAGTTTGCATTTCAGGCTGGAGGTGGTTGCTGAAGGTTAGTGCCCTAAACTGTGGTCACATGTTCACAGCAAGCAAAGATCAGAATACAGAAACACTATGCAGTCTACATTATTGAGCCATTGTCAGAAACTTTATTGAGTCTACAAAAATTGTGAGCCTGTACCCAGCACAGGGGTGGTGGGGAGGGCTCACCCCACCTTTCCAAGGAAGGGATGGAAGGAGGAAGAGGGTGGTGGTATCAGCAACACCTTTATCCTGGTCTTCTCACATCTGGCTTGCTATAAGAGGCAGAAAAGAAAAGCAGACACAGTTGATGCAGGAGGATGTAGGAGAGCAGATGAAGGGGGTAAAAGACAGCTTGAGACGGGATGAGAGCTGTAGGTGATTGCTACTGATACGCCGAAAAGTGAGTCCTGTGGCTGTTGCCCAGCAAAACAAATCAGACTGCACAGTAAGGGGATGAGGTGATTTTAGGAGACAAACAGTAGAAGTTAGGGGACAGCAGAGTCTGGGATTAATTTACAGTGCACAGAGCCTGCAGAAAAGGGAAACAGTTTGGTGCAGTGGCCAAAGGCTGTCATAGTGTGGTATGGTAGCCACGGTACTTGTGCTACCTGGGTGAAATGCATGGCTCCCACTGCAGATTCTTTGAGGATTTCAGTGAGTGCAGGTAATCTTGTCTTGACAGGACATTTGTGCCCTGACTCCCAAATCCACTGCCCACTGTCATCTTCTCTGCACACAGGGTAATTAACTCTGTGTGAACAGCACCCCAGTGGTTCCCTGCTCTTGTGCACTGCATGCCCAACCTACTCAATTATTTTGAGGAGTTTGGGGGAAGCTTTTCCATTACCTCTTCAGTCAAATCCTAACCATTTAGAGCAACTCACCCTTTAGCCCGTGAATACATGGACAGTGTAAGAAGTCCCTGTTGGCTTGAATCTCTGACAAGAAATGCACCTTCTTTGGACTAAAAAGAAATCGAAATAGAGTTATTATCCACTTTTGAGCTTAAATAATCCTCCTTTGAGATAGGACTTGCAGCCGATTACCAAATTGTGTGGAATATCTACAACTATTTGGGAGGGAGATAAAGCAATAGAGAATGGGAATGGATAGTCAGGTACATATCAGAGCAAAATTAACAAAGGGAAAATACTAAGTGCCATGTAAGTTCTTGGAGTTAAATAATTTAAGTGTATTATACTCTTCAGTGTGAAGTAGCAAAAATGCTTTGATTTATTAAAAAATTGAATTACACAAATCACTAGAAAGAATACTGTAAAACAGTTCTGTCCAAGATGTTCTTCTCTTGTCTTTCTTGTCCCAGGCCTGTGTCAGTCCTTGAGCAAAGATCTAATGAGTTTAACTGAGTTATGCACCTTGGTAACTCACAGGGGATAGAATGCAATGTGGACTGTTTGCTCTGTACATAAGGAAGATGCAGTGGTTTTGTTAAGCCCTGCCAAGCTCACTAATTTGTTTACTACAAGGATTTCAGTCTTCAATGTCTAATGCAAAAGACAAGTACAGTAAGCCACATGTAATTTGATTTATCTAGCATAGAAAATCTACGTAGCATTTCCTGGGGCTACAATTTAAAGCTCTGTGAAGTCTGAATAGTCTGCACTCTATGCTTACCCCAGAAAGTCTTTTCATTTTAAAGCACTTTCTCTCTTATGGCATACCAAGCAGATTTGGATTTGACTGTGATATTGCTCTTGATGCTCTACTGATAGATCTTTCTAGGTATTGTTAGCTCTGTGAATGAGCTGAGTTACCTTCTGGCGCAGGAGAAGTTCTGCCTGGCTGCTGTTTACGTTTTCGCAAGGAGATAACCCATCCTTCATTTCAGCCAGTAAAAATGAGTGCTTGCTTTGCTTCACAACTTAATAGTTACATTATTCCAAGTAGAAAAACCTGTCTAGAACTATTATTGTCTATAAACATGTCTTTAATTTGGAATTACTTTATTAGATCATTTTTTTAGAACTTCCTCCCCCGCCCCAATTCACTGATTAAATATTAGCTCAAACAAAAGAAAGCCCAGGAAGCAGTTATGCCAAACTGTGATGAAATTTACAGTCCTGGGTGATGTGTCAAACCTTTCTTCTCTACAATTTTTCAGAATTTTACTCTTCTCTCCGGTAAATTAGGTTGGAATAATTGAAACTAGCTACATGTTCCCAATAAGCAAAGATCAGAATATAGAAACATCATGCACTGAGTCTACAGAAATAGAAAATATCTGGATTCTGACATTATGATTCATGCAAATGAGCATTGTTGAAGTACTCAGTGTTAGTAGCTTTACTTCACAATCTCTGAGTAAATAGTTCCAAATCAAAATGGTTAATTCATTCTCAGGAGTAACGTTTTGAAAGAAAAAAAAAAAGGAGATTTTGATAAACAGATGTTCATATCTAATAAATATTGAAGGATCAAGCATTAAAATGTACCATTGCAATCCATTTTTAGAAATGAAAGCTGAATTATCATTTTCAAGGTTACTTACTGGTATGTTTCTAAATTACTTTTCTTCTTCTCAGTAACATAGTTGCTGGGAATTAGACCTTCATTCCTGAAACAACAAATAGGGGATAATGCTATAGACTGGTGCAAAATATTAATAGGATAAAGACATATGTCATACTTTTGTTGAATTACAAGGATTTCTTATACTAGTGGCTATGTTGTTAGATACTGAATCCCAGCATGGGAATTGAATACAAATTTTGAGTTCTTTCACCCCAGGCATGACCTTTTTGCCCCATGACTGTGGATAGCTACTCAAATGAAAAAGCGAGCTGAGACAGGTATTTATTGTGTGCTGAGATCAGCACGCTAATAAGCCAAATTAAAAAAAAAATTAGAAAAAATACACTTTTGAATCAGAATCTTAATTTCTGGCCTATACAAAGCTTCTATATGAAGAAATATAATGTGCCTGCTTGTTTGCATATACAAAATCATAATGAGTATGCTTTTACTACAATTTGAGTTGAGAAAAAAGCATTTAAATAGCATTTAAAAAGGAGAAATTTGAATGGAAAAGGGATGGTTATTATATAACATATAACCATTGCCTACATCGAGTGCAAGATATATTGAAGAAAATGCAAAGGAGAAAGGGAAACAGTGTGAAACAAACATAAATGTGGAAAGGATTCTAACCAAAGTTATCGGGCTCTCTAAAATACTCAGGTGTTTCGGCACCTATCTTCAGGCACGTCTTCATAATCTCTATGGGTTTATAAAATGTTTACACACAGACACTCCATTGTAAAGCACTTAAAGTATGGAAAGCTAGATTTGCACATGGCTCAGAGCCCAGTGATTCACATGGTCCTCAAACACCCTTACATTGCTCAAGAAATTACTGAGTCTTGGAGTTAGCTCCAAATTCCCAACAGATTCTAGAGTCCCCATCCATTTCTGGGCTGCCAAACACTGCTGAAAGTCTGTCCAGGCAATCTGTGTGCCTGGTACATAGTTGAACACTTTCAAAACTGTCCCTGCATTGTCTCACATGTCTCATTTTACCTGCCTGCTTTTGCAAAGGTTGTTTTACGCTTTTTTCTTTCTCTGTAGGGAGATTGAAAGAGATGCCCACTCTCTTACCCATGTTGGTCTCTTGCCTTCCACCAGTGGGGATCATACTGTTCAAGGACAATATATTCTTCTGACTTCTTGAGAGGTAAATCTGAAGGCCCTCTAGCAAAATAATCATAGAGTGCAATAACTCTGGGTTTCTTGGTGTAGTCTTCCAAGGCCTCGTCAGGTAAAGGAGGT
The DNA here is from genome assembly GCA_013396655.1 of Campylorhamphus procurvoides. Classification (NCBI taxonomy): domain Eukaryota; kingdom Metazoa; phylum Chordata; class Aves; order Passeriformes; family Dendrocolaptidae; genus Campylorhamphus; species Campylorhamphus procurvoides. The sequence goes on from WBMV01007231.1 coordinate 518,554, forward strand.
AATGGCTTGTTCTTAAACTGCAATTGCCTCTCATGCTAGTGAAAAATAAAATTATCTTTCATGACTAGGCTTTACTATTGCTTGCTTAATTCCCCTGCTATAATACTCTTTCAGTAACTAAGAGTAATTCATTGTGGTTGTTACTTCCCGTGGTAAAGCACTATCATGTCATCACTTGTAAAACAGTAGGACTGAGTAGTTTGGTGCAGAAGCAAAAATTATAATGGAAAGTACAGTGAAAAATAAGTCATCTACTTAATGGGGGCAATTTCTACGCAGTCTGAATGTTGACACAACTCCTCAGCTGGTGTAAAAGCAGAGGAGCAGTGAAGTCTATGGAGTTATAGTGTCTGGAAATTCAGTTATTTATCTGGACAATCAACACAGAGGGCATTGCAGACCTACTGGCAAATTGGCAGAAACAGTCATTTTCCTTTGCATCAGGGAAGGTTCTAGTTTTGCACTTAGTTATGCTTTGAAAACTCAGATTAATTCAACTTAGATCTATTAACACTGAGGTGAACATTCCACACCAGCTGAGCAAGGTGTGCTTGCATCTGCCCATCAGGGCAGTCACACCCTTTCCGCCTCCATGATCCAAAACCAAAAGTGGGAGAAGGAAGCACCTTCTTCATGACAGCAAGCTTGGGAAACTTCCGTGTGATTCTGTATTTATATCAGTAGAATCTTCAGTTACCTTTACTCTGTAATTTTAATGCAACAAAGTACCTTACATGCTCTAGAGTTATCTAATCCCTTGCTTGTTCTCGTACTGAACCAGTGTATATAAAAGCAGTTCAACCCTCTTTTCACCTCTCAAAACATTACTTACCCTGCACTTCCAGGTAGATGCATAGGCAATGTCTGGTTGGGAGGCTGAGTACTGGATCACCAGGCCAGTATCAGAATCCAGGGTCACTTTTGTTCTTATTGCTCTGATTTTGAAAAACATGAAGCATTTATGTGAATGCATATCTATATATATTCACATAAAAATATCCATGGCATATCCTTCATTAGGCATATGCAGAGAACAGTGTCTTTAAACTTCGGCATATTTGCACTCCTACTGAAAATGGAGGGATTTTTAAAAAGCTGCTTATGTGTATATTTTGATCACACTAATTACTGAAAAGCTTAAGCATTTCACATACCTTTCTTGCACTGTGCAGCAGCAGCAGCAGCAGAAAACAGATTGGATGGTGTGATCTGTGAACAAGAACATTTTACATATTTCCAGTGTTCCTTTTTGTTCATTCAAAAAACTTACAGAATTAAGGACTACCATATGTGCTTAGTCCCATTATTAGCTCTATCTTGCTGTGAGATATCTAGCAAATCATTAAGACTGAATCTGCAGCCACCAAAGACAGCAGAGCTTTCCTACCATCCACTGTCTCCCTTACAATTTCTTAGCAATTATGAGGCCATGCATATGAGTTAAATCATCTTACTAAATCCCGAAAGCAATTAAAAAAAAAAAAAGACACCTTGTCAGCCAGATTGGTACAAATCTGACTGATCACACCACGCTGCACAAGCTCTATCCAGTGCAATGAGGGGGATGAGAATCTCCTCAGGGACAGGAGGTGGAGAACTGTCCCCTTCAGCACTGGCATAATTTTTAGATCATTCAAAGGAAATACAAAACAACACTTGCATGACAAGCTTTTCTTTATTGTGAGATGTATTAAAGGAGACACTCTATCTTCAGTTCTTTGAATTAATACTGATTTTCTGTTGCAGACATTAATATAATAAATGCATTGGGCCAGGTTTAAAGTGCTGACCGAATATGTGCTTTACACTTTCATGTCAAGTGGTTGATAATCCTGAGAGAAATATATTGGATACATCATCACAGACATTAAACATTTTAAGAGAAACCAATCCAATATACCTTATACATGCAAGAGAGAGGATATGATACTGAATAGGTTGGAACCATTAAGATTAGAATGAGGTAAATAAATGGTTCACATCCTCTCTGGATCTCTACTACTCAGGCTGAGACATATTTTCCACAAGTTGTGTTTCCACAGCAGTTTGAGCCAAGTTGTAGCAGTTATGGTCCCGTGCTCTTTTCCTTGTTCATCTCATTTTGAAGTGAGAAAGACAGGATGCTAAACTGGCAGGTAATCTTTTGCCCCTAGCTCAGCTCCCTGAACTGTCTCACCATCATGTATCACCATGGGCAAGTGGGAGGGCAACAGCACAAGCAGGATGGGCTCAAGCTCTCATGTGCAATGTAGAGTCCCTTAAGAAGCATGAGAGTCAGGGGTGGAAAGACAAGGTTCCACTCATATGCTAATGCACTAACAGAAAGTAAACTTCATGTCCCACTCCAGTGTGTCCTATTTTTCTCTGCCACAGAGATTGTATTTGCAAAGAGACCTCACAAAGTTATTTGAAATAGGGTTCTGGAGGTCTCAGAATTTTGCTGCTTTGTATTTCACATGATATTTCTTTGTGCAGTCCCACCAGTCCCTTCCACTTTATTTGTTTTTCCTTTGAGGCATTTTTATGTTGTTGATCCTAATGACCTAATCCAGCCTGGAATAAACAGGGTGTTCCTTCTGATGTCTTGTGAGACTTTCTGCCAATGCCTGTCACCAACTAAAAAGCCAAGTGTCCTGAGAGTATGCATTCTAGCATTCAAAGCATTAAGCAACCTTACTACCTGACAAAAATGTAATTTTTTTCTCTATGAAAATATGGAACCTAGCAAATCTTGCAGTAATAAAAGAAGTGAAAATGTCAGATGTCAGAATGACAAGATCAGATCCAGTTCTTAGTTGGAAGAGACTTGTCACATAAGTGTTTTGTTTAGACTGTTTTGGAATTAGTGGCTCAGTTTCCCTTAGACTGTTGCATCTTGTGAAGAACCTATCATGTGGGAAACTGGTGAGTCTACATTAACCAGAAGACACCATCAATTTTGTGATAAAAGTTCCCAATGACAGCTATGGAAAATGCAAAATTAAAAATGCCCCAGCTAGCTGACAGGAATCGTTTTCTTCAAAGAAACCAGACTAAAAATATATGGGCAATGCAGTTTGTTTGCTGCATAATTTTCCAGTGTACATTGAAATGTCCCTCATAAACAGTGAACACTCTGGATGAAAAAAGTCTTGGGTTTCTTTTACTTCTGCCAGTGACATGAAGTTTAATCAATGTTTATAAAGTATTCAGCTATTTGCAAAAAGGACTATGACATTTGAAACTTGTTTGTTTCTTCTGATTGAACCATCTAGTCTAATTAAATATATTATTCCTCATCAGATAATTTCTTCTTACAAAACACCAGAAATAGTTAGAAGCAGGCTTCCAGTGTAACAATAATCTTCTAATAAGATTTTAAAGATTTAGCTGTTACCATGAACACAAGGGGTTCAGAGAGATGTTATGGACATGTAATTCTGCCTTGCTTTCTTTATGAACCCAGCAGTTTGAATACATTTGTAGTGTAAGCTCAGGAGTAATTTTTCCCTTCAGTGAATTTCAGACTTTCTCCATTCATGGACATTTTTTGTGTCTGACACCGTCCTTTTACTGTGCTAAAAGAGATTAGCAATAAATGTTTGTATGTGACATTTTAAATAATATCCCACGCATATACAATACTGGATATTTAGCCTTTTACCCTATCCACAGAACCACAGAAAAGGCATAGTTTGAAGCTGTAATCATGATGTTTCCCTCCTGGGACATGTGCTTCATTTGGTGAGCAATTTTTCCCAGTATAGAGTGTGTAATCCAACAAAGATCACAAAATATGATATGATCAATTCTGCAGACTAAAAGCTAAAGCTCAGATTAAATTAGGGCCATGGGTAAGATAAGGCCACTCTGAACTGAACTGCTGTGACCAGAAGAGCAGCATGAATTTCGCGCAGTTCTGCCAAAGTTTAGTTGTCCTCACTCTCTATGTTGGAGTGGTTTTAGTGTCAAATCATGGCCTATCAATCCACAGAATCACAGAATGTGTTGAGNGACTCACATTCAACTTGCCATCGACCACCCTCAGGGCCCTTTCCATGGCACTGCTTTCCAGCATCTCATTCCCCAGACTGTATGTACATCTGGGGTTGCCCAGCAGATATTGATCATCCTAAAGAAGATAAGCTCTTTGAAAATGGAATTGTCTTTAAGCATCTGTTCTCAACATCCTCAGTCACTTCCGAAATTCTCGTCCATGCATTAGTCCTAGAGTATTTGTGGAATGAATTCAGNTAAGGCCCTTCGCCACCTTCATCGCCCTCCTTTGGACACTCTCTTAAGAGCTGAATGTCTTTCTTATATTGCAGTGCCCAAAACTGCACACAATATCCAAAGTGAGAGTATTTGTGGAATGAATTCAGTAGAAGTTAACATAAGTGTAAATAAATGCAGTGTAAATAAACTGTTAATTGCTGTTTGGAAATTTGTCAAGTCTGCTAGGAAACATTATCAAAGGACATAGGTAGAGAAAGGCCATCAGCTCTGTGGAGCTCAGCCCTGGTTTAGTTAAATTGACTGAAGTCTGGAAGTCTTGACCTGATAGCCTGGACTTTCAGTACCTCAAAGACTCATACGCTGATCAATGTATGTTACATGTTCCCTAGTAACTGGTAAGCTTCTTGCACAACACTTTTTCTCCCTGTGATTAAAATCATATTTACTGAGTTCATAACTCAGTACAGAAACTAGGCACAAAGGTATTCTGAAATGCTGTTTCAGAAAAACTTGGACAACACTGCAAATGGGGAAAGCTCTGATACACTGATCGAATAATTTGATTTAACTTGCTCTCATCTTGGCCTCCTACAAGTGGCCAAGGGAGAGGCTGACACCAAGGGCTGCCCTGGGTGCCACAGCAACACGCAGGGCTGTGCAGCAGGAAACCAGCATTTCCTGCCCGAGGCTTCTCACCACCACATGCACCCTCCCATGGCTTGGGCTCTTCCTTCCTTTCTCCTTTCTCAACAGCCATCCGAAAAACTAAGAAAAAGTTATAATTTTTAAAAACCTGTGTTTTAACTAAAAGACAAGAAATCTTTTAAAATGCAAATATATTGAAAACAGATTTATGGAATTTACTGTTTTAAAATATTTCTCTTTGATTTTTCCCTCTGATAGATCACTGAAGTCAGTGGAACTGTTCTACCTGATTTCTTTCAAATTTTGATGAAGGACTTTTTCTTAAGCAAAACGCTCTGGATTTGTCACAGGGCATTAGAGTCACATACATATTAGCAGGCCTTGATCCCCTGGTCCCTAATTCAAGTGACCACAATGAAGAGTTCATAAATTAAAAATTAGTCAGTAATGGTATCAGTGAGAGTTGTGCTTCAGCAAGGAAATCACATTTTGGATTCCTTATTTTGAAGATAACAGAGATACCAGTAAGATTTACCATGACAGACTGCTCGGACAGGACATGGAAAAGAAATACAGGCTAACAGGAAGAACTATTCCACAATTTTTAACAGTTATTTATTTTTGAAGCCTGTTAAAGTATTTACAGATATGTATTAATTTCAAGTTCTACTTGTCTCCTACCTAATCAAAAAGTTTCCCAAAAGTTCCAGAAAAAGTGATCAAATCTTGCTTCTTTTAAATCCTTAGCAAGAAAGGTTTCTCCAGCCCCATTAGATCTTTCAGCTCACAATTCCCTGAGTTGTTGCAAAACATAAGCTACCAAAACATGTCTGGCTTTGATCCTTGGGGTAAGTCATCATGGAGCAACTAAAGTCAGTAGCTTAAAACCTAGGTTTAAATCAAACAAGGTGAGGATTTGAGAACTGAGAATTGACCAAATCTTCCTTCTTCAATTGCATGGAGAATGTAATTTCTCCAATTTCTGATGAAAGCTTGCAACCTCAGACAAAGTTAAATTTGACAAGTAATTGAATACAGGAAAAAAAAAACCCCAGTGCATTTCACGGCTCTTGTAATTTTCTTTCTGGAAATGACTAGTTTATGGGGAAGACAATCTTTTATAAAACAGTGCCATATTATCTCCCTGTGATAGCTTAAGCAAATACAAATCCCAACAGTAGCTCAGAGCCATGACAGCCTATCGAATTACAGTGCCCCACATTGGAACTCTTAGCTTGCTCAGTTTCAAAACAAGAGAAAAAATCATGGCAAGAGAAGCACGTGGCTCAAGTGAAAACACTAGGAAACTGGTGTTGAAAGTAACCTGACAAATACTTAGCCTAAAAATTTGCATCTGACATTTTGAAAAAACAACTTAGGGGTCCTGGAAATAAATTTATCTGTGCAGAACAGAGCAGATGGGATGCTAAAGGAAGAAGGAAAAAATGGGTCAGCTGTCAGGAACAGCCATTTGTTTAAGAAACTGAAAGATAGTTCCATGAAAACAGAGAAGGCATAGTGAAAACACATCCTGGCCTGACACAGTCCCACAACACCCACAGTATGCTTTGGGTTGATAGCACTGTCTGTATATGTGGCCAATTCACACACTTATATATGTACACTCTTCAGGAGTAACTCACTCTAATTGGCAGCATTTGGGAGGTATCATCAAAAATAAAAACAAGTCATCATCATTTGCATTTTATCATTTCACAGTTTTTTTGGCTTGAGTTTCTTTTCTGAATTACTGTTTTTCAAAGTGCTGTAGTCCATGTCTAAGGCTTGCACTCTTCTAGCATGTTTTGCAAGAAGCTCTTGCTCTTGCAGTGGAGCAGCAAGTTACCTGTGCTCCAGACTACAGACTCAGCTTTGCCCATCAAACCCAGATCTTTGCTGTAACACTTGGTGTGCCTCCTCATCTGTTCTGTCAACTTTCAACAGTGTTAGAAAAATCTGTAATCTGGTAGAAAGCCACAGTATAGTTTGCTTCTAAAAACACTCCAAAATACAAGCTTTCAGCTTTTCATGTGTGCAAGCTGAGGCTTTGTCTTTCCTGTGGGTTAACTCTGTGCTGGAGGAAAGACAGCTTTAGTTCTACCAAACTTTTTATGCATGTCTCTGCAGTTCATGCTTTTAAGAACTGTATGTGGAAATATCTATCTACAAGTAGTCGCTTTGTTGAATCCATCATACAATGGATTAATATTTGTACCTTAATTTTGAAAGTCAAGACAAGCAGTCTGAACAGAGATCACCTTAGCAGCACAGAAACCAGGGTTGTATTTTTATGGAAATATTTAAATACTTAATTTACTAAGTACACTGCTGTTGCACAAAACAAAACTGCAAGATCAAAATAGGCAGCCTGGTTTACTTACAGGTAGAAAGAATCATGTCTAGTTATCCGTTTATATTCAAATGAAAATGCAAACCTCTCTTCATCAGCTGTGCCAGTGAAACAGCCCAAGCTGAGCTCTTCGCTCTGATATGAAACATCATAAACCACAAATATTGCTTGACCATGCCTACTTACCTTTCATTTAAAAAAAAAAAAGCCCCAAAAAGACTAGAAGGAGAAAAAAGTCTCTGCTTTCTAGTATCAAACATTTTATGGGAAAAAAAGTTATTAAACTGTTATCATAGGTCTAAGTATTTCCTTAAAAAAAGAAAAAAGCCACAACAGATGTAAATCCCAGCATTTAGCTCTGTTCAGACGGATTTTTGAGACCAACATTTGAAAAAAATCAGTTATGATAAGAAGGGGAGGAAGGACTGAAGTTGCTTAGGGGTGAGTGAGCTTATCCAGAATAAAGGATGGTACAACATTTCAACTTGCCTTTGAAGACATCAGAAGAGTCAGAAAGACAGCTGCCTCCAGAGGTGGTCTGATCCCTTCTAAAATCAGCCATCTAAGGCTACATTCAACTGAAAAAATGCATCCATCTATAAACAGGGTGCATCAGAGTTCCTGACGTCCCAAGCAAGTATCAAATCCAACAGCAGGTAGGCTTCCTCCTTTTGACATAAAGGTTTAGGCAAAGCAGTGCAGGGATTCAAGAATCTCCAAAATTGATTACAGAAATACTCAAATTGAGGAATGATGGAATGCATTAAGCTAACTATAGCTACCTTTAATAATTTGATTGGAAATAAAGTTCACCATATTCCTCTCTGACTGCTTGCAAAATAAATGAAAAAGGTTTTGTGCAATATAGTCCCTATTACACATGGCACAAGAACACAAGTAGCAAAAGAAAAATACCATAGAGCTACTCAGGAGGTAGCTACAGCATTGGCCTCTAGAAGAGGGGACAAGCCATGAATCTTCTAAAGGGAGTTCAGGCATTTCTGCACTTAACATTTCACCGTGACCAAATTCATTTAAATATATGTTCATTCTACCATATATATGTTTAGTATAGAGTATGTATACCCACAGAAATATATATATATATATATATATATGGACTACCATAACGCCATAATCGCAAACAAGAGTTTGACTTATGATGCACTGACAGTAAATTATTTGCTACAAATTAGTTGGGTCCAAACAATAGTTAACATTCAGTTTATTTACACACACATATGTAGTATGACATTTTCTGTTATGAACAGAAAGATTAGATCACTCTATGTACAGATGATAGACAGAAAGAGGAGCCCTCTTAAACACACTTGAGAATTTACTTTCTTTCATTTACAACCCTATGTATAGAGTTGTCTATTTAAATGAAGGAAGGTCAAATTTGTGCTTGAACATTTCAAGACAAAACCCCCCACTTTATATAAATAAATGCATTGAATTTATATATTTACATTACATACAGCATATAAATTATGTTATAATTTATCCAAAACATGGTACTATGATACACTGACAGCCAGTTGTGCTGAATCTTGGACTTAGTTTTCATTAGGAACATCAAGACTAAACACAGGGGGGTCTCTTGTTGACCAAACAGCTTAGGATGACTTTGGAATATCATGGCTCAGTTCTGAAACAAAGCTTTTAGAGTGTTACACTAAACTGAAGACTGTGCTGTCAACAACCTACTGTGTGCAAATGAAAGAGGCATGTTTTGTCTTCTTGATGTGCCATAAAACACCCATTGACTGAGAAAAATAATGTTTCTGGAGAATCTCTGGAAACATTTCAATGTCAGTAAATAGTAATTTATGGATACCTTCCATTTTTTAAGCATGCAAATCACTACTAATACTACTGCCCCTGTAAAGAGAAACTCAGAAACATGGACTGTATGTACATGAAACCAACCCACTAAATGCAAATGAGGCTCCTGGCCTTTGGTCACATTGTCTCTCTCCATAAAGAGCTCAACTTGCTAGCTAAGCAACGATGACTTTTCAGAGAAAATACAGAGGCTGGTAATATTGCTGAAGACACTGTGCTCATTGCCAAACATCATGTAAAACTCTGCTTGTGCTGGAGTGGATGAGATGTTACAGGTTCCTCACACTGTTCAGTGGCACCCAGCAGCTTACAGGATCAAGCTCTTAAGAAGAAACAACGAGGCCCCATCTCCAGAAAGTGGCTTCTTTCCTGTGCTTGTGCTGCTGTTGTCTTTTTTCAGAAAGCATCTTCACTCTCTGCAATCTCAATGATTGCATGAAGCAACTCTTCAAAAGTTGGGCGTCCCTCTGGTTTCTAAAAATAAAAAGCATGCACAGCTGTGATCAGAAATCAATCAAGTTCAATTGATTTTGATACAATATTGGTCATGATATCATTTTGTGGCAATGAATTTAACATTTCATTAGATATGAAAGGCAAAATATTTCCTTATCTGGATTTTGGATGAGTCAATCTCAGCAAGAATCACGTTTTCTTTATGCTTTGAAAATGCATAAATGTGTCACTGACTACTCCTCACTGTAATTTATTATTTTGCATAGTTCTACAGCTTTTTTTATTTTTCTTTCCCATCCCCACCCTTCCCCAATGAACTGCTCCAACCTTTCTTTATGCAAGTTTTTCATGCTTCCAAGAATTTTGAGTGTCATTCTTTGATGCTTCATTTACATCAATTTTATTTTTTGACCTGCATAATGAGGCTGTGTCACAGACTTACACAAAGACATCTTTCATTTGTTCTATTTTCCATACAGTTCCTTATGTGTTATAACATACTGTTTGTTTTGTTTATTTAAATATTGAGTCACTACCCTTGGGGGTATTTAAAAGACATGCAGATGTAGCACTTAGGGACATGGTTTAATGGTGGACTTGGCAGTGCTGGGGTAATGGTTGGACTTGGTGATCTTAAATGTCTTTTTCAAGCTAAACAGTTCTATGATTGAGGCAATGCACTGAGGTAGTCTCTTCTCTGACCTTGCTGACACAGTTAATGTAGCATCTCCTCAATGCCTGGACAACTTGCACTTTTCCTCCATTTAGTTACACTTAGATTTGTATCACCTGATGAATTTTGAAGGCTCAGTATTCACTTCAGTCTACAAACCATTAATAAATTTATTAAACAAGGACTGAGGTTAATCATGTTTCATGACAAAGACTGACAGAATCTTGCCATTACTTGCTCTGTTGGTGATTTGCAAAGATCCTTTCTCTCCCCCATAATGACTGCTTAGATTTTAATGCTAATAATCATTTCTAAAATCAACAAATCTTTAGCAATTTGTTGATGATCATATAAGTCCTACAAATACATTCAAAGAGTATTATTAATAATAATAAAAGCATTAGCAATAAGTTATCATTGTTTTCCTGGTAATTTATTATTCCTATTTAAGGACCATTTCAAGGACATTACCATGTACAAACAAAATGTAATGCTCTGGAGCTTCCTGGCTCCTTTGAATAGCTTTTTTGAACCACAGACTCTCTGGGGCACTGTTGTTTTATATGTATTTTTTTGTTGCATAAACCAGCTGGTTTATAAGTTTTAGATATCCACCAGCTGGTTTGATAAGTAATTGCTCTCTATTCCAAGACCTTTTTCTCCAAGACAAATGTCAGAGAGTATGTCATCTTGATTACTGGAAAAGAGCAGCTTTTCCACAGCACACCCTGTGGCAAGAACTAACTAGAAATAAATCCCAGAATGGGTAAGGTTAGAAGGGATCACAGTGGGTCATGTGATCCAACCTCCCTGCTCAAGCAGGGCCACCCTAGAGCACATTGGACAGGATTGTGTCCAGGTGGTTCTTGAGTATCTCCAGTAAGGGACACTCCACAACCCCCGTGGGCAATCTGTTCCAATGCACGATCACCTGCACAGTAAAGTTGTTCTTCCTCGTGTTCAGGTGGAACTTCCTGTGCTTCAGTTTCTGCCCATTGCCTCTTGTCCTATTGCTTGGCACCACTGAGAAAAGCCTAGCTCCATCCTCTTGGCACCCTCCCTTCAGACACAGACATCAATGAGGTTCCCTCTCAGTTGTCTCCTCTCAAGACTGAATAGGCCCCGATCCCGCAGCCTTTTAAGAGAGAGGCACCAGTCTCTTGATCATCTTTGTCACCCTCTGCTGGACCTGCTCCAGGAGCTCGACGTCTCTCTTGTCCTGAGGAACTCAGAACTGGACGCAGCACTCTAGATGTGGCTTCACCAGGGTTGAGTAGAGGGGCAGGATAAAGTCCAACTTGCTGACAATGCTCTTCCTAATGAACCCCAGGATACCACTGGCCTTCTTGGCCACAAGGGCCACTGCTGGCTCATGGACAGCTTGTTGTGCACCAGGATTCCCAGGTCCTTCTCTGCAGAGCTGCCTTCCAGCAGGTCAGCCCTAGTCTGTATTGGTGCAGGGTGCTATAGGTGGAGAACCATGCACTTGGATTTGTTGAATCAGTAGCTCTTTACAGTCTTGGTTTCCTCAATTACTCTCTCAAAAGTAGAGACAGCCCATTAAATGCCCTTATCCTCTTCAAGACTTTCTGTTCTAATACTGCAAAAGCTGTTTCATACTAATTTAGTTTCTAAGATACTAAATTTGAGTTTGTTGCCCCTTTGACTTCTGTGAAAATTGTAGTCAGTATCTTTCTGAGTTAGGACAATTAATAATATATTACGAGTATGTTTTATCTTTCCTTATAAACCTTGAAATTTGTATTTACATTCAACTCCAAGTTAATCTCTATTTCCTATAGAATTTATTAAAAAAGTATTTCTTTAAAAATATTTTCAGTCATTCTAGCATGGTTCTGTAATGACTAATAAACTGAGGCAACACAAGATCAGATTTTCCAACTCTGGGTCTTTCTGACTTAAGATTTATTGGTAGCAATATTTGTATGCAGATATAATTGCAATCAGCACAGATTTAGCAATTATTTGTTACTGAATGCCTTTGCATACTTAATCTGACAGTTCATTTATTTCATAAAAATTTCTTTAGTGTTTTTTCTTATCACCGTTCTAGTTCATCTGCAAACCATGAGATCTTTGTCTTATGAATAAACACATGAATAGCTCAGAGAGCTGGATACACTCAGAATGCAACTCTAGGAAGATTAACTGCTGTTGCTAGATTGACCTTTATTTCAACTCAAAGAAGAAAATATTATAAAGTATATACCTCCTGCCAGCACATCATCATCATTTCATACACCGGCTTACAGGCTAGTTTGGGCCGGTACAAACGATGTCCTTGGCTAACCATTGTTACCACTTCATAGTTGGAGCTCTTTTCAAAGGGCATTTTTCCTTCTGTAAATACTTCCCACATTAAAACACCTGGAAAATAATTAAAGAATATAAGAAAATAACATGTTAATATATGTGTTTATTTTGAGCCCTAGACTTAGGATTTCTGATGGATGAATAGTTTGAGATCCATATTCTAAAAACTGGTCACAGGTGTCATCACTGAAAACATCTTATTCTAGTAGCATGGTTTTTAATAAGTAACAGTTCTAAAGGTGTCTGTGGATTTTTATCCAATCATAAAACCATGACAAATGGTTTCTCTCAGCTTCTTCTCAGATGTCTGAATCCTCCTCAATAACCAGAGCTTAACTGCTATTGATAAAATGTAAAAACAGTGCTTCCTTTCCATGAGGAAATGTTTCTTACCAAATGACCAGACATCTGACTTGCTGCTGAATCGGCTATAATTAAAAACTTCTGGGGGGCACCATTTCACAGGAAATTTAGCCCCTGAAGAGCTTGTGTACTGGTCATCAAGGACATACCTAAGGGGAGAAAAAACAAAAAAAGAAAAAAACCAAACCAGATATGATATCCTTCAGTCAGCCTCCAAATTGCAAAAAACCCTGAGATGAGCTCAGTTTGGTTAGAGCATGGTGCTAATAACACAAGGTCAGGGGTTCAGTGCCTCTACAAGCCATTCACTTAAGAGCTGGAATTGATGATCCTTGTCTGAGTCCCTTCCAATTCAGTATTCTGTGACTAAAATTATAGTTTAGATTTGGATTGAATATCATATTGCCACCTAATGGCCATGGCTGTTAGCATCACACAATAAAAATAGGTTTCCTGGAGCAGTATTAAGGCTTCAGTCAAGATTCAGTTCATTTTTCATATTACCTCAGAATCCTTTCTTGTTACTTATTAGCTACACAACACAGGTCTAAGCCACCTGCAAGTGAAATGTCTATATTATGGGAGAAAATGAGGCAAAAGCAGAAATTTCTTCTTCTGTTTTTCACCAGTCAGTGTGAGTTCAGACGTCAGGGGACATGCAAGCTCAGCTGCACAGATAGGTGGCAAAAGCCAAGAGCATGGTCCCACCATGGTGCTTTAACACCTTCCTTGGAAGAACTGCTCCCCACCACTGCCTCACCCACACAGGTACTAACAAGGGCAGAAAATTAGATCCCCCTCCAGATCTCGACATCTACCAACCCTTCAGCTACCAGGATGCAACTCTGAACCATCTACCCCAAGAGGATCTGAAACTCACTGAACAACCCCTTTCTAACATTTATTTACCAAAAACCAGGTTAACCATTATCTCTGCAGCATGAGCTCTGATGTCTTAAACAAGCTCTAATATGCCTTTTTAAAAAATAATAAGGAAATCAACACATGACCACAGAACAAACAAGCTTTAAAGGCACTGGGAAAAAGAAAAAAACACCAAAGGCTGTTCCCTAGAGAGGTCAAAAAAGATCATTTTTGGAAGTAATTTTGCTCAGCCTGTGTTGCCTTTGGGCTAAGTATAAGGGTTAGGTGAATTTTTCCAAAACCCCATTAATATGCTGGCACACTCAGACATACCTTGTCATTCCAAAATCTGACACTTTGACCACTCCTAAGTCACTCACCAAGCAGTTCCTGGCAGCCTGGAAAGGGAATGGTTAGAGTTGTATGAAAAACTTGCAGTCTTTTGCAGATAAATTACAACAATCTAATCAATTCTTTGTCCTCATTGCAAGGTCACCCAGTTACCAAGTTCAGTAGTATTTTCATTATAAAAAGGACATGTGCATCTTCTCTTGATATTACTACTTTGACAACTAGACCATTTTGTAAAAAATCACCAGGAAAAAATTATCACCTCAAGGGATTCATGAGTGGTGAAAATGGGACCAATACAGAACAGAGATAGGCTATTATATTAGCACAAATAGCTCCTAACTCTTCATAAAAATTTCAGAGATAGTTTATTCCATTTTCTTCGGAGATAAAAATGTCTCATCATTTTCTGTACAGAGCAGTTTTAGAGACTTGATTAGACCCTAAAGAGTCAACTTCAGCCACTTACAATTTTCTGCAAGAACAAAACCAATTGTTTACAAACAGGCTGTTTCAAAAAGCAATAGGTAAGTTCAAAAATAGAGATTTCAAAGAGGAGTGTATCCCTAATGGGATGTTACCAGGTCTCTGTGGATAAAGCTATTTCTCTCCAGGTACTCCATTCCTTCACACACATCTTGGCACATAGTGAGCAGGATGTCTTTACTCAAAACTCCCCGTTTTTGTCTCAGGTAATTGAGAAGGCAGCCATGCTCCATGAACTCAGTCACGATATAAATGGGTCTCTGTTGTGTGCATACACCATACAGCTGAACTAATTTAGGATGTGTTAACTTCCTGAAAAGATTGAGATCATGTTATTATTACTTCCTCCACACAGTGCTAGTTCTCCACCCCACAAAATTCCAAAATACCACCTACCCTAAGTGTTTTATTTATAATCAGTATCTGGTATCAGAGGCCTAGAACTGTAAAAGTGCCAAGCACGCAACTCACATCATTACTTTAGCTTCTTCAATGAAATCCTCTTCATACATTGCCCCTTCCCGTATGGCCTTGATGGCCACTTTATACTGTGCCCTCCATTTCCCAAGGCGCACCACTCCGAACAGACCACTCCCTAGTTCTCTCATGAACGTCAGTTCCGAGGGATTAATTTCCCACTTCTCTATAAAACAAAACAAATTAAGGAACAGTTAAAGAAGCCTACTGAACTGGTAGATGATAAGGAAAAGGGAAACTGGATTAGGTAGCAAATTAAGAAATTTAGGGAGAAAACCTGTTAGAATTAACTTGAAAACCAAACACTTCTATACCTCACAAAACAAACTTTCAGGTAGAGGTGACCTTTAAGCAACTCCTGACTAACACGGAAGTCAAAATTCTAACTTCCCTGAGGCCAGTTATCACATACTGATATTATCAGTTGATTTCAACAAGCTGCCACCATAGAAAGTGCCAATGCATAGAAGCTGCTCATATCACCTGGTGTGGCATGCTTAAAAAAAGCTTATTGCAAATATATATTTTTAAAAAGTAACGCCTCCACAAAGATCAAAGGGCCAAGACTGAGTCAGAAATCTGAAGGCTAATGAAGAAAGCAAAGGCACAGCTCTTTAATCAGGCAAAGCTCAAGGTATCCACAAAAGCATGGAGGAAAACACTGAATTCCCCTGGAGCACCAGTGACACACTCTGCCTCTGCTCACTGCCCTTGGCACCACACACCTATCACCAGCTGTGGTGCCTTTGCATGCTGATACCCCACACAAGGGTCTCAAAGGTCTCACTGGACCAGTGTAAATTAGTATAGCCAATCACAGTACAGAATTAGGTATTTTCAAAACATTTAGAGAATATTTTAGCATCTTAATGTAAAACTATAGAAAATCTTAACATAAAATCATTAGAAATCTATGTGTAGGTGAACATAATGTGCAATCACCATAGCTGAATCCTGCTGTTGTTGGTGCTGTTGTCTTCTTTGGGGTCACTGGGTAACGCAGCCGGGTAACAAGACCTGAGGTTCAAGAGACACAGTTTACTTCTGAAATAGTGCCAGACACCAACTCAGCCACTTGATCACCGCAGATTCCAACACTGATTAATAGCCAGCTTATTATTACATACAGCTTGGACCATATTTTCTGCTACTGCATTGTCTTGATTCAAAATGGCTGGGAGAATTACACAGGAGCACTCACTATGTTTAACTTGTTGCTTCTGATTTACTGCTAAGAGAGGGATATGGATATATACACACATATTTGTGCTTTACAGTTATGCTGGCACGAGAAAAAGTCTGAGGACACCTTTCATAAATCAAATCAGAAAGATTATCTAAAACTCATAATGTTATTTGATCATTTCACACATAAATCCCACCAGTTTCACATTTTATATGCTGCATGTTGAATTAGCTGAATATTCTCCTAAATACACTGTCAGAAATTGACATGACAAAAGTCAGAAATTGACATGACAAAAGAAATTAAGCAATTAAAAACGTGTAGAAACACCATTTATAATAAATGAAAAGTGGGGTTGTGTGTTGGAGGCATATTTTCTGGAAAGGCATTTTCCAGCATATCATCAGGAAATGCTGGGTCATGTGAGTTTGATATAAAGATCTGGAAACTATGGTTTATGACATAAATTTATGCACTGATTGGACTTTAAAAAAAAATACTGTGTACGTGCCTTGAATGTAATTCCTAAACTCTCCCCATTCCATTATACAGTGGGCACAGAGCAGCATCAGCCATCAGCTATGGATCTGAAGTGGAATAGGGATTTTCTGAACAACGCATTACTGTTCTCCCCATATGTTTGCTCTATGGGAAGGTTAGATCTTCTTAAGTGGCAGCAGGCAGCACGTAAAAATCTAGTGTCTGGAGAAGTACCATCCATATCCATCTGCTATGTTACAGGCAGTTGATAGAGGCACTTATGTGGAGCTAAGTGAATAATTTTTTCCTGACTTGTTACAGCTATTTTTCTGTTACTCTGGGCACAGTGACATATCTATAAATATGTTTTCATAAAACATTTCAAATGATTGTTTATATTGAAATGTGAAAATGCAGTGTATCATGACTTCCCTGAAAAAAAATCTATAAAATCCTAAAAATTTTCATTAAAACCCTAAAATGCTTCAGTCTCCTTTTCAAACCAACCATAAGTGACAGAAAAAAATACAATCCATCTACCTGCTGCATTATGTTTATGATAATCAATTATTTCTGGAATGGAGTTAAAGAGATGTTTTTCTGCAAGGTAGTACTGTTTTGGTGATGTCATTGTTTCTTTTATATGATAGTGTCTGATTCCTGAAGAACCTTCCCTGGAAAAATAATAACAATAATAACAATTAGTAATAATACATTGTAATTTCCTGTGAATTTTTTAGGAGGAGTACACTAACTAGGAAAAGAAAACTGAAAGGGCCAGCACAGGTGCCCAGTGTCACACACTTTGGGAACAGCCTGAATATCAAACATCCCAAGAGGTGGGGACTTGCCTTCATCTCAGTGCTCATACCAGGTTGAAGATTAACGCAGAACAGGTTAATTTTCAGCCCAGTGAGCTCCCCAGTTCAGCTCACACACCTGACACAAACAAAGGCTGGAAGGAGGTAAGAGACCAAATAGGGTGAGAAAGCAAAACCTCCTTCTTTGGGTGGGGGTTTATTAAACCAAATGTGGCCTAACCATGGAGTCAAGAAGTTCAATTTAATCACCCCTCTTTTCTATCACAGCAGCCCTTTTTTCTTTGTTGAGTTCTTTTCTGGGCTTTCTTCCAGCCAGTGGATTTGGATACAGATACAAATAAATTCAGGCAAGAAAAAAGTGTGCAGAACAGCCACAAAAACTTACCCTCCAAATTTTGTATAAAGGGAAACTGTATACAAGCCTGGCTGACTGGAGTCTCTCACCACAAAACCACCTTCTTTATCCTGAAACACAAGCACATTGACAGTTTTGTACAACTGGTTTTAAGCTGTATGACTCTTTTACTTGTTCTGGGATATGCACTTGCCAAAATAAGCCTCTGCTTTAGCAAAAGAAGCTACTTGAAGCAAAATTCACAGTTGCCACTGAAAGGCTGCTGTGCTCACCTCATTTCTGAGGAGCTGTTCTGCCTTGCTTCTGTTTAGGTTTCGGCTGTACCACCTGCAACACAACCTGAGTAAATAAAACTTCTCCAAGGTGCGTGATTTACCTAAAATGCTTTTAGCAAAACATTATGAAGCTACAGATTCATTAACTATGATAAATGAAGATCAAGAATTAAACCTTTGATAATGTGCAAAAATCAGTCTCTTATTACACTGTGCAGTTATCCCATAAAAATGCCCTGAAACAAATCCAGAGAGACCCCACAGAAGCCAATAAAACTCAGGTAACTGATACACATTTTCAGTAAAACATTTCTTAAACATGCCCAGGCTATGGCAGTAGCTGCTGTGAACAGCAGCCCAAGGGGAGGCTGGCAGCCCTGAGGAAGCAGCTCCCTGCACGCCAGTCAAGCCAGCTATGGAGCCCGCTGCTAGACTGCTATGTCATTCCATATCTCCATAGGTCTGGGCTTCAAGGGAGGACCCGCCTAGCAAAAAGGAGGCTAAAACTATGAATTAAATGTCACGGTTGCACATCCCTGAGCTCTGTGCCAGGTGGGCAGATTAAAGCAGCCACAGAAGCACCAACGTGTCAGGCAGGCAGAGAGAGTATTAAAAAAAGGAAAAACAGGCAACTCGCAAATGGTGTGGTGCAATCATTTTGAGCTATGCTGTCACTGTGGTAACCGAGCAGGGAAGTGGCACAGCAGCCTTTAATCAGATTCTGCCTGTTCCGGAGATAGTGGTTTCTTGCAGTTGGTAGATGGCCTGGAGCAGTGCTCCTTGGATTGCACGGTGACTCACAATTACGGCCCCAAGGTGGTAAATGCACAAAGTGGCTGGACCAGATAAGGCAGCTCAGTTCCTTCCTTCCCTTTCTGCCAGCCCTGCAGCCCAGCCCAGAGCAGAGCAGAAGTCTTATTGAGAGCTTCTAAGATGAGAAAACAACCAAGAATTCCCTCTAGTGAAGCTGAGAGCAAAATCATAGAGGAAACTCTGCCTTCTGTCAAAACACAACAGTAGGAGCCATATGTAGCTGAGAGTAGAGTTTTGGAGCTACTAATGTAGTTTTCTAAATTGGTTTTAATTATTGTTTTCTTACAGCTCCATTTTATCTAATAGTCATGAAACACATCTTAAGTTCTCAGGCATGACAGCATATGCTGTACTGATATTGGAGTATCAAGAACAACAGGCTCAGAGACTACAGTGTTAAATTTTACCATGATGCTCCTAAGTAAGTATTCCATGATTAAACATCAATTGCAAAAAGCATATTTTTTAAAAATCTAGATATTTATAGCTGTTAAGTACATGCATACACTGAGACTTAAAATGAAACAAAGTATATATTTTCTTGAAAATTAGAGCTGCCTTCGAAAACCTCCAATCTGTTATGTTTACTTTGAATGATTTCCACTGTTTTCTCCTGCACTATCTTACTGCCACACACTTTGGATAGACATGTGACTTTAATATTAAAACAACATTGAGCACACTTATAATGAGTAAATTTCCTTTAATTTTTCCCTTTGTCGATCAGAGAATTAGGAGGGTTTTTTTGCTTTAACAGTGATAGCCTAAGTACTACATACCTGATGGCCATCTCATTGACTTGACCCTACATTAAAAATCACAACATAATCAACTAGGAGAATCTCAAAAAAACATGTGCCTATTTCAATTGTCTAAGTTTAACCTCCAAGTTCTATCCTATGTAAACAATTACTTCCAAAATGTTAAAAATACGTTGTCAATTCTTGAAGCATAGGTTTCATTTTATATTTCAAATTTTGATTCAAGTATTCACTTACTCATATTGATCAAGGTTGTTGGACTTCTTTCCTGTTACATAGTTGCTTGGAATATATCCTTGCTTTCTAAAAAAATACATAATATAGAATCTGAGTGAAAACATGTAAAATTGCACACCTAGAAGAGAGTGTTTCATTCTACTGATTAACAGAGGTCTCTCGATGTAATTAATTACTGACCCACCCACTCTACTACTGATTATGCAGGAACTAATTTTCCATATCAGCATTTCCACATTAACTTTCAGCATCCCTAGAAAAGCGACACGGGCAGCAGAAGTGTCCAAGAAAACCAGCAAAAAGGGTGAAGGTGAGTAACCCTCTGCTGCTCTGTCACTTCTGCAGAAGACTTAGTCAGTCACAGGAAATACGTTTTGGAGCCTGCCACAGCCTGATAACATATGGCAAAAGGAACATGATACATATTGAAGTATGAACACTTTCATTTTTAAAACCACAGCGAAAAATTTTGATCCAGGGTATGTAAAGTTGTAGCCATACATGTTGCATCTCACTGCAACTCTCAACTCATTCAAAGATTGTCCCTAATGATACAGCTATTAAATAAGATTATAATTATTCAAGTCTGGAAGTCGGAGCCTGCTGAGCTGAGTGTTAACCATATTGCTCCTTAATGAGATGTTCCCCAGGGAAGTGGGAGCAGTGTACCAGTCTAGCAAGATTTTACAGGATGGCTGGTGCTTTAATTGAGAAACCATAAAGTCAGACAGGAAGCAATTGGAAAAACTTCCAGTTCTGCAGCTGTCCCTGCACTGGGGCCCCACAACCTATCAAGTACCATGCTTTTCAAAATTGGTTTCTGTGTGAGAACATATGGATGAGATTTCAGGGCTGGGATCCAAAGTGCAGTTATTTGTTGACACATAATCAGTAAAAACTACTAGAGCACAAAAATAGCCTTATGAACTTTATAACAAAAAATAAGGAACTCATGTTTACCCATATTTGTCTCTCGCCTTCCACCAATGAATGTCGTTCTTCTCAATCACTGTATATTCTTCACCTTTCTCTAATCTTAAATCATGATGCTCTGTAGGCTCAAAGTCATACATTGCTACTACTATCTCCTCCTCTTCATAGCCATTTTCTTCCACTGGAGGAACAGGTGGTGGAGGCCTTCGCTGAAAACAACACATTATTATCATCTCACTCTGCTCTGTTCTTCCACCCCACCCATCCTTACCATCACACCAGTGCATCCTGGAGGCAAAAGCTAGGCTAGTGCCGAGTTGCCCGAGGAGTGAGCTACAGTGGCCCAAGGAGGCAGCTGGGGGTGTGGCAGCAAGTCATGTGGGTGGGTGCTATCCACAGAGCTGGCTTGTGCTGCAGCTCTGAAAACGCCAGTGCAGGGCAAAGCTGGCTGGCATTTGCTTTTATACAGCTAATAGATGCAGCTAAATTTCAATGGGATTTCTTTCACCCTGTGAGAGAGCATGATGCTCATTGATGTGTACAGAAATAGACCTTTGCTCCAGGATACAGAAAGAATCTCTAAAAATTTAAGTGCTATTTCAAAAAGCAAGATTTATCTATTTAATATTTTAAAGGCTTTACCTACCACACTTTTTTCTGGCATTGGAGAGGACAATCTCACTACATCTAGAAGAAAAGCACAGGAGAGGATTTATGTCTATCCATTTAGCCATAAATTTAAAAATCGAATAAAAATTTTAAATTTCAAGTAAGGTTTTAGTAGCTTAACAAGCTTCCAGGATGGCTCAGAAAAGCAAACACAACTCCAATTAACCAATAGGAAAAAATGAATGCAACACAGTTATTCTTTCACATAGGTAAGTAGAAGTTTTAATAAATAACTGAAGAGCTGGCAAGATTTCCAGCTGAATCTCTTCCACCACCAAATTTTATCCTCAGCCTGAGGTAAACAGTCAAATAAGTTTCAAATGGAAGAAACAAAGTGAAATCCAGCAGCCTCAATGATCCTTTCAGCTTCTCTAGACATTTTTTTTGGCAAGAACATTTTACTGTTTTTTCTATATTTTACAAAATAGTTGGAAATTAAACAAACATTTTGACTTTATGCACAATATCAATGATTGACTCTTCTCTATACATATGTCTAATATCGAGGTCATTCAGCTGTGATGACAATATCTCATAAAAAAGCAGAAAAATATGCCAGAACAACTTCATATGAAGACATATATACTTACTGTTTTCAAAAAGACTGTATTTTTCACAGCCAGGAGCTAATTTTTCAGTCTGTCTGCAGCACTGATAAATTCCCTCTGTCCAGAATTTAGGATGATATTTTACCATTATATTGCTGTTGTTCTTTATTTCTACAGGAAGAAAAAGACCATATATTGAAAGACACTAAAAAGAAGGAAAAAAAAGTCTCCAAACAGTTTATTTTTAATACATATTACAATATCTTTGACAGGAGGTATAATCTTCACTTGCCCTTACTTTAGCATTGCTTCTCAAACACCTCCTTGCAAGTTTACGTGGAGGTGATACAACAGTCTTAGAGGATGTTTTTAGGGTAATAACACAAGTTTACTCCAGAAGGGAGTGCTATACTCCCCACCTACACCAGCCATCCCAGGAGGGGTATGGTGGATCCATGAAAAAAGACCCAGATGCCCACCTGCACTGTGCAAATCATTGAGGCAGCTGTGAAGGCTCTGGGAGCTCTGCCTGATCCTTTATTAGTGTTGCAAGACTCAAATTCCTCTACAAACAATGTTCTGGAGGGAAAGATAGCTGACATTTATCTCTAGTCCATGGCACAATTCCTGGTTTTAGTCTGAAAGGCTCCTTACCCCCATCCTATGGACTTGCTGAGTTTCAGAGGTCACTCCTTGCCCTGTGATCCCCAGCCCAGAAACTGTTTATTACTTTACAGACCATCTGTAATTAATGTGAGCATTTATCTGATGGTGAAAGAGAGCATTAAGAGGCTCATGAAAATAAAGTTTTACTCACTGTGATAGCAATTATTAGATCACACCATTTTCCATCAGCTTAAGGTCCACAATCTTGTCTAGCTACATCCAAACAAAACTTCTGAGTGATACCTTTAACTAGCTTGGATAAACTTTTTGATGATTTACTCTTTGTGCAAATGCTGAGAGTCAAATTCTGATTGCAGTTGGACTTCACAAAACCAAACTAGACCCATCTGGGTATTTGATACTCCCAGTACCTGTTATCACACCCTGTGTATGCAAGCAATAAGCTGTCCCCATATGAAATTAAAATTGGGGGATATAAGCAACAGAAGCTCTACCATTGTATAATTTGCTGGGGGTTGATGCTGCCCAGCAGCTAAGCACCCATGCAGTCACCTGTCCACTCCCCCCAGTGCAGAAGCATGGGGAAAGAATTAAAAAAGAGATAAAAAACTTGTGGATTGAGATAAAGACAGTTTAATAACCAAAAGAAAGAAAAAACCCCAAAATAACATAAAGGCAATCACTCACCATCTCCTGGAAGCAGACCAATGCCCAGCCAGTCTCTGAGCAATGGCTAATAGGGAAGCAAAAAACCCCAATCCTTGTCTTCCTCTAATCCAGCTTCTATTGCTGAGCACAACTTTATATGGCCTGGAATACTCCTTTGGTCAGCCCAGGTCTGCAGTCCTGGCTGTGTCACCCCCCAGTCTCTTACCCACCCCTGGCCTACTTACTGTGGGGGCAGAGGAGGAAAAAGGCAAATCCTCCATGCTGTGCAAGCACTGCTCAGCAGCAACTTCAGCATGGTATGTTTTCAACACTGTTTTGGCCACAAATCCAAACCACAGCACCAAGTTAACTCCAACACATACAGACAACTCAAGCAAACGCACCTGCCTATGTCAGATGATAAGTACAAGTAACTCCCATTACCTTCTTTCAGGTTCCTCACCCACTGATCCCGGCTTTGTGCACTTGGTGCAAAAATATAAAGTGTATTAGCATCATATACAACCTGGAGGGGAGAAAGAAATAATCACAATACATTCACCTCATAATATTAACTCATTTCTTCCTCAGGAAACAGAACTAGACAAATGACTTGCATTTGGTGAAATTACTGTATTCAGGCACAAAATGCAGAAACTGGGAAAGATTATTAAGATTTATTATTCATATATGATGCTTCCAGGAGCATAAGGAAGGATTTTGTAATGGCATCTATTTTGACAGCATTCCTTAAAATGCTTCACTCTTTGCTTTGTTCATTCTTCACCATGTTTTCTAAAAACACTCCAATTTAATAATCAGACATCTTTTGTTCCAGTCATTTCATAACTCCCTGCAATTCTATACTGCTCTGGGGTGATTCTTCCCCTTTTTTTCTTCACTGCTTCTATCACTCTGAGAGAAAAGGATCAGCAGTGGAATTTATCCTCACTGCAACCACTCCCTCTACAGTAAGGAGGCACAGCATACAACTCCCCCACATTCACTTTTCTTTTTGCCCTCTAAGCAATTTGTTTTCTGTGTTTATTTCCATTCAATTCACAATGAAAATAAAAGCAACAAATTTTATCTTGATTTTCTTTTTCCTATATAACTTAATGGTAATTAAATTTAATTTAATGGGAA
This sequence comes from Campylorhamphus procurvoides, assembly GCA_013396655.1. Lineage (NCBI taxonomy): Eukaryota > Metazoa > Chordata > Aves > Passeriformes > Dendrocolaptidae > Campylorhamphus > Campylorhamphus procurvoides. The sequence continues at coordinate 543,115 of WBMV01007231.1, forward strand.
AGAAGGGAAAATGGGCTACCAGCTTCCTTGCTCTGGAGGATCACCAGGACAAGGCACTTTCCAGTCAAAACTCAAGACAAGAGGGTGGGGAAAATAAAAAGACCAAGTGTATGAGGCACAACTCCTAATGGAGGGAACTGCAGAGGAAGCAGAGCTTGCTGGGAATGGGAATGGGTTTTAACCACTGATCTTGAACTACCTCCCACCACCCCAAAGAGCCAGAGAATGGGCTCATTTAGAAGTGGCAGCAGTTTTAAGGGAAGTTACGTCCAAATGACTTGCTGCTATTGAAAAGAACATGGTAATTTATGTATTTTATATAAAAGAAACATACCTGAAATGGATATTTATTTTGACAGGGAATAATACCATCACTTTTTACAACTTCTACACATTTAATCCTTGAAATATCCACAGATCCTTTTCTGTACTTTTTCTATAAGAGAAAAGCAAAACACATTATTAAAAATAACCAGCTTATCTAATTCTCTTTTTTCAGCAGGGACTTCTTGCTTTCTTTTCCACTTATAATATCGATGTTGTTTTAACAGCAGAAGTTATTTGAAAAATATCTCTACAGAGGACTTGTGAAAGCGCACTGAGTACAGTAAAATTGCTTAGTGAAAAGTACCACTTCTTTATACAGAAAGTTTCAAATCAGTTGTGATCATAGGTTTAATCTACTCTTCTTTACAAAAAAATAACTTGAGTACAGAAGAAAGAAGGGCTTCCCCCTTGCTGATTTTAAATTATGATCAAAACCAATAAAGGAAATGGGTGCAAATGCATCATGCCATCTGGTCACTCACTCTGTTGCTGAAATGTTCCCACCAGTTGGTGGCTACTGCTGTGCTTCACCAAGTTTCCAGAGAAACTGGGATGATACAGAGGCAACACAAGTCCTTGAGGCAGGAAGCAGAAGATAGGGGTGTAATCCATCCCTGGACAAGCTGGGGTTTGTATTGAAAGAACTTCTTCAACTAAGGCCAGCAGAAGCCCAAAGCAGCAAGATCAAAAGCACAGACATCTGAGGAGATTTAGGTCACCTAAACTGATATTTATGAGCATCTTGAAGAAGGCAAGGGTGCTCAGCAGGTGCTGCCCAATGCATGGAAATACAGTGTAGTTCAACACTGGAGAAAGTGGCCCCTTGGAAGAATGGCCCATAATGGGAGGTGCTGAGTACTGGGCTTTACACTGAAGTCTCTAAGGACACTGTATCGTGCCACCTCTCACTTTCAGGAAAGCCAAATCTCTAATAGGAGAGGAAGTTTCAACTGGAATCTGAACAAAAGAAAAACAGTAGCAGCTCATGGCTGGTCCTGAATGAATAGACATCAAAATTTTTGATTTGCCAAGCACATCCAAAAAACACCTACTCTGGAATACAGCTTATGAAAGATTGACACTGTTGACACGAAGTGGAAATAATTAGCAATTACTGAATTATTTGAGACATGCCAATCTTTACTCAGCTGCTCTCTTCTCTCCTGAGGTTGGAAATTTCAGCCAAAATAGCAGAAGTCTGATACAATCATAAGAAACTGAAAACACAGTCCTGTAAACAGAGGCAAAGAGCAACTTCAAATACAGCTGTCATGATTCCACCATCCTAGAAACATGATAGTTACTACCCATGGAAGCTTGATCGGCATTTAAAAAGCATTTAGCACTCTGTCTCTGATGTACATTGCTGCGGAGAAAGCGTGCATGAAGAATTCATGCATGTCATGGCCAGCATCAGGAAGACCGACAGGAGCTAAGCTTAGATGAAGCTGTAACTGCCAGCTAATGCCAGGAAAACCAACACACACAGAGGCACTGGGTTTTCTTTTTATGGTGGGGATTTAACGAACCATAAGAAAAAAGTCAAATTGTAGACATTACTATGAGCTGTACTACAAAGATAGATCATGTAATGCTGAAAAATAATTTGCATCAAGTATGCAACTCTGCTAATTTTATGTGGGTCCTTTTCATCTCAGGATATTCTGGGATTCTATGGTATCCCCTTATTTGAACACTGGGTCCCTAAAGTAAAACATATCTCTGCAAAAGCCAAAAACTGAGTTGCCGAAGTCTACAACACTTGGTTCAGACGGCAATATTGCTTCTCCCCCAATGACAAGGGTCTCTCTGTGGCAGGCCTGGCAGTTTCAGGGCTGCCAGATTTGTCAAGGCAGAATAGGAGGATCCAAACGAGATGAGATTTTTTCATGAATCCCAGAATTCTACACTCCACATAATAGTGCTGAAGACACTTCTCCAGGTCTCTTTCTTTCACAACAACATACAGTGCACAGAAGCAGGAAAGAATTACTCCAGAAAAATGCTAAAGATATCACTGTAATTCCTCTCTCCTCCCTACTTAAATGATTTCCCTTCAGAATAGTCCACCTTGCACACTGTCACTGTGTTGCATTTATTCTACAAGCCAAAAGCCTTGCTCTAGACACAGGTGAGCAGCAGACATGATATGCAGAATCAAGGGAGAGCTCAACCCTTGAACCAGTTGGGAAGCAGAGGAGCAGGCATGAACCAGCCCTGAGTAACCCACCCACAACCACTCTTTCCAACAAATGACCTCTGCTACAGAGACAAAATTAGTACAATGGCTAATCATGCAATGCCAAACCATATGAGGCAGAGGGACATTAAATTTTAAAGGGGTTTATTGTGTTTTTGGGTTTTTTTGGAAGGTGGAAGATTGCTAACACTGCAGAAAAAGGTTAGATTCACTGTAGAAATAGTAGTATTTCACCAGAACATTTATGCATGCTGTCTAAAGGGGATGCAAGTATTCACAGAGGATTTGGAAAAGTCACAGGTCAGTGAAATCAAGGGATCCATCAAACTCGGTCCACCCCTTTTCTGAAGACAGATATATGCCTCTAGAGGGAGACCTGTAGAAGCAAATATGGTTAGAAAAGTAATAAAGGTATAAAAATACTGTATCCCAATAAGAATTACAAATAGGTAAAATCAAAGTCACACTAAAGGTTGGGGGTTTGTTGTGGTTTTTTTTTAATGTATCTGCTTGCCTAAAATAACAAAGGGGAAGTGACTATACAGGAACTCCTATACAAAGCTGCTCAAAATGCAAAACGCCATACATATGCCACATTTGTCTATACTTCAAAAAAATTATTTACAGTTTTAGAAGCCCTGCTTCTTGCTCACAATGGGAGTGGCCAGTCCAGGCAGTAAGTCTTGGTTCCATGCAATCCAAATAGAAAAAGCTACTCCTAATATTTATATTGGTTTTACATATAAACTAGTAATATCAACAAGTCGAAACAGTCAATCTACGTTGTCAGATATGGAATAAATATACGATTACACAATTCCTTAAAAAGAAAATCTTAGAATACAGGAAGACAGGAAATATAAGTGTAGAACTAAACAGCTGATCCTCTGCACGCTTGGGATTACTCCTCCTCTGAAAACAGCAGCTTTACAGCTTAAAAAGCCCATATCCTCACTATCAGATAAAAATATTTCTTCCTCTTTGCTGATGAAGATACTGTTCTGCTTACCCTCACAAAAGTGCGTGTGTGGAGGGGTGTTAAACAATACAAAAAAATCTCAATGAACACATGCAGAAGTTAGCCCAGCTGACAAGAAATATCTAGATTTTGTCTCCTCCATGCTGCCTCTTTCTCTATTTCTTTGCTGTTGATACTCTTTCTCTGATGCTTACCCCCGTGTAGGAAATCCTGAGGTCATCAGCATGTGACCCATGGAACTTGTGCTCTCACAAGTGTAGCAGGTCACAGCTTTACTGACATCTCCTTTTATGGAGCTGCTCTACAACTTTACAAAACCCCCAAAAGCCTGGCTAAGCCACCACTGCCTGTAGACAGCCTCTCTGGCAGAATATGCTCCAGAGCCAAATGTGAGAGTATTTTCGGTTTTGGTTGTTTTTTCAGGGGGAGGAGGAGGAGGAGTTGAGCTTTTGGGGTTTTTGGTTGGTTGGTTTGGTTTTGGTTTTTTTTTAATAGTATTGCCATTTAGCAACAAGAAGCACTGACTGGATAGTGCTGCACCTCACTCCTGAGGCAAGCAATTACTGATTATGCAAATATAATTACTGTAGCTAGGTGTTAGATGGCCACATTTTCCATTCCAGTATTTTCCAGTATGTCAGAGATGTTGAAGAACTGCCTCCTTTCAGCTTATTTTTTTAATCATTATTTTAAGAAAAGGAAGTATCAGTTATTCCTATTTACCTTTCCAAAATGGTAGAATCAATATAAAAAGCAAGAGGTGATTACTATTCTGATCTAGTCTGACCTGATCCAATATCTGACTCCTGAGAAGAATTTAAAGGAGGAAAAAAATACAAACATAATTGAGAAGAAGAAAGTTTTAAATCCTGCCTTGCAAATTAAGAAACTGAGAATCCATTACCATTGTCTGGCTGCTCAGCAGGTGTCAGAGACTGAAAAGCCCAAAAATACATTATCCATCATAGCACTGATGCAACTTCCTAGCCCTGACTGTAATTCATTATCTGTAATTTACTCCTCTGCAGCTGAGAGGCAGTCAGTCAAAATGCACAACTGCAGTTATGATACATTGCTGCAATCACATAAGAGTAAAGGACAATAAATCAGTCAGGTCTCCATCCATATCAGGCCTTAAACAACCTACAACCTTTCAGGTGTCAAAGTAACAAGCACATCTCTTAAGGTTCTTTTAGACAAATGTTCTCTTCTTGGTTTTCCCTGAAGTGCTCACAGTGCTCTGAGTTTGTCCAGCCCAGCTGTAGCATTTCTGCCCTGTTTGGTTCCCTCTCAGGGCCATCAACCTGTCTGCTGGGTAAGTGACACCTTGCATTCACCCACTCCCCTAACACAGCCTTCGTGCTGTCTGAACATTAGACTCAGACAATGCAGGTCAAAAAGGGAGCAGAGCCCACGTCCACAGGTATCAATAGGTGAGCAACCAGAGCCCAAGTTAAGAGTGAAGAGGTCACCTAGTCAAGGCACCAGCTGCTTTATCTATTTTCTCAAGGTTTGGATGATGGATTCCGCAGCTACGGGGCTGAGAGGTTTTTATTTGTCTTTCAAGATTCCTGTCCATCACCAGTTCATCTCTATGCTTCAAACAATTGCTGCTCCACCAACCAACCCTTCATCACTGGCTTTTGGGAACCTCATCCTTCCCACTGTTCCTCTTCTTGAATCTCATAGGCAGGTCCACGTCTTCCTTGAAACTTACTGCCCCAAACCAGATGCAGCACTGCAGCCGATGCCTTATCATCTGATTATGAGGATCATAGAATCATAGAATGGTTTAGATTGGCAGGGATTTTGAAGACCACCTAGTTCCAACAACCCCACCATGGGCAGGGACACCTTCCACTAGACCAGGTTGCTCAGAGCCCTGTCCACCCTGGCCATGAACACCTCCAAGGATGGGGCATCTACAACTTCCCTTGGCAACCTGTTCCAGTGCCTCACCACCCTCATGGTAGGGATTTTTTTTCCTAATATCTAGTCTAAACTCCACTCTCTTTCAATTTGAACCCATTCCCCCCTTGCCCTGTCACTTAGACGCAGAGCAGAGTAGAGGGACAGAATCACCTCCCTTGACCTGTTGCCCACGCTGCTTTTGATGCAACCCAGGATACAACTGGCTTTCTGGGCTGCAAGAGCACATTGTCAGGTCATGTCCAGTCTCTCATCCACCAGCACCCCAAAGTCCTTCTTGGCAGGGCTGCTCTCAATCTGTTCATCCCCCAGCCTGTGCTGGTACCAGGGGTTGCCCTCACCCAGGTGCTGCACCTTGGCCATGAGATTCCCATGTGCCCACTTCTCAAGCTTGTCCAGGTCCCCCTGAATGGCATATATATGTGTGTCAACAGTACCACTAAACTTGGTGTCATATGAAATTTGCTGAGGGTGCATTCAACCCCTCTATGTCATTAATGAAGATACTAAATAACTCTGGTTCCAAAATGGACCCTTGAGGGACACCATTTGTCACTGATGCCCATGGGAACTTTGAGCTGTTGACCACTCCTTCTGGATGCAATCATCCAACCAATTCCTAATCCACTAATAGTCCAGGATTCAGAGTCCTGGAATTTTTCATCCTAATGTAACATTAGTCTTTCTGACAGCAACACGGTAACATTGATTCATATCCGGTTTATGGATCACTATCCTGTCACCTATGTCCTGCTGGAGACAGCCTGACATTTGGCTACTTACTCCCATTCTGTATTTGAACACTTCAGCATTCCCACCTAAACTTTTACCTTTTGCACTTGTTCACACTGAAACACATTATATAAAATAAAAAAGCAAACATACACACACACTTATTATTATTGACGTATTAGTATTAATGTACTACTTGGATTTCCAGACTTGTTTTTCAAATACTTGCAGTTTCTTCAAATTTTATGTCACCTGAGAACTCAACAAGCTTCTATTTAAACAATATCACCAGTGGAAATACTGCAATGCAGAACACCCCATTAAAAAGAGGCTTTCAACCTGAGAACAAGCCACTGATGTCTATTCAACACTGTACCAGCTTCCCATGCGCTCTGCAATCAGATTTACAAGAGGTTTATATAGGTAATATTCAATGTGAAGCACATGTGAAAATGTCTCATACATCACTGTCAAAACTGCTTACTGGGATAAAAACACAGGGTATCTGCTGCATCTCTGCTACCCACAAGACTTGTTACCCCATGGCAGAAAAAGCAAAGGCAAATCTGAGATTATCTTGTTTTGTTTTGTTTCTTTGTTGGCTGATGTGCAATTCTTGTATCTTCCAGGTAACTTCAACAAGCCTGTTTTTTCTTGCACTTTTCTCTAAATTAGCTTCATAGATTACAGTTTCTCAGCTTCTCCTCTGCACTCTTTTAAAACTAGGCCTTCTCTAGCCTTCTCTCATTTATGTTCCAGCACTTCCTTCATAACCCCTATAAGACTCATCTCTCTTGCCTAGTCATAAGGTAAATATTCTCATCCATGTCTTCCCTGTGTCTCAACAACTACAACCTATGTTTTTCAACTTCACCTATGTCTGTTTTATTCCATCAAAATTCTTATAAAAAGACAATTATTGCTGATCCTCATTTTATATCTGACCTTTCTTTTGGTAGATGTTATAGAGAACAGGGAGTCATTACTACAACATAACCAGCTCCTTTACACCTTAAGTTCCTTTATGAATTGCTCTTTACAGGTGAGTATTCCCATGCATCTGTTAAGCTGCCCTTACATTAATAGTTTTAAGTTATTTCTCTGACTAGAACAGTTTCCACTTGCCCCTGCTTAAAATTTCCCCACATACTGTTATCTGTCTTCTTTTGGGTTTTCAGTCAATATTTAGGGTCTTCATGTGATTCATGTGGAAGCATATATCTACTTCTACTTCCTAGAGGAGGGAAACAGCAGCCAACTCACAATCCTTTTCCAGGTCTAGACAGAATAAAATTATTGTGCAAACTTGCAAGTATTTTAAGAAAGCTCTATCATTATGACTGGTGACTTGGAACATAAAAAGCTCTTTCAATGTACTCATTTCAGAAGCTGTTTATCCTACATTAAAAAACAAGAGTAATCAGTGATCAGAAGCACTTTTTAATACTGAATTGTGTTTTCATTTATATAAAATAATTAAAATCACCTATGCAATGACTAATGAAAACACATAAATCAGGGTAATTAAGTTAAAAATAATAAATGATAAACATTATAGAAACAAACAACAGTAAACATATTAACATTCCATTAAAAAAAGTAAGTAGGATAGCTTTTTGGAACTCTATAATGTTGTTATGCTCCAAAGGAACTATTTGCAGAAGATTAGTGTTGCAATGAAGTTACACAATTTTACCCTGAAACCTGTAGCTTTAGAGTGGGCCCCAGAGCTCTTATTTTTCCTTCCTTAAAATATCACCACAGTAATTTCAATAGGTTCTGTCTCCTCTATATTCAAATTACAAGAACCAAGCGTAACTCTTAGAGAAGAACCTTTTTTCCTTAGGAAGTCACTTTCAAAATGAGCAACCCCAAGAATGCTCAAGTTTTTATTCTGCTTTTTATTTTTTCATTTACAACCTGTTTGGCTTTGTTAGTTGTAACAGTTCTGCTGTTTATGCAAGAAAGTTTTCACACAAGTCTGATCCTGATGGCAAATACCACACTACCAGTGAAGACAAGAGCATTCTGCACCTTCCAAGATCAGCTCATCAGAAAGTCACCTTCTACTTGACTCCACAGAATCATCCTTCTAAATAAGACTCTTCACTTTTTTCCTCAGGGACTATTATTTGCCTCCTCTGTAGAAGCAAATGGTTTCTGCATAGTAATAAATAGGTAAGTGCTGTGTTCTCCATGCAGCCATTCCGGAGCTAACAGGTATTGCAGCACAAACTCTCCCCCACCTCGCCTGTCCTCTAACACCACAGACCTCCAACCCTCCAAATACATGCAGGGTAACCACAGGAACCAGGACTTAGGCTATACCTTCTGACAGCACAAAATCCAACATAAACCATTTGTTGATGTGAACTGTAATACATACAGCAAACATGAGCAAACAGTATAGATACTAAAGTTTAAAGACATTTAGTATTCATAAACTTGTACTCAGCTTCAAACTCACGGTCAGTGCAAGTTGCTGTGGGCTGGAAAGGTTGATGCAAGCATGCTGTGCCCTGTGTGGGAGGACAGTAACAAAACCACCCACATCAGCACTAACTAAAGAGCATCACTGCTAAGCAAGCTGAGGGACACACAGAGAGAGAAATACCATGGTGAATGGGAATGTTCCACAGCTTCAATATATATGAGGATACTCACAGTCCACACACTGATAAGAATTTATGAAATTATGACCAGATCTGTGGCAGTTTTGTGGAAGAGCCACACTCATGAGAAACATCAATGTGAAAGTTTTCAAACCAACAAACCAGCAGGACATTTCACTTGCGCAAACCACCTCCTTTCAACTACTCCACTGATGAGAAGTATGTTAACACCCACATCCTTCGTCTCAAAGAATTTCACTTGCCTAAAATGCCATCTAGAGCAATCACCTATAGTCTGGTGGCACTTTTAAGTTCAAGTGAGATGTTCTGTCAGCATCAGCTAACTAGAATTTGCGTGAAGTTACTACTTGCTGTCATGGCTCTGTAATGAAGCAGTAAACCTTCTCCAGTTTGGTCCATCAGACTGCCCCAATGTCTTCTCCCAATCCAGAGACACCTTCTCATCTTTCATTGATAAAGAATTCACAACAGTCAAACTTACTGTCACAGAAACAGAAAGAGGATAATCCAGGAGTACTTGGTGGACCATTCTAATGGATGCAGTGGCTTGGATGCAATTTTTGTGTGGTCTGTCCTGTTGATTAACTCAAGAGGAATAAATTATGCTGATCTTTGCAGCAGCAAAGCCACTCTGCTAAGGAATGTGGGGGGTATTTGCAACATGGGGCACCAGCCACCAGCATACTGATAAAATGAGTCTTCCTTTCAATTGCCACTGTTCAGCTGATATTTACTGAATATTTCAAATTTCAGTGATAAGGTGGACTCCTAGATAAACACTAAGGTTTGATTTTCCAGACAGACACAGATGAAAGTGTAAATGCAACAATCCTTTGAAAATAAATTCAAGAGATTTTAAATTGAATAGGCAAGATATGAGGTCACTTTCGACAGAAAATGGCCAAATATACCTCGGGCCACACATAGGTGCTGCTATTTCCACAAATGCCTCCTTGGATTTCAAACATGCAATCCATTCAAGATGAAATTAGCAATTTGGAAAAAGTCCTGTTAAAACTTAGCTAAATTTCTGCTGGTCAAAAATACAAAAAGACATTCCAAATTATATTATTTTTTTATTACTGCATGAAATATTTGATTTTCAAACAAGTAGGTTCCCTTCAAGATTGCTTAATTTTGCTTATTAATTTCCTACTGATTAGTAATTCTTTATTTCTTGGATGCAAGTTGTTTGGGAAAATGAACAGAAGCACACCTGAAGTATATGCTGAGCTTTCAAGCCACACAAAATTGAGATTTCCTGATTAAATATTTCAAGTTAGTGTTTCCTCATTAGAAGACCACTTGCCTTTGCTATAGATTATACAGATAAGTTGCACTGATGTCAATTACTCCAGTTGACACCAGTAAGGATAGTGCAGCAGTCCTCAAGAGCCAGTTTATGAAAAAATGCTTACCACCTCCCACTTTCAAACCACCACAGTTACTCCTGTCTACATAAATGTGTTTAAGGCTGGTTCGGTAAGTCTACAATGCATATTTGAGAATGCTGTACATATCTCAAGTCTTTCTGTCTGGCATATTCAGTTTTATAGCACATCTCCATACTCAGAATAGGAAGATATATTACTTGTTCCCTATTTTTATACATTCATGACCAGTACTTTGTGCTTGGAGACCAATTCAGTTGCTTCTTACTACAATGAATTTGGAACCCATTCCATTCAGATTTCATTAGCCACTTTTGTAATACTAAGGAAAAAAAATACAGAAAATACAGTTTCCAACAATGACAACTGATAAACCATTAAGAGCTTCATGAAACAACATTAACTCAGCCTTATATATGCTTGTGATTATTAGCCCCATATTGCACAATAGGGCAATGATGACATTTTCCCAACAGTTATACTTACTAATTCTCAGAATTTATGACCAAAAAAAACCCCTAAACCCTGAAGATATTCCAGTTGAAACAGAATATTCCCCTTTTCTGACATTAAAAATTTATCTCCATGATGCTTAAAGTAAGTCTGTTCCTGATGTATCTTTATTTTCAGGCTTCTTAACATCCATCTTTTTAATGAACCTAAAAGTGATATTTCTTCCAATCTTTTTATCCAACAGCAGAATGCCCAGAAGAAATTACCCCATAAAAGCCAAACTCCTACTGACTTCCTACACAGAGTGAATTTCCAATGACATTTGCACAGGTGACCTAAACCAGGATTCTCCTTCCTCGAAATTCTGTGCTTTTAAATCAGTCTTGAAATTCAGCCTCTTCACCAATTCTGCAGTTATGCTTCATCAATAGTTCACACTCCTCCTCCATGACCTACAGTAGAGCAACATTTCTAAGCGCAGAAACAATATTTTGCCTTCTCATGGCAACAGTTTACCTGCTTCACCTGTAGGCACTTTGAACCATGAGAGCCTGATCTGCTTGAAAGCATATATAGAGAGATTTAAATTGGTTATGAGCAAGTTGAAACAAGATTTTAGCCTGCTGCTCATAGTCATGCCTCGGAGATAATCATTTATGGCTCCAAGTAGGTAATATGGCACTTTGTCAGGACATGGGACGGAAAAAAACAGAGAAGAGTATTTCTATAACATGCAGTTTCTGGTCAAAGAGCAAGTGATCCCTGACTACCAGCTGCAAAGAACAATCAAATCTCTCAGCACCATTGACAAGAACAGTATTTGCTATGGTTGACTGCTTTCTGGTGTCATAAATGTTCCATTTCTGTCACCAGACATACCAAATATCTAATTCTGTCACCTTATTTACAATCCTGACTGGCCCACACTTTGAATATTGACTAATCTGGCTAACGAGATTTATTTTAATCTTGTTTTTAAAAAGAAGTGGTATGATTATTCACGTGCCCGCAAACCCTGTCTTTTTCTTGAACTCTGGACTAAACTCCCATAGAAGTTAAAATGGAAGAAAACAGAAAATACTTCAGCTTGGCCAACAACCACGTTGGGAATCATCCACTTCCCTCTAGGACCAGAACTCAGCCACCCTTGGCAGACTGCTACCACTGCAGTTATGGGATTAAAATGAGGGTGTGGGATCCTCTTGGCTTGGGATTTTCATGCTTATTTTACCAATCTGGACTTTGAATATTGCCAAGCCCAAAATGAAATCAGTCTGTACCTGTTCTTTCATCTGTCATGCCTTTAAATTCAAACAACACACACAGTACTCACATTTATTTCAGCAACAAACCCCCAGTTATTCAGAGGAGGAAGAATTATTTTGATCTCTAATAACTTCTTTACACTTTATATAAATTATCTCAGCCAGAATACACATATCTTACTGTAAATGCAAATTTATAGCTACCAGAATTGACTTTAAAAAGCCCTCAAACAACAATCAAACAAATTATAAAATCCCTAAACATTTTTTCCATTTAAGTTGCCCAGTAAAATAAAGGAGTAACTACCACTGCATCACAGAGATCTTAGTCACACAGTAAATTTCTTTTTCAAACAGACAAAAATATTCAGTGAGCCCCTCTAGGATCAGAGCTCATTATGTTATAATAATTTTATCTTATTATAATAAGATAAAATAAAATGCTGATTAATGTTTAAAATAATCTAAAACGAGAGAAACAGTGAAAAGGAAAATGGTTTTAGGCTGGAAAGTTATGTGTCATGGCTGAGCCAGTCTAACAACCTGCTGATGTCAACAGTCAGAGCATCCTGTTCTCCTCCACCACCTGGCACAGCCTCTGGTGCCCAGACAATGCAGCTTGCTAACCCAGCAGAACACTAATCCAGCAAAAATAAAACCAGATCAAATATCTTTCTGTTGATTTAATTGCAGCCTTCCAGTACCTAAAGGGAACTTTCAGGAAAGACAGGGAGAGACTATTCACAAGGGCATGCAGTGACAGGACAAGGGGGAACGGCTTCAGACTGTGAGAGAGTGGGGTTTAGATTAGATACTAGGAAAAAATAATTTACTGTGAGGGTGGTGAGGCACTGGACAGGTTGCCCAGAGAAGCAGTGGATGCCCCATCACTGGAAGTGTTCAAAGCCAGGTTGGATAGAGCTCTGAGCAACCTGGTTTACTCCTTTACTGCCTGCAGTAAAGGAGTTGGAACTAGATGATCTTCAAGGTCCCTTCCAACCCAGGCTATTCTATGATTAGCCATTTTTTTCAGAGCACTATGGATTTCAAGAAGTGCCAGGACCAATTCAAGTCAACATAAGAGGATAGCAAGGCTAGGACAGGGATGAGATGGACCTGTCTGTTTCAGCAGCAAACTGATGGCCTGCTGTAGGTGTAAAATTTCATCCCAACTGTCTGTATCTTAGCTTAAAACATTTTAAGAAGTTACTGCCTCCTCAGCTGAGGACACTATGGCAGACCTTCTCCATCTCATTGCAAATAAAACTTATAGTTTAAACCCCCTCTCAGGCAGATTCACAGGTCAGTCTCAGAAAGATATTTTAGCCAGAGGACATTAACCTTGAGGGCATCGGGAAAGCCGGAAGGAGAAAGCTGGAAAGAGAAAGTTGGAAGTGGTAACTTCTTAAAGGGTGACAAGCAGACCTGCAAAACCTGTTTGTTGCATTTCTATTTGATCTGAATGTGAGCTGACACAAGAAAAGCATGCAAGACATGTTTCAGAGGACTGCTTAGCCCCCACCTCTTTATTACCTGGCGGAGGGAAAGAACCCATATTTCAACTCCACAGTCAGTAAAAACACAGTCGTTCATATGCCAGGGTTGAACAGCTGGACCCAGAGGGTGGCAATCACCAAGTCTAGTCAGAGGCCAGGAACTATGCTGTACCCCAGGGGTCCAGTCTTGTTCAATATCTTCCTTAATCGCCTGGATGATGGGGCAGAATGTACCCTCAGCAAATTTGCTGATTACACCAAAATAGGAGTGACTGACACACCAGAGGGTCATGCTGCCATCCAGAGGGACATAAAGTGTCTGAAGGGAGGGTGCAAAGAGGACAGAGACTGGCTATTTCCAGAAGTGCCCAGTGACAGGACCAGAGGCAGTGAGCACAAACTCAAAGACAAGAGCCTACATCTGAACATCAGGAAAACAATAGTGGGGTTTTTTTTACTGTGAGGGTGACTGTGCACTGGCACAGGTTGTCCAGCAAGGTTGTGAAGACTCCATCCATGGAGATATTCAACAGCCATCTGGATGCAGATACTCAACAGCCAGCTGGTCCTAGGCAACCAGCTCTATGTGGCTCTGCTTGAGGAAAGGGCTTGGACCAGATGGCCTTCAGGGGCCCCTTCCATCCTCAGCCAGTCTGTGATTTAATTCTTAATCCCTGACTGTGTCAGAGAATGGCAGCTACACAGACTGACGAGCTCAGCATGGTGAGTTCAGTTCTGGTGCAACCACAAGGTCTGGCAGAGAAACATGCTTAGTAAGCCTTAGCTCACTCCTGTACCCTCTTCTTTCATCAGAGGTAAAACAGCTGACACAAAAGGTTGTAGGATTGCTTGCATTAAGTTTTATTTATTAAATGGCTTCCCAACGTGTACAGCATGTTTCACTAGCTTCTGCAGCCATTTTAATCCCCTTCAGCATTGTGACAAATACAGAAAGTAGCCTCAGTTAAGTGGAAAATCTCACACCAGCACTAAGGATATGACAGGGCACTCCGGGGGCAGGTGACCTTGATGAAAGTGAGTCTGGAGTTCATGCGAAAAAATGCTGGTCTGAGGATTTGTGTAGTTTACACTAATTATTTCTTGTATAACCAAACTTACACAGAAAGTGGTAACAGGGATGAGTTGCTTGTGTGGTTAAAGATAAACTATTTACAGCTTCATTTCAATCGCTAGGTTGCATGATCTACTCTAATGGATCTCATCTCTACTGAGCTTGGTCTGTAATGCGCCGTTCCTATCAAATGCTCCTCCTGTTTTAATCCAGTTAATTCCCAGATGTTAAAGTAATGGCCTTCACAGTAACCACAGCCACAAGCAACTATGATTTTAAGTTTTGGTATCTCTTCTCCACTTTGTGAAAGCAGTGATCTTTCATCTCTCTGGAGAAATAAATCAGTCTTGATGACTAGCTATAAATGCTGTTTTATATTATTTCTTACATCCTGGATATGTACTACTGCTCTGAGAACCAGTTCACACTGACTACCAGATAAATTATCCACACCTCTGTCAACCTGCATTATAAAGAAGAGAAATGGCAGCTCACATTCACCAATGACCATTTCCTCCATCTGCTTGTAACAGTAGGATATACAGATAGGAAAAAAAGCCAACATTATACAGAAGCAAAAAGGATCTAAGACACTCCATAGTATAAATCTGTGTCTCCTACCTCTGCTCGACCTTCGTAATATGTTAGCATGGACTTTGTAAGTACAAAAAGCCTCTCTTTGTAGTTTAAGGGAGAAGTCCTCTTCTTCTGCTGCGATCTTTTAATCAAAATCTCTTGTAGGATAGTAGTCGTATTCATTTCAGCCCCTTGTCAGCTCTCTTTCTAGCCATTGAACATCAGTTGCTGTGAAGACAAGAGGAATAAATCATTATGACATCTTTGGAGGATCATATGGTTGGAGATTTCCGTAGTAAAAAGAGCTTCTACTTATAAATGAAACTGCCTGAATATACAGAAAGCTGCAGCTCACCCTAAGCTGGAAGTTTACAGAAGTTAATTATTAGACGAAAAAGTTCAGGCTTTGCTCAGCTGAGGTCTACACTGGCACATTCCCAGGAAGCCAAAAGCTGTACGTGACTGGGATGAAATAAGGTACATGCAGCCTGTGTCTCAGGAAATCTGGGTGAGAAGTCTGAAATGTGCTCCAGGCAAACAGCAGTGTGCTTTTGTGTTCTTTACAATGAAGTCCTAACCTGTATAGAAATTATAATTGCTAGGGTCTGTCCATGTATAAATGCCATTTGCAAGAGTTCTATATATAAAATATAAAATTGAAGATCATGGAATCGTAGAACTTCATGAGTTGAAAGGGACCCACAAGGATCATTGAAGTCAAATTCCTGTCCCTGCACAGGACACCCCAAGATTACGCCACATGGCTGAAAGCATTGTTCAAATGCTTCTTGAACTCTGGCAGGCTTTGTGCTGTGACCACTTCCCTGGGGAGCCTCTTCCAGTGCCCAACCACCCTCTGGGTGAAAAACCTTTCTCTAATATCCAACCTAAAACTTCTCTGCTTCAGCCTCATGCCATTCCATCAGGTTCTGTCACTGGTCACCACAGAGAAGAGATCAGTGCCTGTCCCTCCTCTTCCCCTCATGAGGAAGTTGCAGACTGCAGTGAGGTCTCCCCTCAGTCTTCTCTTCTCCAGGATGAACAGACCAAGTGCTCTCAGCCACTCCTCATACAGCTTCCCTGGAACACCCTTTACCACCTTCATTGACCTCTTTCGGACACTCTCTAACACCTTAATATCTTCCTTATATTGCAGTGCCCAAAACTGCACACAATATCCAAGGTGTGGCCACCCCAGTGCAGAGCAGAGTGGGATAATCCCCTCCCTTGCCCAGCTGGCAATGCTTTGCCTGATGCCTCCCAGGACAGGGTCGGCCCTCCTGGCTGCCAGGGCACTGCTGACTCATATTCAACTTGCCACTGACCAGGACCCCCAGGGCCCTTTCCCCAGTGCTGCTCTGCACCCTCCTGTTCCCCTGGCTGAATGTACATCCAGGGTTGCCCTGTTCTAGCTGCAGAATACAGCATTTGTTTGTGTTGAACTTCACAGAGCTGGTGATTACCCAGTCCTCTAATTTGTCGAGGTCTCTCTGCGGGGTCTCCCTGCCTTCTACAGAGTCAACAGCTCCTCCCAATTTAGCATCACTGGCAAACTTTCCTAGTATACCTTCAGGTCCTGCATCCAAGTCATCTATGAAGATGTTGAAGAGCACAGGGCATAAAATAGAACCCTGCAGAACCTCACTAGTGACCCATCATCAGCCTGACATAACCCCATTTACTATAACCGTTTGTGCCTGAGATGGATTGGTAAAAGCAATTTTGAAAATTCATAACAAGTATATTAATGCAAATTTTCAGACACAAATGGTCATTTACAATCTGTCAATTTAAAAACAAAAAATGAAACTTTATTTTTCAGAAAATGTTAAGGATATGCCCTCCATCTTCTGTTTAGAAAGAGTTTGTGCTGGCCATCAAAATCAAGTAATTTACTTCTGATGGTTTTGGTCACTCAGTAACATCAGGGAGCTTTAAAGTTCTACACCATGACTGATACCTGTAGGACAGACATAGCAGTACATAAAAACAAATGGCAGGGTCCTGCCAGAGACACTATCAGGCAATCTCTCTGTTCTTTGCAGTGTTGTCAGCTTAGACACAGCTGATCTCCTCCCTTACCTGCTCACCACCACCCTGTCGTGCCACACTGCCTTGTGCAGGTGCAAGCGTTCCTCCCACTGGGCTGGGAGGGAAGGGATCCAACCAGACATTTCATCACACAGCACAGACAGCTGCCTGCACAGACTCATCAAATGAGGTGGCACGGAGGCAGCAATGAAAGATGTGGGAGAGGCTGTGGAGAAGCTGTTCCAGGAATCCTTTTCCCCCTTTCCCTTTTCTCACTTTCTGCCAGCCCTGCCCATGGCACCAGCTGGTCCCTGCCTTGAGCTGTGCTCCAAAGCCAGGGCACGTTGCAGGCACAGACCTCGACAGTGGCTCAGGCTAGAGCAGCATGGCTGGAAGCTGAAGCCATGGCTTGAAGAAGGAACAGCAGCATCTGCTGAAGCACCAGCGACTATGAGTAACTTCTCAAATGGGTGGAGGGAGTAGGGGGATAACCTAAACCAAAGCCCTAGATTAAAATTAAAAAATAATTCATTTCTCATAGAGTTTAATTTATACACCTCTTACTACTTAGAGTATTTCAAAACTCACCAGGGAAATGCATGCACATTTTTCTCTGTAGGTAACATGACTTCAGTCTGGACAAAACAACGCATTTCACATAATTGTGCAGAGAATCTTGAAAAATCACAGGCCTCCTCACAACACTGCCTTACATAATTCAGTTTTTAATAAAATTCAACATAAACAAACTCACTTCAGTGCCTTTCATTTTGCTTCGTGCCTAAACATGTAACTAATTTCTGTGACAGTACATGAAATAACACTCTTTCCTTTCCAATCTAGTCCTGATACCGTGTTTCACCTCTTGGTTTGACCAGTTAAGCTCTCATATCCCATACTCCTGCCATTTCAATGTAGATGTTCACTGCTTCAAAATATCTTTTCTTTTCAAGGAATACCTCTGCATATGGTAAAAATTTACTCTGTGGTTTACATGGAACTACAAAATAAAAACAGGTTGGGATGAATAAGTAAAAGACTATAATTGGACTGGAAATTGTAGTTATTATGAATAATCTCTCTTTGTTATTTCTCTTCTGATATGCATACTCACACACATTTTGTTTGTCATGTCATATTACATTCCTAGGAGGAAGGCAGATCTTTAATTAGTAATTGTCTTGAATACATTCTTTAACTACTAAAGCTGCCCAATTTTGATTTATTGCCCTTCTAAAAAAACCCAAAAAAACTTGGCAATGTTAAAGGTAATTGTGGAATGAAGAATACTACCATGAACTGAAAAATATAAACATTGATCAAAAAATTAAAACTTGGTATTAACTTTCAGACCAACTTAATGCACACAAAAATTCAGGTTTCCCATTAGAGGCTCTCCCACTCAAAACAATTCTTCTGTTCTCAATAGTAAAAGTTCTCTGTTGGCACTTTAGAAAAAAATTATTATTATCCATCTTAGAAACTGTGATCTCAGAGATCCCCAGAGTGCTGCACTGGAGAACACAAAAGGGAATCAAAATTAACTATGATTTCTCAATACTGATAATGCTAAAATATTTCATTTCCCATCAGCCCTCTTTGGTCATATTACACAAGAGAAAAAAATACTTTCGACAAAATCAGGGTTAAAAAACAAAAACATCAAAAATGTAATTGGTCAGTGTCTGCACCTGGTTTCTACACTAAATTAGCTCCGCTATGGAGATCTCAGCAGATTAGAACCGGTTTCCCAAGTCACAAGATCAGCCTTTCAAACTGCATTTGGACACAGAAACCTGGTTTTTTTGAGGTTATTTCCAAGTGAATGGCTTCAGATACATTTCTATTTCAATAAAAAAGGCTCAGGACAACTACATCCCCACTTGTTATTCTGAGAGTTCTTTTCCAAACATTTCAATACTCCATTAAGAAGCCCCTGTAAAAGCCACCCTTACCTCTTATAAAACCCATACGTCACCACTTTTCTTCAGTACAGTTTTAGACATTTTCTGCACATTTCCTCCCCAAATACTCCATTGTTCTTGACATATCTCAGAACATGAAGCTGTTTGCGTGACACATTGTTATCTTATTATAAACAGCTGTGGGAACTTCATGCTGATACCCATACAAACTTTGAACAGTCTGACTCCTGCCAAGAGCTTGCCCAGTACCCTGTCAACCTTAGCTACATGACAACAAACACGATCTAATTTGCACAGATGCTGAAGACTCAGAATTATGACTGAAATCAGAAAGAGTTACAGATTCTCAGCATTTTTTTAAAGTGGGAAAACATTCCTAACTTTAATTATGGAAAAATCTGCATCAACTTGCACTATCTTTGCATTGTACAAATATTCACCTGTAGAGCCATGAACTCACCACACATCTTCCTTAAAACTAATGAAAACAACTGTTCAGATAAACCTGATAAGTTAATATCAGTCAAGATGTACAAAGTACATTTTCACTTTTAGACAGAGCTTCTTATGTATGCCACCTTCCCCAGTTTTCACCAGGGAAAATTGAGGCACTAAGCGATGTGGTAAGATCAGGTGTTTCGACACTACTCCTATGTCTTCTGGTTCCCACTCCCAGCTCCTGAATTGTGTTTGTTTATTGAAACAATTAGTCATCGTAAGCCGGTTGGACAGTAAGTGCCCGTAACACTCAAACAGTGCAATTAATGTATGAAAGTCCCAGTGGAAGTTCTAGTGAGTAGAAAAGAGAAAGTGCATCCCAACCTGACCAGGGTATCTCTGACCCAAATGTAATAAGTAATTGCCACTTTTTGTGGCACAAAGCTTTGTATCACACTTAGTCATAGAGGGGTTCACAAGAAAAAAGGCATTCTGAAAATTACACTTATCACAACAGCCATAAAACAAACAACAAGAAACGTTTGTGGCTCAAAACAAAAATAAAATCAAGGTGGAACTGTTTCCTGACTTTTAACACCTCCTTATTAATAGCAACATTTCCCTGGGAATTTGGGTCCTTTAGTGCAAAGTCTTAATGCTGATGGGCATTCGAGATGGAGAATCCCTCTAACAAACCAGTATCCTCAGCTTTCTGACTTGGGTGTCATGCATCCTGCACAACAGCTTTTTGTCAGATTCGGGACACATCAATCCAAACTGGCAGCAATTCCAGATCTGTATATTTAACATTGAAAACATATCTCCTAGGACAGTACGTTAATAAAAATTATACAATATTCATTAATTCAGTTTTTTAAAGTATCAAAATGTCAATTTTAAACACACAGGCAGTACCTTGTAATTCTGACTCAAATATGTAAGTCTTTCAGAACACCTTTTTTCTCCTTCATTTTAATTACTTCAGATAAGTTTGCTGATCAAGCTCATACGGTGTCCCTGCAAAGGGCTGCAGTGAGGTAAGTGAACAGGCAGCACAATGACACTCTGGGTAGAGGGCAGAAACAGTGCAGAAAGAAGTAAAGGAGAACTCCTTACCCTGTTTTTTCTGATGGAGCTTCTGTTGCTTTATCATGAAACTACAAAGTGAGTTACATGTGAATAGTTATTTACATAAGTATGCAGCACAGGCTAATTTGAATAATTACTACTCAGTGTAAGCAAGGGTTGCAAAATATACTCTTGTATTGCCTTTTTGCCCTACATTTAAGGTTGCAAATTCAAACTCCAAGAAAAAACCAAACCCAATAACTGTTATTAATGTCTGTTCAAAAAGGTAAATTTCACAGAAACACAAATATAAAAAAAAAATACTTTAGCAAAATCTGTCATAATTTTAAAATTCCAGTTGAGGGGGGGAACTACTGTCATTATCTCTGAAATGTATCATATGCCAGAAAAAGGAGAAGTAAAAAAATACTTAAATTTACTTTTGTTCCTCCTGTCTTTTTTTTTTTAACAGCAGGCTCACAGAAACCACTTCTAGCATATCCAAATTTGGAATTTTTTAACAGAGGGAAATACAATTTTGGGGGATTACTTTCTAATAAATTTCAAAATCATATCCAAAGGTTTGCAAAACTTTAGTCTCCCTTTGAAAATCAGCCAAACAATAAATGGCTAATTTTATATCTAATCAAACCTTGTGAAAATAAAATTCGTATTTGCCTGCACTAAATTTAGGTTAAAAAATAAACTGGCTAAGGGGTAACTCAGTGACAATTCTGACTGGAGATTCTGAGGTAACCATTTGATGTTGCAAAATATCCTTTATTCAGCTGAAAGGTACTCATGTACATGCACAAGAGTATTTTATCACAACCAGAACCAGTTTTCCAAAATTCCTTGGAAAGAGGCTTGCTACATTTTAAAAAAATATAAGCATTTGTTTCCTTTTAGCATTATAACTTACACAGTTGGGGTAAGCAAAGAAAACAATGCTGAAAAGTGATGGTCCCTCTAAACAGGGTCAGTTGGCATTGAGGTGGTTCCTCACACCAAACTGGAGCATCAAGTCATCAACCATCGTGAAAGAGAAGTAGAGCCAAAGAGCACAGAACAGCTCCAAAGAGCACCGAAAGGATTTCTTTCCCTTTACAATGATAATTTCGGAGAATGACATGTACACGTCTCCAAATCATTTATGAACTCAGCCATTGCTCTTTATTGGGATTTTCTGTAAGCAATACACTCCAATTACTAAGTTATCCTTTCACAGCTTTATAGTGCACCTTCTAAACGAATAAATTATTTAAGAAAAGAACCTCTCCTTTATAAAACAAAAATTACATTATTATCATCCATGATATAGAAAATATGTTGATGTGGGCATTTTTTTCTTTAAATTATTTAGTACTAACTTTGAGTTAGAGACTAAATAGTGGGTTACCATACATAGGGTGGACTGATCAATTTTCATTCCTCTAGAGCTAAATACTTGTAGCTTTTCTTATTTCTTCCACATAAAAGCTCCGTAATATCTACAAACTTGCACTGACTATTTTGCCTTCAGTTTATTCAGATCAAAAACCTTTTTATCATTCGTAATGTTCTTTGCTGCAAGACAATAAAGCTGAAAATTAGTTGGGGACACATGAAGGCAAGGCACAAAAAAACCCTTTGAAACATCAATACTTGATATTAACCCTTAAAAGGGAGACAGCAGATTTTACCAGGTCCAAACTTTGTGGTTCAGGTTTATTTTATTCTAAATACCAGGTATAAAGCAGAGTGAAAATGGCAAACAATTTTCTGTGGACATACAGCAGGTTTTGCCCTTTGTGGTGCCATCACCAGGACTTCAGGATGCTGTGAGGAGTCTGACGACAGCCAGCCAGATGAGGCAGAACGTAAAGAGATTTGCTTCTTCATTTGTGCAACTTAAAGGTCTGATGAAGACTATTGGTTTGGTTTACTTGCACAAATATAACTGATGCTCAGCTGACAGAGAAGAGGCAAAAGATAAAGCAAGAACAGAAAGCGAAGGCCAAGGTCTGAACTGGGAAGAGACATAAGGGATAATGAGCTCCCCTACATGTTTATATACCTTCAAAAGGAAACAGTCCTCCTTATTCTGACAAGTTTTTTCAAAGTAAGGTTAGAGAGGAAAATGGAAGAACTACGTCCAAACTGGCATGGCATTGGTTTGGAGGAGCAGAAGCTCCAAAAGAGCCGAGTCTACAAACTTCACTTCTACACAGACCAAGGTTACTCCACCAGTGCCCTGCTGGCCGGTGGCACTGGGTGGACTTTTTGTAAAGCAGAGCTGCTGCCTCAGCCTCTTTTTCCAAAATCCCCTGCCGATAAGAAGGGAAGAGAAACAGTAACACCCACTTACTAAAGAAACAGGCAAAGATGAGATTGGCAAAGGAAATGGGTGATGCTTGTGCAAAAGCTTTTTCTACTTCTCCAGGAAGCCAGAGGTTTAGAGGGCTGGAAAAATAAAAGCTCTATTAAATCAGATGTTGAACCTAACTGCTTAGGAATCCTAAAGCTCACCAGCAAGTAGGAGGACAATTGCTATTGTACATAAAACTACAAATCTGAGAAAAACAAATTAAATCTAAGGGGAAGAAAAACATAACAAGAAAAGAGGTTAACAGTGCCTGAGGCTATATTTCTTTTTAACTATAGTAAAGAAGTCAGTTTAATTTACTTTCTTCCCAATTTGAGTTTGTTTTTCCAAATGTTATGCAATCTCAAGTGAGCACATGATCTATTACACCAAAAATAAACTGAATTTATTTCAGCATTCAAGGCACTCTTTTGACGTGGTCTAACTAAAAGACTGCAATACATATAAATTATGACTGGCTTTATGCATAGGGCATGACTAATACTTCCTCAGTTACTTCTCCTTCCAAACACTCCAAGAAGTTTTTCCCTTAACAACTACTTGTTCTCCAGCTACTAAAGAACTACTTGTTTTCCACCCGCTAGACTGTGTGGAAGCTACCCAGTAAGAAATACTTCAATAATAAAGGGGAATTTCTACTGAAGAAAAAGCTGTGAAGCTGACTCAGATGATGAACTACTGGTCACATCTCACATGTTGACTAATGGATATATTTACCCTCAAAGACTTAATTTAGAGGCAGTATTATAAGGTCACTTGATAAGTGTTGCTTTTTCACACCTACTGAGCAACTGATTAGCCCCAAGAGACAGTGCTGATATGGATAAAGTTACAGGTTAGAACCCAAGGTAGCAAGCGGGGACAGGAAATACTCCAAGTTTGCATTAGTCACGATTATCCTGTGTTTTCACCAGGATAGGTGCCCTCTGCTACAAAACAAGCACAAGAGATTGAAAACTAAATGACTATTCACATTTTGGCTGAGATGTTGTACTACTGTTCCCACCTCTGGCAAAGCAGTGGTGTTGACAAGGTCAGCATTCTTATCTTGTGATTCCAGTTGGATTGATTTTGGCTAGAGTAGAGTTAAGTTTCTTCACAATGGCTAATATGGGGCTATGTTTTGAAACTGTGCTGATCAAAGTGTTGATAATATAGAGATGGTTTTGTTACCGCTAAGCAGTGCTAGCACAGAACCAAAGCCTTTTCTCTTTTCATACTGCCATTCTGGCAAGGAAGATGGGGCTGCTTGGGAAATCAGGGGCCGACAGAGCTGAGACAGCTGACCCCAGCTGACCAAAGGGATTTTTTGTACCATATAGCACCATGCTCGGTATATAAAGTGGGGGGAAGAAGTTCAGAGTTACAGCATTTATCTTCCCAAGAAACTGTTATGTGTGATGGGGCCCAGCTTTTTTGGGGATGGTTGAACGCCTGCCTGCCCACAGCAAGTAGTGAAATAATTCCTTGCATTTCAGCCACTTACTAATAAAATCTCCACACACAGGACTGAAAAGCCAGGCTGGGACCTTAAATAATTTTTTCTTCACATACAGTCAGCCTAAGCAACAGATTACACCAAAGGACTTTACTTCACTCATGTCAAAATCTAAGTATTAATTCAGGGAAAAAATTTCTCACTGAATCTGTAAATAAACACAGTTGAAACTGTGGTGTCATGTTTTCCCTTTCCTCTCACCAATGCAAGATAGTGAGCATCTCTAGCAAAGCAGCTTGTTATCTCTGTTCTCCTTGATGTCAGTTCTCTCATGTTCAGCTGTTTCAACTGTTGTGAGTTAAACAGGGAATGAGAGCACTTGTCAGGTGTCACAAGACATTTATCATCTCAGGGAACAGCATTCAGCTTAAACTCTTTGAGACATGCAATGCGGTCATTAATGCTTGATGGTATCTTACTCCACTTTGGTTATTTATGGTGAGACATAAGGGTGTTACAGAAGGGGCATCACCAGAAATTGGGCTACTGCAATCTAGTCCCATTGAGGTCAAAATTGCAAGAAGTAAAGTTAAGGCACTGCAAAGGTAAGGTAAGACAGGCCTTTATGGCTAGGTCTCAGGTTTTCATGGAGAGTGCCTGCATCACACTGACTTTCAGATTAGTTTCAGCTTAAAAGATACAGAAAAGTAACTAAACAAAATTGAGGGAATTTTGGTGCTTGCCTGTCACTTTTATTTTTTTAATCAGAGAGCTGTAATCCTGTTCATTCTTGGAGAGAGTGCCTTAGTGGGAAGAGAAAGCTGCTGTGGTGACAGAGGAGCCATCTGCAGCCCCTGGCACAAAATGATGGCCCTCCTCTCACTGCTGTCACAGCCCACAGCCCTCCACCGTGCCATTCTGCCAAACTCCCCGCTGATAAAGCAGGCTCTCACAGTTCATCTGACACACCAGAGCTGTAAATATGCCTCCTTCCAACAACTGAACCTGCTATAGTCAAGGACCACTGAGGATGACTGAGAGGTCACCTAAGCTGTAAGCCTGATGCCAGCCCTCCATGCCAGAAAGTTGGTCCTCATGGGTGACAGTGACAGAGCAAACTGAAAAAACCCATGATCTGAATGAAAGAGTGGCCTGAAGGGAAAGCAAAACCACATGTGGCTTCAGAACTAAACACATCTCATAACAAATTGTGTGTAAGCAAGCTAAATTCAAGTTGCACTTGAATCTATGGGGAAGAAAAAGATAAACAGGAAAGAGGCCAATAGTGCCTCACTAAAGTGAAAAAGTGTAATAAAGTGGCAGTTTTGAACCAGCCACTCTTAACACCCAAGTACTAGATTTCTTCAAGCTAAAAAATTCTTTTAAGCATCTTTACTGCATACAGTTTAGGTAGAAATTTTAATTCCAAAAGATCCCAAAGTATATTTCAGATTTCCAGTTTAGGGGATCTCCCATGGGACAGAAAAAGAGGTCCATTCAGCTCAACTCACTTCACGTGTTAAGACCGCACACGTTGAACTGGGTCACACAATCCAAAGTGGGAGAGGCCCCTTCTCTTATCCTCCTCCCACCATGGCACTGGGAATTGATATGGTTCGCAACTACAGATGAGAAGAGATGCTCATAACTCAGGAGGAGAGGCAAGGAAAACACACACAGTTATTTTTTTCTTCCAGGATATGGAGCTTGAACCTGTGATATAGGACATCCTGTAGCTCACAGGACAAGAAGCAACCTCAAATACATTATGAATTTATGTATTATGATTATCTCACCTGCCCCTTAGGCTAGCACAGCCAACCTGACAAGAAGATTTGTGCACAGGGCTGCCTAGGACAGATTTACGATGTTCAGCTAAAACAAAAGGACAGATATCACCTGTGTCTGATGGCATGTTATGTGACTACCCTGTAGAGAAAAAAAAACAAACCAAAACAAAACAACAAAAAAAACAAGAGCTTTTTTATGTTTAATAAACATAAATTGTCAGGAACTTGTCCCACTCTAACGTACAGTGCCCTCACTGGAAGGGCAGGGTCCTGGTCTCCTGCCTGGACCCCGGTTCAGAAGAAAGAACGCTGCTTCCTTTATCATCCAAAGCCAATTTTTTCTGCCCCACACTCCAGTGGAAACAAGGCCTAGATCTTACAAGTTAATCAGATCACAGCTTGTAATAGGCACAGGGCTGACCAAAACCTCTCCTGACAGGAAACTCAGCTGTGACCTACTTGAGCATACATGAAGTTATACCCTATGTGTGGCAAAGTGGTACCCATTCACATATCTGCTGATAAGAGAAATGTGAATGAGGAAAAGCAGGAGTGCCAAGAAAGCCTTTGCCCACGTCCCACATACCTCAGCACGTTACAATTTTTTTTCCTTTTTCCTGCATTTGTTTAATGTTGCATAGGATTTTTACTTTAAGGGCTGAAACAGAGTAGCCCGGTTAGCAGCCTGGTGCTTTGCCTCAGAACAGGAGTTGTGATTGCAAACACAACCAAACACTTTCCTTCCAGTCACCAAGAGCTGAGTCCCACAGCTGGCCTCAGCAGGTGGGGAACAGCTCTTGTACATCAGGTGTTGGCCGGGCTCAGACTCTCTCAGAACAACTCCCCTCTCTGCAGCAGGCTCCTGAAAACCATGTCTCCTGCCCACATACCAAGGCTGGACCACACCAAGCTAGGCATGAGCTTTACTGAACCACCCAGAATACAGAACAGTCATCCAACCAAGAGGCATCTCTTCAGCAGTACCATTTTTCTCCTAAATGTTTGAGTATTGTCAAAACCAAAGACTTCTCCTAGCTCATGTCATTCTTCCTAAGAAAGGCAAACCGTGTCCATGATGGACAGACCTACTCGCAGACTTCTGCAACACTTCCTGAGACTTCATGATACTATCTGAACACACTGACCACTACACAATGCTTGCAAGGAACAGATCTCTCCTTACTCCATTCTACCTCCATGCCCAGCAAATTGCAAAACACCTGCTCCCCTCTCCACAAAGCACCTCCTACAATGAGACTCATCACCCCACGTGTAAGAAATTATCTATTTTTCAAGGGCTTATTTCACATGGTATTTTCCCTGACTCTGAATCACAGCCTGTGTGCCTGAGCCTGGGCAGGGGATGACTGAGAACTGCCAGCGCTGTAATGGCCACGGGGCAGTGGTCAATCACAAGCCTCTGCTCCCCAGTTCCTTTTCTGCCACACCAGACAAAGGGCAGATGTCCACTCAAATATTAATTTCCCTGACTTGTACACCGCTTTCTTTCCTAATGCTTTATCCTTTAGAAAATACACTTTAAGAAACCAGACCAGAAGGAGGAGAGCAGAATGCTACTCTGCCTGACAGCTAGCAGAGCAAAGTGGTGATCTGCCTTTGGAAATAACATCCTCTGTTACCAAAAATACATTTCTTGAGACCTGACCGACCATTTGTTAAAACACAGGTGCAATTCTACTGGTTTCTGGAGTGTTGTGCCCCTCTTATATCAGTATACCTCATGAGGTCCTAGCCAGGAGAAAGAGAGTAAATGGGGCTGATCCCTCTGCAGTGAGAAGGTCTATCAGGATGTGGCTAGTGTAGTGAGAGTCTTTCCCTTGCATTTTGCATAATGGAGGAAACCATGGATATCCGCAGGTCATTTAATGAACAGCATCATTCTAATTTCCATGGTGCATAAACTAACTGATCATTGCTGATACTTTTTAGCCAAGGTATTGGTAATTGTGTGGAAATAAAGGCATCTATAGAATAATAAAAATATATGTAGAATAAATCAAAAAATATGTGACAGATGTCCTTCAGGAAAACATATGTTCTTTGAAATATAAGAAAATCCACCACCTCAGGCTTTCTTCACCATGCCAACCTCTACTTCACTCTGTCCGAGTACTGCTTTCCATATCTTTCAATTTTTATAGTGGTATTTCCTTATCCTCTTTCTGCAGAAGAGCCACTGTAGCCTGCTACAACTGACTGTTTGGCATACACAAACCTCCCTTTTTTTAAAGCACAGTTCCAAGTTCAGCAGTGAAAAGGTAATAGGTTACTGAAAAAAATTCAAACCAAGCAAAAGTAGAAAAACATCTGAGACATCAATGGTTAACAAAGGCTAAAGATTATTTTCCATTATCTTTGCATTGACAGCAGGCAGCACAGACTTCTATTGTTTAAGAAACAGAAAATATTTTGCATATTTGAGGTATAAATATTTGTATGAAACTTACAACATTCTTCACCTTATCTTCTGTGCGCAGTTTATAAGCTAACACAAGACAAAGGGAATTAAATGTACAACAGGTTGCACCTCCATTTGGTGGAGGGGGACACTTTTCTTAATGCTTCCAAGCAATTCTGTGAAAGTAACCACTTCCCAGTTGTTTTAATTACAGGTTATCATACTATCATGGCATTTCTGAACACAATGTTTTTTCAGGGCAGAATGAAAAAATATGGAGCTGATATTGTTTTATCAGGTCTATTCTTTTTCTCTCTTTTTATCCGCTGTAGGCAGTCAGCCATGTTACTGGATACGTTGCAATGTCAAACCCACAATGCCTCCAGCTAAGAATTAAAATGTACCTTAAGACATGGTTCTAGTTGCCTCACAATCAATAGCTTAAAAAGATTTCAAATACTTTAAAATTGTATATTAACATTCAAAAAAAAAATAAAAGGTGGTACTCCTATAAATTTTGAAGAGCTAGTAAAATCAAGTCTGGTACCTGAGAACTAGAGTTCCTTCAAGACAGAGATCTAACTGGCAGTATGCTTTTGATTTTCACACCTTTGAGATTACCTTATTAAAACAAAAAAAGGTGCCAAATATAACCAGGCTGCTCTGCTTTCAGTGGTTTCAGCAGACAAGCCCACATAGAAATAATTTAGTTCAAAACACTCATTTCTAAATACTCATTTAGAAATTTAGAGGAATGTGTAAAGCACCCTTTCATCAAGGACTAAATGAAGATATAAATGTGATTTTCGTGATAAGATGCAATTTCTCAATAAATAAAACACATAAAATAAAACCTAGAGAAACATGCAGACTATCAGTGGAGAGTCCGACAGCAATTGGGCTCTTTCCTTCTGCAGTCCCCTTAAAAACCATAACTACCAAATGGCTATGAGTGGCACCCTGCACAGGAGCTACCTCCCCACCTACAAGAGCAGCACCCAGCAAACAAGACCAGAACACCTGAAGGTCCTCTTGTGCACAGGTGGCACGATCCGAGCAGCACAGCTGCTGTGCCGAAAGGAAAGACGAGCATGTGCAAAGTCACTCTGGGCACCCCCTCGAGTTAACTGGGAGCCTGTTTTACGTGTGCTGCTTTCTGATGGCCCAAAATACTCTAAACGTTTATAGAACAGCAGTAAGTAATAACCCATCTTCCAGTCACTGGAGGGTTCTGAGAACTTAAACAAAACTTCACCCTCTTTCAAAGGTGAGATAGTCAGATATAGCATCAGCAACATTTACTCTAAAGTGAAAACAAACGCTCCAGAAGCAAGTACTCGCAAGACACCTTTATATCTGCATTTCTGCTGCAGTCACTTTTTCCATCTGTACAAGCTACAGTCTCACTTATTTGACCCATAAAACAACCCTAAGTATTTTAGATTAGCATTTGCCACAGAAAGGTACACATCTGTCATTCCAAGCAGGGAGCTCATGGCTATGCCTACACTAAAAGCTCATTTTGCAGCTCAAATAACTATCTGTTCCAAGTTATGGGGATACAAAAAGGAAGCCTGTGGAAAAGCACCATGCAAGTCCAGTCGCTTACTGCATGAGCAGCAGGTATGCTGTATTCCAGCACGAGGGACTGTAACATATTTACAGCCAAGAAAGGATAACCCCGCTGTGGGACAGAAAGCAGGGGGAATTATTAGGATGACTGAACTCACACACAAGGCAAATTTTGCTTTGAGATGAGGCGGAATGGTCTTAGTAAAGCACAGTGGTTAAAAGGATGTAAAGAAAGACTGAAAGACGAAAGTCGCATGAAGAAGGAAATAACTCAGCAATGTTGGCTTTCAAACGCATTTGGCAGTCTGGACAACAACCCTTCACATTATACAAATTACAGCAATTTAAGCAAAGGTTTAAAAGGCAGCGTTTGTCATTGCCCCCGCTTACAGGTCCGTGTGACACCTCGACGTCGAGGAAGCGGTGTCCCCGCACTCCTGCTCCTGTTCACGCTCGGGAAGTGGCGGAGAGCGGCGGCTCAGGGTGGGCTCCGTGAGGCGGCACCCCCAGGCAGGTCCCTGTGCTCGGGCAGCCCCAGCCGGCGGTGCGGGGAGCCGAATGCCCCCGGTGCCCTGCGAGCGGCTCGGCACCCCGGCCCCGCCGCACCTGCGTGTGCCGGCGGCCGCGGGAGGAGCGCCGGCGGCGGGCAGGAGGCGGAAGGAGGCAGGCAGGCAGGGAGGGAGGGAGGCAAGAGGCACTGCACTGCCCCGCTCCGGCTCGGGAAGGCGCCTCCTCCTCCTCCTCCTCCTCCTCGTCCTGCCGCCGAGCGCGGCTCCCCCGGGGCAGGTGCGGGGCGGCGAGGAGCTGAAGGGAGAAGGTGTCCCGCATCCCACAGACCCGGCGGGAGCTGCCCGGAACCGTGTTAGTGAAGTACAAGAAAAAGGCAAATGACACAACTCGGAGTACGCTGCAAACTGTCCCCCAAAATCTAAGTGGTTGGCACCAGCTGGCTTTAAATTGTGTGTACGCGGTGCTTCGGCTCAGACATGGCTCGTTCCTAACCGCGGTGAGAGTGAGGGCTCCCCGGGCTGCGGGCTGGGCTGTGCGGGGAGCGGTGGGCACGGCGCTCCCCCATCTCCAGTGCACTGTGCACGCCAAGGCTGTGCCTCTTTAATGCCCTTTGCAGATCTGTTCTTGCCCTGGTGGCCCCGGGGGTGACAATGCCTTCCTTCATAATTATCCCTACATAACAGTCACATCCACCCACCCTAAACCTCAGACACTCATCTACAGCCAGAATAACTGAAGTGGCTTTATGTACCAATCAGGTGCCTGGGTTGAACTTCAGACTTCAGGGTCTGTAGTAAAGTGTTGTGCAGGCTCTTCTTTACCTCTTTCTCTTAGCCCAGCCTGACCTATAGAAACTGTCACTCTTCAAAACATCATTGCGAGAAATGTAAAGTTCAGTGGAAATACATCTAGGCTGCCTGCTAGCAAATTGTTTTGTTGTTACTAGTGTGTAATAGCTGGATCGACACAGATGCCTTTCTGTTGAGCTCGGAGGAAATTACTTACAGAGTCTTTGTTTTCACTTGCGGGACTTCCTTCAACTTGCGCTTTTGGCACTGTGGCCGCGTCTCCCTAGCCTGTCACCCCAGGAATCACAGGGCTGAATCCCTAGTGTGTAGGGCTTCTCTGGTATAAACACACAGGCAGTCTCCATGCAGCCACTTCATGACAACCAATACCACCAGCCCTCTCTCACCACCCTCCCTCCCTTCCTTTGGTATCCACAAATTTGTGATAGCACACACTCAGGTGTCCATGCAGACCTCCTTACCCACTGCCATTGATGCAGTCAGTTTTGCAAAACAGGGACTTATTGCTTCATTTTTCAAGCAATGGCAGCTACATCTTTCCTCACCCTGTCTGCTGCTGCTGTGGCACAGGGAAAGGGCCACAAAACTGAGCAGTTGCCTAAGGAGGGCCTTGAAATAGCTTTACCCCATAAAGTGGCATTTCTGAGCTCTGGAAATAAGTGTTGTCTAGCAGAGAGCTAGATGTGATTATGTGTTATGCTATAATGTGACTTAACCACGAGCAGCTACATTACTCCTGAGACTTCACTCCAAAGCTGCAGCAGCAGTGAGACAGCAGAGCACATCTCTGTAGTCCAAAGCACATGTTATTGCCATGCAGAAGGTGTCTTTACTGATCAGGGGCTAAACACTTTGATGCTGATTGTTCAGTTAACAGAGCATTTGTGGTGGACCTGTGGGATCACGAATTTGCTTCCAAGCCTTAAAGAGCTTGCAGTTCTCAGTTCTAAAAATGTTCTCTTCTCCCCTCCCACCTTCTTGTACCACAATGGCAGACAAAGACATCAGGACAGTGGGATCAAAGCAGCTACAGGATGTCACTGCTCCTGAGAACAAGGGTATACCTCTGAGGGACTGAAGAGGGTTGGTCACTGCCTGAAGGCTGGGCTCTCACTAGCTGTTCTTGCCTTGATTTATAACTGCTCTGGGCTGGAACAGAAGCTGTGAGAACAAGGAAAAGAACACTGTAAAGGTCAGGTGGTGGAGGATGAGGACATGCTTATCAGCCTTCAGGAAATTCTTAAAAGTATGCTGAGCACATGCATTGAGGAAAGGCTCCAATGCTCTCAAGAGGTTTTGGAAAAACTTTGGGAAATCTTTCCAAAAAACTGTGAAGAAAGCAGCACTTACTGTTCTGTGTGGCTTCTTATGGCTTGGTGAGTGGGGCAGCACCATGGTTTTGGATTTCTACTGCACAGTTCTGGTTTCTCATGGCCTTTATGCCTTCACTCTTGTTAAACAAAGCACATGGTGTGATTTGAATCTGAGATACATGACAACCTCTGCACTGTGTCAGAGTTTGCAAAATTACTTGGGGAAGGAGTTTTTATTTTGCACGGAGTGTTTCCTTCTGTGCTTCATAAATAACTAAAAGTATCTATCACCAGGGCTACTAGTATGTCTTGATCTAACATATTTAAAAAGCAAAAGTACTGTTCAAATATTATGCTTCCTTTATACATCTGATTTACAGCCATGAGGGGACTGAATTTTCCATTCAGGGGCATTCAGTGGTTCTGGATTAAAAAAAAAATCTACTTCACAGAAAAAACAGCAAGTTGGAACCATAAAGTATGTAATTTCTCTAAAATTTCACATGTAGAACTTGGGGAATGCAAAAAGGAGGAAATAGGGCTTTGGGTCTATTTGCAGATCTTGGTTGCTACTTGCTGTTTTCATCTTAGAAGTTAAGGGCCCCAGTGGGCTGGGGTGGCATAGCATCAATCTCTGGACTACAGGGATCAGATCATTTATTGATTGAGCCTTTTCTTTGGTAAGTCACTGCGGACTCGGTGAACTGAAATGCCATAGTGATGTCTCTCTTTTGGATTAAAGGTACAAAGGCTCCCAGAGTAGTTGATTTTGCTCTTCTGCAAAGGAAGGCATAGCGGTGAAGAGTTCTTGTGGCAAACTACACCCCCCTAGAAGGAAGTCTCCACTTTGGGAAAGACTGAGGCTTATGAAATTTCAGGCCCACATGTGGTGTAAAGTACCAAAGAGAGGCAAATACACGAGTTGGATGGAAACTTTAATACACCATATTTTCTAGCAGTTATCCACCTCGATGATTTTTCATCTCATAGTTCATACCTGTTCTCTCTTTGAAGCCAGTGTTGTTCTTTTGGGTCAGCTCTTGAGTTCAGAAAGCCACTCTATGCAATCCTTCTGGTCAAAGAGAGGTATCTCTACCAATCCCTTGGTCACAGAGAGGCTCTTCCTCTTTTTCTTTCATGCCTGTCAAATGCTCTTCAGCCCTTCTTCATTTCCCAGAGGCTTCTGTGAATTCAGTTACTGGGCATTTCCTTTGTTTATTTCTCTTCTCTTACTTACTGTGGACAGAGATAACAGACAACAGTTTTTTTCACTGTTAAGAGGGAACCCTGTGAATAAGAGAAAAATTACTGTTATTCTTCATTGTCTGGTTTACCTATCAGCAAATGTTCTAGTTTTCCCTTCTCCAATACTTTGTACCAGTTTTGAGAGATTTTGGGAGTGATAATTCCTTTGTACCACTGAAAATAACTCTAAACAGTTGACTGTAATACAGACCTACTATAGAATATTCCCTCTTATAGTCAATATTGTTGTCTTGAAGGTGGATAGAGAGCCCAGCAATATAACTGAAAATAACAGGGGCAGTATTTGAATATAATTTGGTTAGGAAAAGAGAAACCAGGTGCCAGGGAAGCCATGGGCTCTCTGGCAGACCAGCTTGCAAAGTGATCTGTGGATTGCTGGCGGACACTTGGAGCATGTTTTAGGCAAGCATTAACTGGGAGCATGGAGGGGGTGCATCTTGATATAATATTTCGTTACACAATCACACTCTGCTTCCTTTTCAGCTCCTCTACTTCCTCATTCAGAAAGGATGAACTTTATGAAATGATCAATTCTTCAGTCTTTTCCTTTAGCTATTCCAAAGGCACCCCTCTATTTTCCTTTTCTGTGCATTTTTTTGGAGCTTAGTTTGAGGAAACATTTGATATAGTAATAGGACTTCCTGTGGCATCTATCACTACAAATGAGTGGAATGGATCATCTCCAGCTTATGAGAGTGGTGGTGTACAGAGGATATGATAAAGGTCTGTGAAATCTTGAATGGATTACAAAGGGTGAATCTGCTCTTTGCTGTCTCTTCTGTTTCGAGACCTAGAGGTTATCCAGTGAAGCTGGTAAGAACTAGATTGAAATCAAACAAAAGGACAAGTTTCACCATGCAGCAGTGGGAAGACGTGTGGAACTTTTTCAATTTCAAATTATGTTATAGATGAAGCAGATCAGATAGGTTTCAAGACAGACCCTTAAAAGATGGATCTATTAAGAATCACTAGAAAGATGCAGCACAACAGACCCAGGAAGCTGTCTGAGACAGAGCCTTATGGAATAACTGTATGAAGGTGTCATAAAGATTTGCCCTTTTCTTGCTTTTCCCCTGTCACCCATCTGTGCTCACTATAGAAGGCAGGATGCTGGGCTGGATGGATCATACCTTTCACAGATAAAAAAAAAATAAATGTAATTTTACAACAGACGTGTGAATTATTGCAGCAATATTTATTGCCTGTCCACAAGCCATCACAAGGTCATCCTAGCACTTTCTCCACCATCAATTAATCTGCACCTTGCACAGCCCATGACCTGTTCCTCAGCCTTCCACTATGGGCAATCAACCTTCTCTGTTCCTCCAAAGCCTTTACTGCTGCAATAGGTTGAAATTAATGAAAAGGGAGTGAGATAAATGCAGCTGGCAGCTGGATCTTCCACCAAGGTCTTTACTCAGCTGTGACATTTAAGAGACACTACATGTCTTTAAGGGAATAGACATTTCCTATACAGAGAGGGATGTATTTGCCAGTGCCAACTACAAAACTCAAAAACTGCTGTGTTTCAATGAGTCTGTGCATACATCTCCAATACATCTCTGCTTCAGGGTATACGATTACCAGCCTGGTCCAGAAGTGAAAATTAGAAACACAAGAAGCACTGTAATTTTTCATTGGCAGGTTACATATCCATGATCATCAAAAAGACAAGGACATATGTCATCTGGCCTAGTCTTTGAGGAGATAATTTTTGTTTAATTTTTTAATCCCATCAAGCTCTGAGGACCCAGTGGTCATAAAGTGTTCTGAGTGCACCAGCACCCAACATGCCAGACATCTGCATAACAGTCACATATTTGGGAAATCTCCTTCCTAGCTCTGAGGACAAGCAATCTCTTTCTGCTACTGAATGTTACTTCTGTCTACTTTTACCTCCTTTACTCCTTAAGCAATGCAAACAATTGAACAATCCTTATCCCTCTTCTTCCCCTTTGCAGACAGCACATTTCCTCTACTGCCATAACAACAGACAGCTTTCTCGACACAGTGGCTAGAGCACAAGGATGTTCCATGCCCTCTTATTTTAAAGGAAAAGACATCCATCCGGAAAAAAAAAAACCAAACAAAATCCTTTTCAAACTCTTTAAGAACAGGCAGAGACAAGTTGCTTTCACCCTCAAGTTTGCCTGTCCTTCTTCCACTGACACAAAGAACGGGTTCTCCAGCAATTCATGGGGTGGACAGCAGTGATGGTGGGCTAAATACTGCATATGACTGCATGAGGGCCCTGTGGGCTCTTTGTTCTGAGAACAGACCACATACTTAAAATACAGAAGTGCCTACTGTCATCAGGGGTTTTCTACATTGCAAAAAGTAAGCAAGCAAATTCATAAAAAGTTTGCTGGCCAGAGGAATCCCTAAAAGATAGGCTTCACTTTAGTGACCTCTGGGAACAGTGTGCTCCACTGGAAGACTGAAAAAAGAGAGACTGAAGAAGAGGAATCACTGACCAGCCCTTATCAACGGGGTAAGAACATGGTAACTGGGGTATCATCACACATGGATCCCTTCATTGATATGGCCAGATCAAGTCAAACATAGGTCTCTCCCAAGCCATGGAAGGTTCCCCTGTCACTATTGATTCTTTCCTCTAGAATCCTCCTGAATCCTTGCAGATTACTGTTTCTCTTTGGTACAGTCTATAACAGATAACTCAGAGAAAAAGACAATGTAAACATTGGCCATGTTCTAGGACAAATTTTAAGAAATCTGAGTTTTTAAGAGATCTGAGAAACAAAAAGCATTCCTGTAGGGCTAATGTGCATCTGTAGAACAAAATTAGAAATGTGAGTTGTTAGGCCAGTGTAGGGGATACTTGCCATTTGGTAATTTAAATACTCTCCACTTTCGCAGTCTGTAGCCAAACATGAATAGCAGGGTCAAACAGCAGAATAGCAAAAGATACAAACACAAAAGAAAAGAAAAAAAAAAGAAATCCTCTCTCCTTAACCCATCCTTCTAGAGCCTCAGATGGACTCATTTTTAGCAGCTTTTACCTCCTTCCTACTTTCCAGCCCACTGTTGCCAGCTCAATGCCAGCCACTGGGTTGTGTTTTATTGCAGTAAATGTGAGGATGTATCCTGGCTGTACCACAGTTTTGAGGAGACATGTACTGTCTGAAGAAGCAAAAGCATCATAGCAACATAGCAAGGTTGGGACACTGGTGCATTGTGCTGTGTAATGCCTGGTAAAATGTCTGCTATTACAGACATATGCCACCCTAAGGAAAAGTACTTGCCCAGTGAGGTCATGGAACAGATCATCTGGAGAGCAATCACACAGCACATACAGGACAACCAAGGGGTCAGGCTCAGCCAGGTTTACAAAGGGCAGGTCCTGACTGACCAACCTGAACTCCTTTTATGATAAGGTGGGTTAGGGAAAGGCTATGGTTGTAGTCTACCTGGACTTCAGCAAAACCTTTGATAGTCTCCCATGGCAGTCTCCAGGATAAGCTGCCAGCCCATGGCTTGGACAGGTGCACTCTTCACTAGGTTAAAAACTGTCTGGATGGCCAGGCCCAGAGAGTGGTGAATGGTGCTGCATCTAGTTATTGGCTGGTCACTAGTGGTGTTCTCCAGAGCTCAGTACTAGGGTCAGTATTGCTCAATAGCTTTATCCATGATCTGGATGAGGGGATCAAGTACACCCTCAGTAAGTTCACAGATGACAGCAAGCTGCGTGGGAGTTGGGTGGGAGCAAGTTGGTGGGATAAGGAAGGTTCTACAGAGGGATCTGGACAGGCTGAATAAATGGGCTGAGGCCAATGGTATGAGGTTCAACAAGGCCAAGTGCTGGGTCCTGCACTGGTTGACCTGGTTCTTGGGTCACAAGAACCCCCTGCAGCGCTGCAGGCTTGGGGAACAGTGGCTAGAAAGGACCTGGGGGTGCTGGTCAACAAC
Organism: Campylorhamphus procurvoides; assembly: GCA_013396655.1. Lineage (NCBI taxonomy): Eukaryota > Metazoa > Chordata > Aves > Passeriformes > Dendrocolaptidae > Campylorhamphus > Campylorhamphus procurvoides. Next base: position 581,039 of record WBMV01007231.1, read on the forward strand.
TGCTGAACATGAGCCAGTGTGTGCCCAGGTGGGCAGGAAGGCCAATGGCGTCCTGGCCTGTATCAAGAGTAGTGTGGCCAGCAGGGCCAAGGAAGTGATTTTCCCTCTCTACTTGGCAGTGGCAAGATGATACCTTGAGTACTGTGTCCAGTTCTTGGCCCCTTACTTCAAAAAGGAGGTGCTGGAGCAAGTCCAGAGAAGGGCAATGATGCTGGTGAAGAGTCTGGAATACAAGTCCTGTGAGGAGCAGCTGAGGAAGCTGGAGTTGCTTAGCGTGGAGAAAAGAAGACCTTACCACTCTCTACAACTCCCTGAAAGGAGGTTGTAGCAATGTGGGAATCTGTCTCTTCTCCCCAGCAAGAAGCAAGAGGACAAGAAGACATTGAAGTTCTTTGCCAGTACTGGTACAAAGAACAGGTATCTAAAAAGGCAAGGATGTGGACTAGGCTTGTTGGGTTGCTCAGCTCTGGTGGTTTTCAGCTTGTGATCTCTGGGCCTCTAGATACTTCTCAGAGAACCCACAGGAGGTAACCAAGAAGGATCACAGTTAATTCAGTAGGATTCCCTCTCTAAAGATCCTCAGATCTGAAAACCACTGCCCTGCCAGGTCATGGAGGCAGTGTGAATTAACTGCAGCATGCAGCGACCAGGAGCCATGGGCAAAAATTATGGCTAGTGACACTGCAGGGCAGCCTCAGACACTGTGATAGCATCATGTGTGGTTTAGAAGCTGCACGTGCTGCTGCTAAGGAAACAGTAAACCTGCTTGAAGAGACAGTTGTTAGGGTTCAAAAGCAAGATGAGTCTTCAGATACAAGTGGCAAGGCAAAATATAATCAGTGGGTATGGGTGCTGCAGTGAACAGATTCTGAGCTCAGCAAAACTGGAATTTCACATCTGACTTTAGTGGAGTTACACCAAATTTATAGCAAAAATACTTAAAGAAGGTTTTGTGCCAGGATGTGGTCTGTTTATCTAGAATATACCATGGAAAAGTAGGTATCAATGTGTAATTTTAGCTGGTATGTAAAGCACCATGTTAAGACTGTGTAATGCTGGAACACAAAGCAAAAATACTCCTCCGTTTCCAAGAGGATTGTATGTTACATGACCATGTTACACTGATTCCATTAGAAAAAGTAGCTGAACCACATGATTGGAAGGCTACTACAACAAAACCCTAATCCTCAAGAGAAGTTCAGATTCTGATTGTGGCAACATTATTGTAGATACATTCCTCGTTACATTATTCTGAATTTACACGTAGGGCAGACTAGGGTTTGCTTATGGAGCTTTAGTGTAGTTGGGATCTCCTTACACAATTGCAAAATAAAATACATTATGCATCTGGTTGACTATGTAAGCCCACTTCAACAAATGCAATGAAAGCAGCCTTCAGTCCAAGCATTTTGCCACGTGACCTCAATGTATGCCCTTACCAGGCTTGCACCTTAGTAATGACAATTCAGAGTAAATCCACTATGATAATCACCCACATGAACTTATTTTAGACTGAACTTGACATCCTATGCTCACCCTAATGCCAATTTTTCCAGCCTTCATTGACAGGTATTAATGTTACAAACTTTCAAAACTGAGAGTTGCAGCACACAACATTTGTTTTGTTATTAAAGAATTAGTCACTTCATGTTAAAAGGTTTTATTTAACTGATCATCACTTCTCAAGCCATATTTACCAATTAAATAAAGTAGGGACAGAAAATATAACTTTTTTTCCCTAATTCAACCCCTGTTAATTTTTTACTGCTGCAAGCAAAGCTGAATGGACACAAATGTTGTGTCCTTTGCAATATCATGTCCACAGCTATGGTCTTGCTGAAAACAATTGTCTTCATTATCCCTAAAAGCTCTTAATATTGAAGTATAGGGACAGTGAGGGAGCCTCAAGTGATATAAAGAGGGAAGTTCCCTGTCATAATTCACACCTGTTTCCTTGCAAACTCCTGAAGCTGAAGGGCAGAACTCTGTTTCTCAGGTGCAACATGGTCTTCAAATATGGTATTTTATAGGTGTATGTGTGTATGCATGTGCATGTATAGACACAAAGATACACACACACATACACGCACACACACAATTTGTTATGCATCTAATGAAAGACAAGTTAAAACAATGCAATATGGTTCATCACTTGAACTGCAGAAATACAGCAATATGGACAACAGCCAATAATCCTAACTCTTCCCAAATTAGTACCCCTCTATGCTTCACTGGATTGTCATAAACTCAGTATTTTCAGAGAACTTTAGCTATCACTGCTTAGATGCTTAATTCTTAGGAAAAAATCAAATGTGAAGAGCACTAAAATATTTTTTAAATAATAATAACAACATTCTTTGACAAAACCTTAACGTTTTTCTCAAAATTTTCTTGCCAAAATGTTTATGAGAAAGGAAGAAGTCTGTAAGTGCCTTGCCTTCACATGTTTCTTTGTTCTAATAGAGGCATGTCACTAGTGAGAGATGCCTGTGCCATGACCACGAGTGGGCTGACGCATTACTATCTGGCCTCACATTTGGCTTGCAAACAATACTAGGAACTGAGCCCATAGAAAATATTTCACTCTCACCAGTCTGACACATTGTTTGAGCTGGGAAATTGAGACAAACTGCTACATCCTTGGTTAAAAATAAGAGGAATTTTCTCTCTAGTCTGAACTTTCCACCATGAGTTGACTTTTGTCATTTTGGCACACCTTTTGAGGTCTGAATATAGCTTAGCTTTTATATGGGACTTTCTGTACTTAGAGAATTGTGCAGCAGTGGAACAGGTTTAGACCTTTTAATGAAGGAAGGGCAAAATGTGTCTTATTGAACCAGACACCAGCATTTTACCATGCCCTAAAGTGCAGGCTTGGTTGTGATGGGGGCAAGATGCCTCAGCCCAAGACAGCTTCCTTCTCCTGGAGGAAACATAATTGTGGTTCATATTTAGCTCTAGAGCACCACTGATTGCAGCCACACCTGGGCTGAATCTGTCCCATATATTTTGATTTTATATCCTCCACAAATCCCTCACAATGAATGACTCAGCCTTTCCACCAAGCAACAAAGGCATTTAGAAGGTCACAGCTCCTTGGTACACTCCAAATATTGTTTCAAGCTGAAAATGATAAAATCATTTAAATTGCATGTGTACAAAGTACAATACTGCAAGGGACCAGGGATATTTACAGAGAAAGATTTGTACAGGAGGTAACTTGTTGTGCAGTTCTTGTTATAGTCAAGCCCTCAATAAAGAGATTTTCCATGATGGCAACTGCATGTTCAGACATTATTTCTTCATTTTAATTTTGGTAGAGAAATATAGTTGTTTAAAAGTATTATAAATTTTATATTCTAACTGGCAACAAGGTAGAATAGTTCTATTGCTGTTACCTACCATATTCTAATACCTCAGCTTAGTATTTTGATTGAAGTCAAACTCATATATATATTTATATCTATAAGATACAGAGAAATATATATCAGTGGACACTTGCAATGTGGTATGTGTACTGACACACTCATAATGATTACATGGATTAACAAAACCCAACACTGAATCTTCTAAGTTTGCAACTCACGTGAATTATAGAGGGACCTGAGGGATCCTGATGCTGCAAGCTTTTAATTCCCACTGATAATAGGAATAAATAGGGAGTATGAGATCAGTTTTTGGTTGTAGCATAGCACCAATGTATTGCTTGTTGATGTATTGCTTGCATTGGAAATGTTCAGACTGTGTAGAATTGCAACTTGAATGTGCAGGAAGCTAGAAAATATGTTTGTGGGGCAGTTTTATTTGACTTGCATAATTTTTTTCTCCCCAGTGTTAACCCTTGTTGCCCTTTGAAACCACATCTGGTTTCATCTTGTTGAGCTAAACAAGCTAAACTTTCTGGCTTATACTGAAACTGTTGCTATTTTCTTGGTCATTTTAAGGTTCTTTTTCCTGAACTTCTCTGAGTATGTATTATCTTTCTTCACTGTGACAGATTTGTTCTGAGTACTTTCCATAAGGTCTCAGCTTAGATGGTTGCATAAATGTTTCCAGCCAGGCTTTTCTCTTCATCTTTATTCAGCTGCTAATGAACCCATAGTTACTGAAAAAATTCTTCCTAGTCTCTTAAGCCCCTTGCCTTTACTACCTTAGACTCCTGTTAATTGAGAGCTTTTTTTGTGGCAGTTCATCCTACTCTGCATGCCAGGTATCTTCTTTCTGACACCAGTGTATTTGATCAATTATTTATTTTCTTTGGACATAATCATTAACAGAAATGATAAATGCAGTCAGTCCCTAATCCACAGTTACATAAATCATCCCCTATTGCCTGAGCAGTCTCCTGTGAGTACAGCCATTGCTGTTGCTATTCAGCTGGTTTTTTCCCTCTGATTTTCCTGCACCATCACACTGATTTCTATATAACACCATGCCAATCACTTTACTGAAATCTGTATGGATTTGCTTTATTGCAATTTCATTCTCTAAAAACATTGTGTGTTTTATCAAAGAAAAATACCAAGTTAATTTGGCACAATCTATCTTTGGTAGCTATGTCTCCAATTTTTATTTATTTTTATATTTATATTTCTTTTACAAAATGTTAAGTCCTTGTAGACAGTTGAAATCATCCTAATACACTTCTTTGCATCACTTTTTTCCTTAAATACTACTACTTCATTTTCACTCTGTTAATCATATGGTATTGCTCTTTGTTTTAGTAAATGTGTTAAAACTCTTATCACTGGATCAATTGTTTCTGCTACTGGGCCTCCTTGAGAGCTGAGCTCTTTGCCCTTCAGTTTCACCTTGCACACAACAATTTCTCTTTCCACACCCATTCTCATGAACATCTTTTGTTTTACCTGTGTGTGCTGCAACATTATCATTACTCATGCTGAGCCAAATAATCAAGTAGTTTGGGGTGGGACCAAGGTTACTTTTAATTGCAACCACATCTGTGACTTATAAGGCATCCATTCCTTTCTTTGTTGTTTATAAGGCCAAGGTACCTTTCATTATTCGCTTGAATTTCTTCGCTGTTGCAGTCATTATTGAAAAGAAAAAAATCCCACTCTGCTTTGTTGTGATGATATTAGGAGGTAAGCAAATAATTTAATAGGGAAATAATGGAATCAATTTGTCCTGAATTTTTTTACACCAAACAGTTCATCAAGATCCACCTACAGCTAGCGGGTGAATCTCTGTATCAAGCCTACTGCCTTGTAGTGAGTGACCTGTCATTTCAAGATCAGAGTATTTTCCTTTGACTTTGCTGAGACCCACCATAAGAGGCTATTTGTCTGCAACACCTTCCAGTAGGTCTTCTGCCCACCCTTCCTGCACAGCTTGCTCTTATAATTCATTGTGGTTTCTAAACAATATTTTCCCAATTTGCCTCTCATTCACAAAGTCTGTAATATTATTGCAGTGGGAAATCTAATGATGGTTCTTCTTGTGGACTTCAGCAAAAAGGTATGTAACTAATTAGGCACTGAGAAATGTGCTTCAGGAAACAAATTCATTTTAATTTTCTTTTGGTTTCCCTGCAGGGCCTTTCCTTTTGCTCATCCTTGCTGACAGAGGCCACAATGGCTAATTCAATTCCTCCCTGGGGCTAGTTGGTTTCTTTGAGCAGGAGACCACAGAGGGAATGTTTTACTCAGTCCCATGCATTATTTATTATTTTACCACTGTGGGGCAAAATCAGCCCTCATTTTATATATTAAAAAAATTACCATACAAGAATCAAGAAGAAGAAAATAAGACACTGAGACAAAAAATAATACTGGTCTTGAAGAAAGCAGATCAGTCAGTGATAGGACTGGTTGCACTGTATGATTTACTTCACAGCATTCTCCAAATACAAGGAAGTTCTTCCATTGCAGAATGAGCAGGGGTTCCTCTCCAAGTGGTCCCAAAATCTGGGCAGGAAAATGTCAGTGCAGAGGTCAGAGCACACACATACCTGTGCTACCTCCCCACTGTGCAGGTAGAGCAAGAGCTGTCCCACTAGAAACTCTGCGCACATTTGTACCCCCTCTGAGACCCCTCCTCAGGAGTGAGCCCTGAGCCACCAAAACGGTGACTGAGGTCTATTGCCCTTTGGAAGCGGCTGCGCAAGAGCCCTGGTGCACCACCTTGGGAAAGCTCCTCGTATGTGCTCGATTCCGACTCAGATACCATGTGTTGTCACTAGATGGCGATGGACACCTTCGGTACTGCGCAAAATAGCCAAATGCTTTCCCCAAACAGAACAGGAAAGGGGGAAAACGAAAAGAGCAAAAGTTTTTAATTTTAAAGTGATACACGACTTCTCAAATAATATATTCCCGTTTTCTCTCCAGACTCAAGCACCAAGGTGATATCTCAGGTTTCTTTGGTAATTCTTTTGTTTGCAAACAGTATTTCTATCACTTCAACCACCTTTAAAAAAGTGGCGCACATCTTCCTTTCTTGATTGCAAATCTTGATTACTTTTGTCAGTATTAGCATATTGTCTTCAGGAAGAAGCAGAGCCTTGTTAAATACAAGCCAATCAAGCATAAACCTAATCTAATTGCAAAGTTTGGTCTATGCTATATGTATACCCTCTCTCTTCTTCAGCAACAAATTTTCATGAAAATCTAAGCAAAAGGCATTTAAAACATAGTGCTTTTCCAGTATGCATGTAAATACAGCACTTCAAACTTCCAATCCATTTGAAAGTTGCTGACTTTTCAATTACTTTGCATTCTGAAGAGGATTTGGTCCTTTTTCCTGCTTAAAAAGGTGCAGAGGGAAAACTGTCTTATGAACTCATTGTGTGCAACAGTCTTTTTCCTTCCAGTGTTGGCTTGTTAATACAGGCATGTTGAAAGAGTTATCAGCAAATTTAGAAACTTTTTTTTTAATGATGGAAGAGAAGATTACTTCATACAGGTGGAGACATATAAGGTTTCACTCAATGTTACTCAAGTGAATGAAATCACTGCACTCTGCAAATGAACATAAATCATGAATCTTCTTGACAACAGAAAATCCTTTCTCAATGTTCTGAGACACTTCAGTTTCACTACAGCATTTAAGTACGTTGAGCTCAGCAGTTTTCTAAGGAGCAACTAAGCTATTTCCAAGTGATTGTTAAACATGAAATACTGGTAGCTAACTCCATGACAAAACTGACCTAGCAATGTTTAATGAACTGTACATGCAGATATGCAAAAAAAATGGAAGGAGCAAAAGATACTAAACCTGTGGAAGAGCCAGCAGCAAGTCCTTGCCATGAAGAAGGTGAGTGGTATCCTGGTCTGTGTTAGACAAAGTATTGCCAGCCCACTAAGAGTGGTGATTATTCCCTCCTGCTTGGAAGGCCAGCTGTGAGGCCACATTTGGAGTCCTGTGTGCAGTTTTGGAATCCCAAGTTCAAGGGAGACCTGGACATATCAGAGAGAGTCCAGCAAAGGGCCACAGAGATGAAGAGACTGAAGCTTTTCACCTGTGAGGAAAGGCTGAGAATTGGGACTATTTAGCCCAGAGAAGGTACAGAGGATGGATCTTAGTAATACATACAAATGCCTGAAGGAAGGTGAAAAGAGAGAGCCAGGCTATTTCCAGCAGCACCCAGTGACAAGACAACAGGAAGTGGGCACAAACTGAAACACAGGAGGCTCCATCTGAACATCAGGGAACAATTCATTTTTTTTTTACTATGAGGGTGACCGAGCACTGGCACAGGATGCCCAACAAGGTTGTGAAATCTCCATCCTTGGAGATATTCAAAAGCTGCCTGGACACAGTAGACTAGGTGGCTTCACTTGAGCAGGGGGCTTGAACCAGAAGACCTCCAGAGGCCCCTTCCAACCTCAGCCAGTTTGTGATTCTGTGATATGAAATATGTATTACAATGATAATATTTCAAAAGAATCATCAGTAAATTAATTATAAAAATTATAAAGGTTGAAGTACTTACATGTTCATACATTTTCTAGCCACATGGTATAGCCTCATGAATACCAGCCTCATTAGGAAACTGTACAGTATCTTAGAATTGCTCTGGCTCCAGAGCATTAAATACATGTTTTGAGAAGGTTGTGGTCAAAATGTTAACATCTTTTTTTTTTTTTCTGTGCAGAAAAAGAACAGGCATATAAATTAATGCCCAAAAGTTACATTTTATACTTGATAATACCAAAGATGTACTTTCAACAGCAGAACTTACCTGGAATTTTGTCTGCCCTTCAAGTAGGTTTGTAATTTCATAAGAAGACCAATGTACTGATTGTGAGTCTCTCACCCATGACACTGCCAGCAGTAAATACCTTTAAAAATTGTTTATAAATACTTTTAAGTGTATTTATGCACAGATGCCGTTATAAAGCTCACTATTGTTTGCAGTTTCTAGAGGAAAGGTATTGAAGATATATGCAGAGACACTGCCTGTATTTTTGAATTTCCAAATAACCTAAGTCATATCTAAAGGGCTAAATGTGTTGCCTCACAACTGATGAGGCCAGATATACTCAGAGATATCTTTTACAAATAACTGAAGTTACAATGTTGATTCTTTTGGCAGAACTAGATGAACAGTTTTTACATTAATTCTGGTAAGGACATATTATGACAGGGGCATACTTTTTCGACTCTGTATTCAATGCCTGCACATACTATACAGTAAAATGACAAATGATACTTTTTATTCTGTCAAAGGTTTAGATAAACACTGCCTAACATAAACATGTGTGGGCCTGCTGAACACCTCCTTTGAGAAGTCTGGCAGGCAACAACCCTTCTGCAGGAGAATAAACAAAGCTGCTTAAAAACCAGTCTAGTTTTCCAGGCGTGAAGTTAAATATTTGCTAAAAATGTTAACTTCCCACCGTGCATCTGCCCATCTTCATGTACTATTCACCCTCAGGGATTCCTTCTCCCAGGTGACAAGTGAAACAAAGGTTTCAAAATCAAACAGTGTTGCCAGATGTAAAGACAACAATTCAGCAAATCACAGTCATGAGAAAACTAACCACAGGGTTGTCTGTGCTAAAGAGCAAAACAAGGCTCCTGGTGGCCTTTTTCTATGTACCACTAGTCAGAGGGATATGTGGTGAATTATTTGAGTGATATGGGAGCCTTGCTTAGGCTTCTTTTTCTTTGGAGAGAATGCTTCTCATTTCCTCTCATCACATGCATTAAGAACCTGCCTTAGTTCTCTGCCTTGAGTCAGAGAAGAGAAGCACTTATGCAAGTCCTGAGATCAGGAAAACACTGCTGCAGGAAGGCTGCTTTTTCCTTTCCTCTGTGTGTGTGTGTGTGTGGAAAAGACCATATGGGTGCAAATTGCAGCTGTTCAGGAAAAAAAAGTCTGCAACAGATCTAATTTTACATGCAGAGAAATTTCTCTTGCTCTTATGACACAGTGAAAAGGTTTCATTTTTGTGGCATTACAGTCAATCAATGTTATTTGTGTATAATGACACTGGGGCCTCTGCTTGGGTGTAGTCTCTTACATCTGGCCAGCCCAAGCTTGGAATCTGATGACTGAGAAGCTCATGGGAGCCTGTTATTGACCTGATATTTAATAGGAACCCTCTGGTCCAAGCCTTGCTGCTCCTCAGTTCCCAGAACATGAGAAGGCCACTTGCAGCACACGAGTGAATGAGAAAGCAAGAAAGCAAGATAATGGTCCTTGCTATTCAAGTCCAGGCTATGGTGACTATTAAGCAGTGACTCCCTTTGCTCATCTCAATTGCCCTTACTCTTTGTAGAAATAGCAGGTGATTCAGCTGTTCTGAAACTGTTTTCACACATTCCTTTGCCCTCATCCACACACCTATGGGGAGTGTATCTGGTAGGGAGAAAAAATTGCTAGAGCTGCTGCCAGCAAAGTAATGGTATCAGGAGGAGGCGAAAAGTTGGAGTAGGAAATCTGGGGGACAGAGAGACCGTAAAATGGACTGGGAAAAGAGGAAGGGAGAAAGAAGAAAAGGGAGAGGCAGAATGCAGACAGCACACTGACCACTGAGAGCTCTCAGAGCTGTCCCATGACATCACAGAGGAGACCCTTAAACATGACATAATCACCACAAATAGCTGCAGTTTGGCAGCAGCTCCCAGGAGCCTGGGTCTGTTTCTGGTTCTTCTCCACACTGCCTGTGTATGTCTCCTGCCAGCACCCTTTGCCACAGCCCCACTTCACACTGTCCCACTCCCAGCTCCATCCGATCCCAACAGCTGCAGGATAGAAAGGATTAAACTCCTATTGCTACTATAAAAGCATGATTAATGCAAGTGAATGAAGGTTTATTGTGCAACTGACATTTGGACTGAGGAAGAATAAGAAAGTTATATTATGTGGCCCTGCTATAAATGTTCTACTTTGGAATAAACTTCCATGCATAGGTTAAAATCCACCAAGCACTGAATTGTCAGCAGCGTCACTGAAAGTGTCATTGTCACAGAAGATCTTTACAGTCGAAACCCTTAATAATGTTTTGCCTGCCTTTTGGAGGACTCTAAATTCTGGTAATAAAGCAGCTGTGCTCACAGAATATATTTGGATTCCCTTAAGGCACCTGACCTTGTACCAAATTATATAGACCTAAAAAAGAATGAGCTGGATTTACAAACTGGTTTACAGACCAGTCTCCAAGAGCTGTTATTGATGTGGTGTCAGTGAGCAGAATACCAAAGGTCTCAGCTCATAGACCAAAACTGTTTAGTAGTTTTGTAGCTGTGAGAATTATACAAAATCTGTGGCAAAGTCTGCTGATGATAGAAAAGTTTGTTTTGCTAGTAGATAATGAAGACAGATTAATGTAAGATTTAATTTAAATTGCTTTTTTGAAAGATACAAGCCCAGACTATTTTTTAACATAGTCAAAAATTTAAAGTGATTTTGGTTTGGGGGAGACAATGACACAAATTGTATTTATGGATCTTAGGCCTGGATCCTGGTGAGGACCTATAAGTAACAGTGGATGACCACCTCAGCATAAACTCTCTAATAATGCTCTACATACAGAGAATGTAATCTTTGAATGTATAAGGGGAAGAGTATTGTGTAAGGCGAGGAAGTGACCCCAGCCTTGTCTCCACACATAAGGATTCTGCAGACAAGCCTGGCAGCCTCAACACCCCAGCAGTCTGTGCACCATGCCTAACACAATCCAAATCATGTGGCATTTACTGCCCCAAAGCTTTGCACCTTCTCAGCACACCTCACAGGTCTGAGGGCTTCAGGCTTGTTCCCTGTCGAAGGTTTACGGGCTTGTGAAGAATTGCAGACGATCCAATATGGATTAACAGCAAAACTCACTTTATTAAAGAAAGTTCTACAATTATAGTATTCCTGACAATACGTGCATTAACATTATTGGTGGAAATAGACATAAACAAATACTCATTGGCTATTAGCAGAAGGCTGCTAGATCTATGAGCTCATCCAGCCTGCTTCCAGGTTCTCATGGGCCTGTAAGGTTGTTTATCTTACAACACACAGCTGCCAGCCTTGGCCAAAGAACTCCCCTTGCTTTCTCACGAGAAATGCACAGAGCTTGTTATTTTCCTACATTTCCCTTTCTTTCCTCCCTGAGCCTGGTAAATGCTATTCACAGCAGTGTCATCCCCTGCAGACTCTTGCCCTCCTCTGGCCCCCTTGCTGGTGTCTTCCTCTTGCCAGCAAGTGCAGGCTCCAAAATGAAAATGTTCAGTAGGTGGAACTTCAGAAGAGAAAAAAATTGTGAAGGGATGTCACTAAGGGCACTGTCTCTCAGTGGCATAGGAAGTGGGACGCAGAGCATCCCCACAATGCCTGCAGATGAAGTTTGGAAACACGATTATGTCCCAGGAAACAAAATGTCCCAAGCCATCAGAAAAGAGGCAATGGGCAGAAACTGATGCACAGTAGTTCCATCTGAACACGAGGAAGAACTTCTTTATTGTGTGAGTGACTATGCACTGGAATAGATTGCCCAGAGAGGTTGTGGAGTCTCATACTGAGGAACTGGCTGGACACAATCCTGTGCAAAGTGCCCTAGGATGGCCTTGCTTTGGACAGGGAGGTTGGGCCTCATGACCCACTGTGGTCCATTCCAACCTTACCTATTCTGTAACTGCAACAAATCCCCAAGCCCCCCTAACTCCTTAAAGCCAAAGGTGTAAGAGTCTTGCTATAGATGGCAAGGTCACGTCAATTTTTAAATGAATGTGCATTCTTTTAATACAACCTGAAAGGCTCAAGGGTATTCAGTTCACACGTCTGTCTCATAGGGCAGGCCCACCACCATCACCAAGGCCTTGGACAAGGACCACATCTCGTATTCTTTCGAGGTTTTGACCATTTTGGGAAGGCATCCTGGGGCTTCGCGTACCACTCGTGCCTGGGATTTGCGCCCCCAAGGCACGGCAGGGACGCCAGGCCAGGCCAGGCCAGGCTGCGATCTGAGGAGTGCGGCTGCAGGAGGCGCCCCTCAGACGGCGCCAGGGGGGCCGAGGCACAGCCTGCCCCACAGAGCCCCACAGGCCCCGCACCGCCGCCAGCACCCCGCCCGGGCCGCTCCACTGAGAGGCGGCAGTTCGGTTCGGTTCGGATCGGATCGGNGAGGAGCCCGCGGCCGGCAGCGGCGGCCTCCTGGACGAGGCGGCCGTGCTCAGGCCGGAGGAGCTGGAGCGCTTGGCCGGCTGCGAGGAGGACGAGACCGGCTGGTGAGGAGGGGATGGGGATGGGGCGGGGGGCGCTGCGCGGTCCCTTCCCCTCGGCCCGCCGTGCCCGGGGGGGGGCGCCGGG
>WBMV01007231.1:593915-642623 GCA_013396655.1 Campylorhamphus procurvoides
TCGGATCGGATCGCCTCGGCTCGGTTCGGTTCAGTTCTGTTGCTCCGGGCGGGTCGGTGCCGGTGCCCGTGCAGGCCGGATGTGCGTGCTGCGCCCCTCCCCGGCCCGGCCCGCCCCGGCCCGCCNCTTCCCCTCGGCCCGCCGTGCCCGGGGGAGGGCGCCGGTCCCCGGCGTGTGCCTGGTGTCGGAGGGTGCGCGGGGCTTTGTGTGCCGGGGCAGCCTCGCCCTGCGGGCTGGGCCGAGGGATTGACGAGGCCTGCGAGACGCCCCGTAGGCTGCCGGGGCAGGGTGCTCGGCTCCCTCTCCCCACGGCCCCCGCAGGCCCCGCTCGGCTCACCCGGAGTGCGGGTGGCGGGGAGGCGTTGGGAAACTCGTGGGGAATTTCTGGGGTGGCTCAGGATTAGCCCACAGGTACTGGTACGCTTCGAACGTGTATCGGGCCTGTTTTATGCCTTGATTTCTCTCTGTTGTGAAGGTGGCAAATGTAACACGCTTTTTCATCTCATAAACGTTTGCCTTAGGTGTTCTCGTTTGTTGTTAATGATGTAGGACTAGGTTTTCCTTAGGTGGTTCCTCTTTTTAGACGGACTGCTTCCCCTGCTGCTCCAGCAGAAACACCTGCAGGTGGCTGTTCGCCTTGTCATTATTACACTTGGATGAGCTTGCACTGAGAATCAAGGTTTGCTCTCTCTAAGCATCACGCTGTTCTCCAGCTGTCATTTTGAAGTTTGCTGTGACAGTTGTTGAGGGGCAGCCTTATCGATGCAGGAGAAACAGTGGGGAGGAGCACAGTGTCAACAGAGAACTGCAAGGGAAGCATGTACAGGAAGGAGAAGTGTAATATAAGCAATCTGACTTAGGGCAGAACTGGTTGTAGATTGATCTGCAATGGTCTTCGGAAGCAAACGTGCAGACAAATTTAAAAAACAAACAAAGATGTCTTTCGGATTTATAAACGCCTTTAAAAATGCTGGAATGATTCCATGCATGAGCAATGTTTTAGTTGCTCAGGGAGGAGACAGTGAATGCACTTCCTTGGAGAAGTCATTTGCCTGACTTCGAGCCTGATCCACTGGAGAGTATGAGAGCATAAGTTTATTCTCATCCAACGCTAAATTAACACAAGGCATCATCTCCCAAATGATGAGTCTGTGCGAGGCAGCGACTCTTACTTCTCAGTGTATGCCTTGTAATCTACTGGCTTATAGCCCTTGATGGAAATAGAACATAGTAAATTTGCACAGTAAGTTCGGAGTGGGATGGCCAAGTTTGTGAATGCCATGATTTCTAGTGACAGTAGATGTTATGGTTTTATATATTAAACCTAAATCTTGGGCAATATTTTGCATCTCTCCAGTGAAAGTTAATGTCATAACATAGTGTATGGTGACAGTAGTGGTATAAGTGCTGTTTTTGTTGACACGGTTCTGGGTTCTGGCGGGGCAGCCACATGGTTTGCTGAGCACTGCTTTTGCTGGTGTCAGGTGTTTGGTACATTACCCCTGTTGCCAGTTCTTGTGGCACCATGCGAGTTCTAGTCCTCAAAAGATCATAAAACTTAAATGCAGTCTTTGGCACGTCTTCATTCCTGCAGTAACATTTTGGGAACTATCATGCTAAAATACATTTTAGCAACTAACTTTCAGCCTCAGACATGGGACACTGACTGAGACATGCACACCTAGAAAAGAGCAGTTGTTAAAATTTACTTACTGTTGCACACATCAGGAAATTTTTTAAATTACGAATTTGTAATTTAAAAAGAATTGTTTTTTCCTACTGTAGTTTAATATGCAGTTTATGATAAATGTGGTTTGGCTAGATTGACTGATGGTTTTGTGTTCTAAACTGCTCAATAGAAATGGAAATCAACTGTTGAGGCACTAAATACTTCAAAACCATTTTTTTTCTTATAAAGGTAGGATGATTTTGTATTTGTGCATTTGATGAATGGAGGCAAGTGCTCTAAATGAAGTTTGAAATTTTCAGAGGGCTAGTGGAGCAATCAAAAAGAAACAAGGTTGTGAAGATAGGTGGGATGATGTGAGTAAGTGGATTTCACTTAAACTGGTTCATTAAGATCCTGCTCTTAAGGCCTTGGTTATGCAGGGTCTCTCAAAAAGTAATTGAATCAACTGAAAGGGCGAATGTACTCCATGAAATTTAAATCTCATATGAACTCTTTCAGGTTCAAATGGACTTGGATCTCTATTGCTTCACCCAAAATCCTGTTTAAAATATGGATTGTACACTGTAGAAATCCAAGGTCACGTAGCAGCTGAGGAAATCTCTTGTGGAAACAAACGAAATTTAAATAGTTTGTGCATAAAAAATTGATTCATCTTGACTGTTTTGCTTGTTTACGTAGAGAAGCTTAGATTTGTCTTTACTTTTGATTTCAGAAGGACCTTGCTGTGGACAGTAATAGATGATAAAGGGTGCTGGTTATCTCCATTTTTTTTTTCCTCTGTTTTGTATAATACAGACATTTTCATACACCATTATGAAATTGTTCCCTGCCTTGTAATGGCAGAAGAAATTGTTTTCTTCACCACTAAAATTACATTGGTTTACATTTAATGTGCACGTAAGATTAGTAGCTGTGAATTTAAGATGGAACACTTGATACCATGACTGAAATTGATACTGGAATGTGACTTTTTAAATCTACATTTTGGAGTTGTCTCATTTTTAGCTTTTATTTCTTTAAATTTATTGGGTAAATCTACACAGGACAGAAATGTGAAGTGCAAAAGTAAGAGAAGGAACTTTGATACTGCTGCTTTAGTAATAGCATTAGCTGTTGAAACAGCATTACAGTATTAATGAACTTTGCTGTTTCTGTTGTTTTTCTTCACTGTGATTAATTAAATCCAGATGTGCTATAAGTTTTAAACATTTTAATGTATCAGACAATCTTCAAATTATATGGTAAATTATTAAAAATATTTCAGTGAATTTAGGTTGAGTTTCTTGTCCGTATGCTTCTGAACCGTGTTTAATGTGCTGAAACTTTCCTTTTAATAGGGTGCCTAAGGTTGCAAATGGGCACATCTGCACATGTACACAGTATTGAGTTGTACCCAGTCCCATGGAGACTTTGCTTTAGACCTCCTAATTATTTCCTCAAGTTACTGTTGACTTTCATAATCTATTTTGTGGATGTTCCTATTTAGCTGTTCTTGAACCAAATTGGATCAAACTTAACTTTTTTCAAATTTCGATCTGAACAGTCTTGTCTTATTAATTTATTAAAAAGACAGAAGGCAGGAGTGGGAACCAGAGGGGAGAATTCTTCAGAGAAGTGGTATGCAGCTCCTTGCCTGACTTGCTGGGTAAGGTTGGGTGTGAATGTGTAGCACGTTTGAGACACCTGGGTAACAGTGTGCAGAGTGGCTTGCTATGCTGCTCTTAAAAAGAGAGCTGTCTCAGGTTTATTGCAGGATAAGTGTGCACACGTGGGCAATTATTGTAGATTAGTTAATGTGCTGTTGATCTGCTGTAACTTGCTTTGTGGTCACTCACCTAAGATTTCTGAGAAGGTTTCTTTTAAATGTGAGCAAAACATGCAGTGCTTTTCTTATAAATTTACTTGCAGCACCTGCATAAAAGTATAGAGTTTGCTACGTATCTGTTTCGTATGTGTAATTGCTCAGTAAACTTCAGGGCAGTTGTGTCTTCTTTAAATGACAGTGCTCTAAAAACTAGCCTAGCTCTTACTAGTGTTTTCATGTTAGCACAATCTAAAGTCTCCTTGGTAGGGCTGAAATAGCTGCCAGTTGACTGAATTTGTTTACAAACAAAGGACAGTTATTTTGTGTTTAAAGTGAAGTTATTGGTGAATTGTTTATATTAACTTAGTAGCTCAAAGTAATAGTTTCAGTGTTTTTTAAGAGCTCCTGACTAGTTGAAATGGAAGGTGCATACTTTTACTATTCCACTTACTCTCATTCAGCAGCTATTTCTAATTTGTACCTATTTATAATAGTTTATGTTTCTGTTCTAATATGTGATTGTCATCTGTAATGATTGTCTTTCATCTCATATTGCTTGATGTCCCTTAAGCACTATCATTGTTTTGGAATCCTAGTTTGCCATAAATGAGCATGAGTATTTTAGGATAGAGCTCCACCTGAATGAAATCCCATTGCTGAAATTACATTGCAGCATTTCCTGTTCAACCTCTAAATTTCATTGTATTAGTGTGGTTTAGGTCTTGGAAATTGGACAGGTTCTAATCAATATCTGTCCCATGGTCTAAGTAAAAGACAAATTGATGCTTTTGATTTTGTGGCAGATTAAATGTCAATTTGATTTAAAGTTGTTGGGGCTAAACAAAATTCAGATAATGTCTTCATAAACTAGGAAGATAATAGGAAAAGGAGCATGTAGGAGAACCAAGGATTACAGAAGTTGCCAGTTTTATCAAGTGAAATGTCAAATAATATTTGATTTGACTAATGTCTTTGAGATACCCATGTTTGTTGTGAAACAGGTATTTGAAGAAGAATCCTGAGGAAGAACTTTTTTTCCATTTCTAACTTCCTGTGTGATATATTTATAACTTTTAAATGTTCGTTATATTTAGATCTAATGAAAGCTTTGATACAAGTTTCCTTTGCTGTCTTAATGATACTCGTGAAATTTACTTCATAATGGTGTCTTGTTTAGGCATAATTCACGTTTCTGCTGCTTGTAGATGTTTTTAGAACTCTCAAGCCTAGTCATTAAGCAGAATTTTCTTTTGGAACATATTTAATAGGACACAGAACTCAAGTTTTCTCTATTCCATGTAAGTATCAACAATGCCACATTAGAGCACATATGCTCTCATAAATTCCTTATGAAAAGCTTCTCAAACAGTGGACAGTTGGGCAGTTGGTGTTTTTGAAGACCCCATTTCCTGTTCTACAACATCTCCTTCAGACACCAACATGTTCTTTTGGATGAGGAAATTAATAACAGCTATAATTTCCTGTAACTAGCCAGGGCACAGCTAACCATCTTTAATTGTTGGGCACAGAAGGGTAGATGTGTTCCAAATTGAACTTTGCAGCCTCTCAAATATTCCTAATTCTAATTAAAAATTGCATTGTGTAGCTGAGATGTATCTCTTTAATATGAAGATTTAATGAGATTGTCAAACCATTTTTGTAGCATTCATATCCTGGAGTTTATATGGACCTGGAGTTTACTGTAACTCATGCATCTCTTGGAACTAGAAGCATTCTGTGAAGAACAGCTGAAAATAGTAATTACAGGCTAAGCAGCGTGTATCTCAGTCAGTATTAAGTGTAGGATAGAAACTTCATGGGGTGGGAGAGAAGGAAAGAGGAAATCTGTGGACCAGATATGTGCAGAAATGTCACTTTTTTTGATTGGCTTTTCTTTCAAGCAGAGTTTCTTCAGCTCTTCACTTGTTCACGCAAAATCCATCTTAAACTTTACTTAATTAAATTGCTTCAGATAGGATTTCCTGAAAGTTTTAGATTGATCTAAAAGAGTTTTGACTGACACTGTTGTGTTTAAAATTATCTGTTTCCACGACTGTCCAGTATTATTGTCTCTTGATTTATTTATTTTCACTAGCTTTTCATTGTGCAATCTTCTTTTTGTATTTTAGAGGAATTTCTTACTGTTCTGTCCTTAGATTTCAACTTTTTTTCTTCATCAGGTCTTCAGGTTTTTAATCCTGCTTTTGCCTGCACCATGTGTTGTCTGCTCTCATTTCATTGCGTCTGTTGTACCTGTCATTGCTTAAAGCTAATGTAGCTAAAATAAAGGAGCTCTAACTCAAGTTCTTTCCACTTGCCATCTTCTTTCTAATTCAGATCTGTGACTTCATGTTCATCTGCATGTTTACCCCTCTTTTACTGAGCAGTGGAAGAATTTTGCTACAAAAGGACTCTTCCTTTCTTCCTGATTAGATTCTTGACTTCTGGCTTTATGCCTGTGGCAACTAGCCTCTTGTATTTTTATGCACTGGGAGGTGTTCTCAGGTGAGGTAATTCCTACACAGATGTTCCACTCCTACCACTGTGCCATGTCCTCTTTCTTCAAAGCCTTTTCCGACTCAGCTGTGTCCCAGTACAACACGCTACAGCTTGCCCCTTTGGCTGACATTATCCTATGTGCTTATAGTGACAGCAGTCTTTCTGCAAAAGCTCTGCCCTTTTCTGTGCTGCATCTTTCTGGAATTAATCAGTAGAGCCCCTGGCTGCTTTCAGCTTCAGGTTGGTGCTGCTGTGGCATAGTTCACTAGTGACAGCCAAAGGAAGGAAGTATTACTGCCTGCAGAAGAATCACAGTGTCTGGGCTTCTTAATGCTGTTTCAAAATAGACCAAAGCTCCTGAGCTTCTTTTTATATACTGTTTTCTTTTACTTGACCTTATGTCACTAAGCTGTAGAGTCTTTACTCTCCCATGGAGAAATAGGAGTGTAGGTTTCTGGTGTGTTAACATTTGTAGTATGGGTGGTAACTGTAAGTTGTCAGCTTCCTCAATAGTTTTCAACTTCCTGTTTTGAGAAAGTGATTTATGGTGGTTAAAGATGTATGAGGCTGTTCTGGTTATCTTCAGCCTTGAAGTTGCTGCGCTGTCAATCCATGCTGTTGCGTTGGTGTAGAATGCATTAGCAGGTACAAAAGGGATCCCTTCTGGAAAGCTCTTCAGCTAAGGAGGACCTGTATTTTTTGGGTCAAGCAGTAGTTTGACAAAGAAGATCGCTTTGCTGTACAAAGTTATTTGTAGATGCTTCATAATCTCTGTTCTTTTTCCCTTCCTACTGTTGGCAAGAGAGGAAGAAGTAGTAGAGGCATTACTCTGATTCTTAGCCTTGTCCTTAGTTCTTCTGGGGTTTTTTTTAAATCCAAATTAGGTGAAGCAAGTAGAATTAAGTCAGTCTCAAAACTTGAGATTGACTATTCTTTGGCAGATGGGAATTTAAGATCACTGCTTTATGAGACTTCATAATTGCATGATGTGCAAGAAACCACCCTGAAAGAACTCTTTTGTTACCACATCAATGTATCTGTGTGTGTCATGAGGTAGTGGAGTTGCATGAAATATGTATATTCTGAAGTCCTGTTTTTCTTGAAGTATAAGTTATGAAACAAAGGCTGTTGAAGAAAAAACAGTTGACTGAAAAGCAGTGGGAGAATATGCAGTATTTGTTTGGTTAGAAAGGAAGATTGGAGAAGTGGGAGCTGTGTGAGCCTGGATTGCTTCTGTAAATAAACCACTTGTGAAACAAATGCAACTATTGGAAATTGCAGAAAAGAATGTGTTGAAGCTTAAAATACCAGATGGACTTTTCATTAGGGAAATCTTGTAGGTTTATTGAAGGTACCCCTTTTGTATGTCTCTCAAAGAGGAAGTGCACTTTAATGCCTTTTATATTGGGTATTACCGTAAACACTTCAAAGATGCATGGAACTTCTCAAACACAGCAAGGCATGTCAGCTCTCCAGAGAGCTAGAAGTGAGTGTGGCCTGTACAGGACGAAAGTTGGCTTTGTTGCGTTTGACACTTCTTTATATTGTATAAACACACCTTCAGACAGAAATAAATGCTAAAATGACAGTAAATTCAGACTGTTAGAGAGATAGTAAATGTTAAACATTATTTTTAACTGTATGGAGATAATCACAGAAAGTACAGAAAATTGTGTAATTGTTTACACAGAACTGTAAAAATTGCGTGATTTTTGTTCAAGGATCTTCAGGGCTATAAATATGTGATGGGCTTTTAGCATTTCTTGTGGACGCAGTGCCTGTGAGGATTTTAAGTATTTCTGCAAAATCCATTGTAACAGCCAGCATGATACTGGCCAGAGCATAAACCACTTGAACTATAGTATGTGGCAGTGGCGATTTGCATTGTTACAACCAGTTTCCTTTTTTGTTTGAAAACATGGCAGCTAATGAAAGTCTTCACTCCTGCACTCACAAGCATAGCTTGCTAATTTCAGTATCTGAGGCAAGAATGTCAGAGCATGCTCTAAACAAAGATCAGTGTTTCGGGCAAGATACTCAGGGTGGTTTTATAAGCATGCTTCCTGGGGAGCTTTTCTGAACTTAAGAAGTGAACTTAATGGTAGTAATTAAATTAATAATCTTTTAAAGGTATTGTAGAAGAAACAATTCAAGTTCTAGAATTACAGAGGAAAGATCAGCTCATAATCTTCTAAAGACAAAAGTTGTGGGAAATAACTTCTGTGTTGCCGATGTCACTGGCATAAAGGAAACAACGTTTGCTGTCTGTTTTGTATGGAAGCATGTCTGATTAGACTGTCAGATGTTCCTAAGTTACAGTGTGTGGCATAGTCATACTCACTTGGAATATGAAGTCTGTCATTATTCCCAGAAGAAACACTCATTTAGCTGTTCTTGCATATGTGTAAGCTCTAGTTACAGCTGTATGTCTTGCAATTCACTGTTGTCTTTTACTGAAGCACGCTTCTAAGTTTGATTGTAGTCCAAAGTAAGGCTTGAACAGCCCTATGTTGAGTGTGTGATTGGCTATGACTTTTCCTCTAGTTTTTTGAAATAGGAGACTTTCAGCTACATTTCTAGAGCTTTTAAACTGCAATACTACTTTCTTCAGTCATGGAATGTTGATGTTAAAATAAATGAATGGAGATGCTGATAGACAAAGGCTTCAGCATGTCTGGCAGAACAATATGACCTCATTTTGTCTCTACTGTCCTGTGTGCATTATCCCTTTTTCCTTTTTTCTGCTGCTTGACTGTATATCCCTTAGGATGGAGATACTCCCTTTGTTCTATGTTTGAAGAAAATGAAAGGATCGGGGCTAGGATACAAACTGTAAATAAAGTAAAATGTTTATTGTTCAAGGCTACTGAAATCGCAGTTGTGTTTTGTGCACTTTAGCACTGCCCCTTGGCTATTAAGATGCTAATTGCTTGCTACATCTTTGGTTAGGAAAACAACAGTTCCCTATTACACAGTGCTTTATTTCCTTCTTTCAGGTGAATGTTACTTAAATCTAAAAGATGACCTGATTTGTGCATTTGTGTGACATAGTGAAATTGTCCATATACCTAACGTGTCTGATGCTGCCACCTTTATGCTGTATCCCAAAAAAGTTAATTTTAAGCTGAAATTTGTGCTTTTTTAATCTTTTGGAATTGTATTATAGTACAGATAGAGTATAAAAATAGAATAGCATAGTATGTGGTATTTTGTTGCATGCCTGATCTTATGCTTATTTTGTTTGTCCTCATAGCTTTTTTTTTCCTTTTTTTTCCTCTCTTTTCCAGGTTATATACATCTCCAAAGAAGAAACTGACTCCAATGCAAAAATGTGTCAGTCCATTAGTTTGGTGCAGGCAGGTATTGGATTACCCAAGTCCTGATGTTGAATGTGCTAAAAAGTCACTGATCCACAGGCTGGAACAAACAATGTCGGGTGAGTCCCTGCACATTCAAACCACGGGGTTGTATGCATTTATTCTGAAAGACAGTCAAAATCAGCTGATAGTTGTGGGATAAGACATGCAGCAATTACTTGTGTCTTAAATTTTTCTTATGTTTTACAAAGAGTAATTAATTCTACTCATTTTCTGAACTGTATGAATGACCTGAAAGGAGACATTAGATTGTGAGTCATGATATCAGAGTTTATGCTACCTGCATAGTTTGGTCAAATGTTTTCAGTTAACAGTGTTTTTAACTTGGAGGTTTTCTTGTCTTATTTTAAAATAGAAGCCTGTATTAAACTATTATAGTTGTTAGGTGCTTGACAGTATGTTAATGTGGTTTTCTGCTAGATTGTCTATTAGATTTCATTTAAGGAAATAGAGGCTTGAGTTTTTTAATACTTTGGGGAGGTAATATTGATTTCTTTTCCTCCCATCCCCAGTAGCTTAAGATCTTGTTACAGTCAGATTAAAAAAATCCAGAGTTCCTGATTCTTCCTTGATAAAAAATAGTTGGTTATATTCAAAACTGGAGAGTCTTTGGCCTTGTGAGGATGAAAGCCTACATTCTCCATCCTTCTGTTACCAGCCTTTTTTATGTTAAACCACCAGCAAAGTGCTGAAGGTCTGATTAGAATTCTCTGCCTGTCTGGTTTCTTGTTTTATTTTCGTTTTTTTGTTGAAGACTATTTTTAATTTTTTTTTAAATTCTCCCGAGACAACTTACGTCCTTGCTATTAGTAGCTACTCTCTTCTTGTATTTCCAGCTTTTTGCAGTCTGCTATGTTTTTGACTGTTATCTTCAGTAATTAGCAGAATGGCTGGACTTGAGCTAAGTGTAAGTGAACATGCAGTTCCAGAAGTGTTCCCAACCACCACCTTCTTTACATGGTTATACCTAAACTTTGTGCTGAGTTTGACTGTAACTTTTTTTTCTCTTCCTTGGATCCTTTTCTGGAGCAATTCAGTCTTTAATCTGGTTTGTAGTAAAATTGGTCTTCATAAAATTTGAATCCATTTTTTATCCTCAGAAAAATCATGGGCATAGTGCTAAAAGTGCCTTCAGTATGAGTCACCTTTGATCTTCCCCTATTTCTTGCACTATTTTTATGCTGCCTGGACAAATGTCTATTAAGAATTTTCCTGAATGGTTAACATGATATATGGCTTGCTGCAGGCAAAGAGTGAAATTCTAAACAATGAAAAGTACCAAGATCACAGGAATTTATGAATGATGATACTACTTTGAGAATTTGAATACAGCTGGATAGCAGTTGATTGACCTAATTCTGTTCATGGTTTAACTTCTTTTCATAACTGAGTAGAAGCCTTCCAGAAGTACCACAAATTCTGTTACCCTTAGGGTATCTTTAAAAATTCATTGTTGAAGCTGAATGGCAGGAAGCTTCCCTGTGTAATGGACAAATTTGAAAGTTTGGCCATTCAAATGATGTGTTTAGGTTACTTTACCTTGATTTTTTTTCCCATAGACTTGAAAATCTGCCTCTGGCAATGATACCTGCAAGAGTGCCACAATTCATCTGAAGTACTAATAGGGGAAAATACTAATAGTAGAAGAGATAGGCAGTAATATTGCTGGTTGGAGCAGATTGCATGGAAAACTGAATTTGTAACAAAATACAAAATTGTGCTTCAGAGCAAGCAGCCTATTACAGATACAAGGTAGCAGGAAACCCTACTGGAGGAGACACCTAGCGTTGCTTGTAAGCTTGTATGTATTTCCTACCCCACAACTTCAGGAGTATCTTGTGACTTGCATTTTACATACCACTTATTCCTCACAGACCCATCACTTAACCTATTACTAGAACTGGTTCAGTTTATCAGTTTTGGTTCCAGTCTCTGTGGATAAGGCTTTTCACACTACTGTTACTTTCTCTCCTGATTCCTTGCCGATGTTTCTTTTGCATTGACTCTGGTAATGTTGTCAGTGCCTGCTGTAATGTCATTCTAATATAATATCTTTTTGCTGTTTCTCAGGGCCAAATGCACTCTTGTATTTCATGTTTTCTTATTCCATCCTGTTTTCCATTGCATGATAGTAAAGGAGGGCCGAGCAGCTTTCAGCTCCGTGCTGCTGTGGGCAGTTACTGATGCACAGTCCCTTGTCACTAGTTAGTTCAGGCTTACAATTGCAGAGCAGGTTCTGCTCAGCACTGGAAGCATGTTCAGACTAGTTGGAACCTTAGGTATATTCTGGACTCAAATTTTCCTGTTTTCTACAGCAAGAGAGATTCACAACAGTTTTAACAAAATGGTAACTAAAATGCTGCATACTGTTTCAGAATATTATAAAAGAAAATTTATGTTAAAATAAAATTGTTGGTCATCAGCCTTCTCGTCTGGTGTTTTGAAAGCTAATGTGTAATCTTTTGTAAGGTAGTGTTAATCAAATATAGGACTGTTTTAATGTTAAAATGAGTTATCTGACTTGCTAAGTTTATCTGGCACTCCTAATAAAGAAGACCTCACTATCTGTAAAATAGCAATGTCTTCCTGAGTTACAGAAATCCCTGTTGGAAAACCTGTAGGAGTTCTGGGCCAGAAAAATGGTTTGAATCCATCTTTTTTTTTTTCTGGGAAAATGAATAGTGCTGAGGAAAGTAGAAGTTCACATTCATTAGGATGAAAACTACTGTTCATATCAAGTCTCATCATGTACTACAAGCTTTTTATATGTAACAAAAATACTCTTTCATCTAAAGAAATATCTGTGTGATCAAATACTTTGTATCCTTATGGGTATGTACAAAGAGCCTGTTTTGAAGGTTATACAGTAGTACAATTGTTTTCTAATTTGTGGTTAGTGTTTTAAAATACTTTTCTATGTAATAAGTACAAAAGAACCGTTGTGCAGACTTACATTTTAGAGGTTTTTTGCTGACATTTTCTGCAAGAGATGAAATTTTTTTTTTCTGTTGTGAGAAAAAAGATTCAGGTGTTCCTGTGTGAATGCCAGAACTTGCTGTCAAAGGAGTGGCCTCGTCATAAGTCATCCAGAATACAGTGACTTGTAATTGCTGGTTTTATTAACTGAGCTTTGTAATAAAATGGAGATTTCCCTTCTGATACTCAAAGTAAAGTGGAAGTACCTCAAGAATACTTGCTAGAGTTCATTGAATTCACTAATTGCTGAAATTAATGCATATAATTTCAGACTTGCAGTGAAAGCTGGAATATAAACTTTCCATCCTTCATCTATAACTGTCTTTTCACTCTAACTAAAATACTGGTAATATTAACTGGTTTAGAAAGGATCTTTGCATGAGTTGCAATTTTAGGAACTTGCTTCAAAGTCAACTTTAATTTCTGCTGGTTTTGTCTCTGTGCTGCATTCTGCTATCATCATGATTGGATAGTGTGTTTTTTTAGGACACTACTAAAAACTCATTCAGCACTGCAATCAGTTAAAATACTCTAGATATTTTTAACTTAAATCTACTTTAGTAGGCCAGATAATAGTGCAGCCCCACCATTGTTTGTACTAGACAATTGAGGAGGTGTAGTGACCAAGAGCAAAAGGGGTGGGAGGAGGAGCAGAAGCAGACTTTGCTGCTGAAAGCATTTCATGCAACTGTAGTCTCTTGGCTTTTTACAATGTCAAAACATTAATGGTTTTTGGTAAATAAATTTGAGTTCAATTTCTTTTCTTTTTTTGTCTATGGCCATCAGTAGCCTAATTGTTACTGTGCTCACTGAAGCCCATTTTCACTAACAGAAATGTCACACAGTGTTCTTTAAAGGGTTTCCTTTCTGCAGCTAGGTGAGCTGCAACTTAATCTAATCTGGATTTACATACCATGAAGTTGGAATCTGTAACTTTCGGCTTAATGTTTTGAGATTTCATTTGTTCTTTTATACACTTCTGTATAAATAGTTTCAGCGATGAAGGAACTGATTTTTACCAAAAGTGCCCAAATTTCCATTGGTACCCACTTCCCCTGTTGAAATTCCATTTTCTACTATATTAAAATAAAATGTAAACTTTTGAACAAAATGATCAGTTAACTAACTATGCAAATCATGCACATGGCAACTGGGGGAATTGCAGTATCCTACTGAAAATGTTCACCAGCGGTTAAAATTCATCTGAAAATACTTTAGCATTGAAATACTTACAGTGAATGGCAGAGGGAAGTACCCAATTTAGATCTTATCTTATATATGAGATTGAAGCCTATGGACGAAAAATCCCAAGTCATTAGAACAGAAGGGAATAGTCCCTACAGTCAATTTGCTTTAGCCCAGGAGGTTCGTGGTAGGCAGAAATATAAACAGAATCATTTTTCTGGCTTAATGCTTTTTCATTTTAGCATATGCTTAGGGAAATTTTGTAGGTGGTATTGCTTAGTTCTGTGGAAGTGTTGTGTGGTCTAGACAGGTCTGTGAGCTCTGGAGAACTTGACTTCCTGGTGTGGTCTGCCTTGTATGCAGTTGTACATAGGATGTATGTTGGTGTAACTTAGCTACTACTGTCCTCTTGCTTTCCAGCACCTACACTGGATATCTTGAAGAGATCAGCTGTCGTGATCTTAGAGCTGGCTTCTACAATGATAATACCCATCACTACCTAGTCTTGTGATCTTCTCCCACTCCTCTCACAATGTGGTTATACCTAGGGGTTGAAGAAATCAGTTGGAAAACTTCTGCTGACTGAAATTTTCTACTTGAACTGTATAGTAATTAAATCACACTGAAGATACAATATAGTATTGTATTAATTTTTCATTGGTTCCTTCAGTATAATTCATCACTTTTCTCCTCTTTCCTACAGCTCTCAAAAGGCAGAGCTTGTACAGCAGCCCTTTCAGTGCGGTCAGTTACGCGAGCTCCTATAGCCCAAATACCGGTAGCCCCTACAGCAGTGGTTTCAACTCTCCCTCCTCAACACCAGTGAAATCTGCTTTAGTGAAACAGCTCATACCTCCTGGTACCTCAGGTAAGTGTGTGTGTCTGTCTTTTGCTCTCTTCTTCTTCTTCCTTTCAAAAACTGCTCAAATAGATGCATTGAACTAAAGTAAGAAAGATACCAAGAATTTGTCAGTCTTTTGTAGGATGTTCGCATCATGCAGTATTTAAGCTTTTTAGGAAAGGCTTTTTACAGACTTTCTAACATGAGATACTTTTAAAATGTTTTCTTTGGATGTCCATGTCCCAAAAATCACTGAAGTATACTGGCAGTTAGACTAAACACATAAGGTTTGTTCTGTGGAGTTCCAAGAAAAGTAAGTGGCTTCTGGAATTGACCCTGTAATTGACTGGCTTGTTATTTGCATGGTAAGTGTTCAGAGGCTAGGGGTTGCTAGTTGTGAAGTCTTTGCAACTACAGTTGGAATAGGTAGTAAAGAATAGGTTTGCTAACTGAAGCATTTAGTATGCAATGTATCCATGAGTACCTCTGAGATGTGAACAGTATACTCTTAAGCCAGAAGCATGTGTTCTACCTAAAGGCATTCCATAAGGTTTTGCAGCCATCAGTGTAAGCATGAAATGCTGGCATTGTTTTCTGCCTTTATTCTGTGCTGTAGACACTTTGTTTGCATGAGAAAAATTGATGCCTGGAACATACCTCTACTGTGAAGTCATACTGTTGGCTTGTTTTATATACCTTAACTCCAGTTAGCTTACAGGGAAGGTGAAAAAACACTGCATTGACAATCCATCTGTAGTTCACTGTGGACTTGTAGAGAAGCCTGCGCTGCACCGGAGCCATTACCCAGGTCTTGTTTTAATCTCTAGTTCAGCTCTGCATTGTGTGCTGCAATGGTGTATCTGCCTGGGGGGCAGAGATGTAACAGGCAATGGGATGTCAGCCAGAAGACAGCAAACAGGAAGAGTTTTTCCTTGTTACAGTTTCTATTCTATAGTTTAGCAAAGGGGTGTGTGTGTAGAACAGGTAGTATTTTCAAATAAACTGTGTTTTAAGCATTCCAACTGAATCAATATTAATTGGATCAGCATGTTTTTATCATTAAGAAAAATATAGTCAAACTTAGGTCTTACGAGGTAGTAAGCAGAGATGAGAATGAAAGCACAAAAGGAAGCAGGAATGCAGTTGCTGTGCAAACTTCATAGCTGTTGAAACATGGTATGATAGACCAGATTATATGCCACTAATTTGTTTGAATACTATTTCAATTATTTTATAAAGTTTTATAAAGTTTAGAAGGTAATGGCTAAGTTCTGCTTTTGTAAATTATATTTTCATCCTAGGCTAGCAATCAAATATTTCAAATGCTCTGTTAGACTCAATGTCTCAGTAATAATCTGTTTTCAGATTGGTGGTTCTTCTACCAGGGAAGGAAATCCATACTGGGGAGATTTTTTGTTTGTTTGTTGTTGTTTGTTTGGGATTTTGTTTGTTTTTTGTTTTCATAAAGTAACATTTCCTCTTACTTCATTTACTTTTCATAGGTCATCTTAAAAGTTCAGGGGATAGAAATCCTCCGCTAAGTCCACAGTCCTCTCTGGACAGTGAATTAAGTGCATCGGAGATGGATGAAGACTCTATTGGGTCTAATTACAAGTTAAATGATGTTACAGATGTGCAAATTTTAGCACGAATGCAAGAAGAAAGTAAGTGGGTTTTTTCTGAAAGCAAAGTGGGTTTTTTTTTATTGAATAATTGCAACAGCACTTGCTTAGCAGGAATGGAAAAGGGATGCAGGTTCTGCTCTGGATGTACAGATGTAGATCACGCGAGAAAGCTGGTTGAGGACTTCAGCCCCTGGGCTAAGGAAAGGAAGTTACTGTACAGAAGTGTTCTTTAGGAACAATGGACAAAAACTGCTGGAGAGTATGAATTTGTAAGATAAGGGTATTTGCTAAAAGGATGGTTGTTAGGATGGACTGCTGCCTGTCCCCATTCTTCTCGGGAGATAGGTGCCTTCCTGATGTAGTCCTGTCTTGTTGACATCAGTGTTTAAACTGTAATTTAAATCACCGAAGTGTAAAGTCACTGTGGCAAAAAATAGTTAAGAAAAGCGCCTATGTAGACGGCTCTCTTTTATTATAGTTTTAGTTGAGACTGTCTTTTTGTCCTTCTGAGTTTCCAGAAAGTGGTAATAATTTCAGTTGTCTAACTGGCTGGTCTCCAGACTATTTTATTGTGTATCCTTATCAGTGAAAAAAACAAAACCAAATGCCCAATATATATTTATTTAATAAGTTATGTATATGTACTACTCTAATATCTTAGGTATGCAAATGTACACAAAATTATATATTAAAAAAGTATGAGATGAAGACAAAATAAATGCTGTTTTAAAATACTGGGTTTACAGATTTCTTTCCTGTATGCCAGAGGACTGTTTTGTGTACCTCGGGGGGGTGTGGGCACCACACTTCCAAGACTACTGATCTAGCAACTCCAGTTTCTCCAGGGGTAGCTTATCATGTTGTTCTTTTGGTTACATTAGCTAATATATTGCAAGAGACATTTCACTGTGGCTGCTATAATTTTTGTAGGATGTTATATGATATGAAAATTAAGGTGTAGCCTGTGTTGGTAGTATCCAGCTTGGGAGAGGAAAGGAACAAGTAAGTACACACCACACCTATACTGGTGATTGCTGTACTAGGAAAAAGAATGAGCTTACCTACTTATTTCAAGTTATTATTAGCTGATAGCTAACTTTTTAGTACTAATCTGAATTCATTTAATGCCTCAAATATCAGGAGTTAAGGTGAGCCAAATTTGATTTGAGAACTGGTTAGATATTTGTATTCACTGTCTCTAGTTTGAACTATCTGTGGGCTGGAAGCAAGTAAACAATGTTCCCGTTGTTGGCAGGCCTCCGGCAAGAGTACGCAGCAACTGCTTCTCGGCGTAGTTCTGGCTCCTCTTGCAATTCCACAAGGCGAGGCACGTTCAGCGATCAGGAGCTGGATGCGCAGAGCTTAGAAGATGAGGAAGATGGCACCCATCACACGGTGCACCCTGCTGTTAGCAGGTTCTCACCATCACCTCGCAGTTCTCCCTGGCCTTCACCAAAACAATCTCCAAGAAATTCACCTCGCTCCCGTTCACCTGCTCGAAGCATAGAGTACAGTCGTGCATCACCACAGCCTATGATTAGCCGTTTACAGCAGCCTCGTCTTTCGCTTCAAGGCCATCCTACAGACCTACAGACTAGTAATGTCAAAAGTGAAGGTAAAAAACTGTCAAATTTGTTACACAAGTAGTTGTGTAGTTTCTGTAAAGGGAGTTTGCTCCGTGTGGAGTACTAAAACTATATGCCTGTGTAACAACATGGTTGAATCGTTGAAGGAAAAGCAGAGCAAACAAAGCTTCAGTTCTGCTGGGGAACCCTTAGAGTTAGATGGTTTGATAGATTTATATTTATTTTAGATGTTATCCAGTCACTGAGTATAATTGAGTTTCATGGTGACCAAGGTCTATCTTTGGCAGGCAAATGCACAAGAAGAAAGTAGGGAAACTAGGATTCCTCACTAGGGTTAAGACTAAAATTTAAGAATTTAAGAATAAAATGTGGAGGAAAGTAACTGTGGTCAGACAAGAGTAACATGGTGATTTATGCATGCTTGTACCCTATGAGACAGCTGAATGCTTTCTTCTGGCAGCACAGGACTCTCAGCTCTTTCATTGTGAACATGGCCTTAAAACTATTAGTACTTCATTCTTGCATTTGATGGATATTTTAGATATCTCAAAGCTGGGTAAACTACTGTGTAATAAAAAATAAAGCTTGCAGTAAATTCAATGCAATTATATTGGTATAGAACAAAATAATGTAATTCTGATACGATTTTTCTTCTTGAATTTTTTTTACTGGTAGCAATCTGCCAGCAGCTTCTTTAACTGGGCTGAAATTTCACAAGCATATTCCCATTTCAGAAAATGTAGGTTTTTTATCTGGCAAAGAAAATCTTAAATTTAGAAAGAACATACATATAAATAGTAAGAATTCCCCTTATTAGTAATAACGGCTTGGGGAAATTTTAGGTATCCACAGCACAGAAGCTAATAAATTATACTGTGACTTAGTTGAGAATTCCTTTCCCATTCTTTTCTGGGATTTCCTGAAAGCCTTAATGCATGCTAGACAAGCTGCAACAAAAATACCCCATGAGAGGCAGGGTACCAAAAGCTGGTATCCCACATACCAGAAGATCAAAATAGAGCGTGTGATCACGTGTTTCTGAAACACTTCCAAGGAATTCTCTTGCGGTGGTTTTTGTGGAGTTGCATGTTGCCTGGATGTTCAGAGCTGATACAGCAGCAGCCAAAAGGAGTTGTTCAGCTTTTCTCCTTTTTTCTTTTTGTCTAGAATGGTTGGAGGGAAATTTGGTTCAACAGTGTACCAACTGCAGTAAAAAAGCAGTGCAAACTGCTAAGTGCAAAAAGTACATTTGTAGGAATATTAAGCCAATGAAGATTTAGTTTTGTTTTAATCTTTAGTGGTTGTGCATGGTTAACATACTTCTTCCCTGCATCCCTCTGCAGAATCAGGTTGGCCACTCATCCTGTCAAGGCATCTGCAGTCTTCTGTCCAAAGTATGTCATCAACCCAGCTCTGCATGGGTTAGAGATACGCAGAATGTCGTTAGACTTGTGAAATACTTAATGGCATCTTTTCATATTCTGTGAGCAATAGTACAGGTGGCAGAAGGCCCTTGAAGAATCAATATTAGCTGACTAGATAGTCATGTGTGAAAGATGAAGCATAACTGGACACTCAATAGTTTTGGATGCTGTGTATGAAGAGGTTCGTTCCAAGTGGGTGGCTGTTATTTGTTGTATAATGAGTAGACATGGGACTAGGCAGTCTCAAAAATTTACTCAAATAACTATGTTTTTACTCTTCAGGCAAGCATTCTGTTACAACTTTCTAGGTAAATAATTTGCAAATTGTGCAAAACCACAAATTAGGTTTGTCTGTTCAGTTTTCATAATAGCACAACAAAACTCAGACCATCATAATCCAGTTATGTTTCAATTTCAAAACACAATATGCTTGACTTTTTTTACCACAGATGAAAAATGTACATTCTTGCTTTTTTAGATAGATAATATGTATGTGATAACCTGAGAAGCATTAATGTAATAAAATATGCTTTTAAATTGCAGTTTAGTTTTATGTGGCTAACATTTTGCATCAGCTAGATTTGGAGTTCAGCTACAGCTTCATAATGTGACCTTGGTCAGCATCAACCTACATGTGGTATCTCTGTGTTATTTCATATAGAAAAACTAAGGCGTAGTCTTCCAAACCTGTCCAGGACATCCAGCATCCAAGCTGAGTCTGTGAAAAACAGCAGAAGTGACTCAAACTTTCAAGTGCCAAATGGAGGAATACCTCGCATTCAACCTCAAGCCTCAGCCAGTAAGTACTTTTAGTGCCACTTAGTGTAAATTTCAGAATTAAGTGATGTACTTGGCTGTCTTCCAGATTCATGGCAAAGTGAAACATTGCATGCTACTCAGGAGATGCTACTCTTGATTTTTTTAATCAGACCTCTGTGAATTCTGCTTTTTTTGGTACACAAAATCTGGTACTGATTGCATTTTTAAAAGTCTGATTTCTTATTGAGGTGTCGTTCATGATTTTCCAGAAGTTTATGTAGAAGTAATATGGAGTATAAAGAAAGCAGTTGGACATGTCAGGAACTGTTTTTTTACTAGGCTCTGAAAAAACACCTGTATGATGTTTATTGCTTTTGTTTTTTTAACAAGTGAAACCTGATCTAAAAATGTTCATTTAAATTTAACTCTTCTTTGCAGTTTCTTTTGTGGTGTTTTTTTTTTTTTCGGCACCTGGAAGTTATACATTCAGTTGCTGTTTTTATGAGCCTGTGTCCCATGAAACAGATGGGCCTATTGCTGGACTACTGTCTGTTCTTTTGTGCAAAAGTGAACTGCTGATACAAGAATGCTGCTAATCTCTCTGCAAATGGTGACCTTAAAGAAGCCAAAGCAAATGAAACTTAAATATTCAATGTTTCTTTATATGTCAATATTGCCAGTTCCTGTTGTTTAAATGTTTCCTGACCATTTTATTTTAAAACAAGTTTCTAAATTTAATAACCTTGTGTGACATTTTCAAGGGAAGAACGCATTATGAATATTATTATATGAAAAGCTTTGCACTACACAAAAGTTCTGTGAGAAGTTATCAGCAATCTAAATATTAGATGGGAAATGTAAAATAATATTTGTGAATTAAACTAGGGAGTTTTTAACCCATTGAACCATGAAAGCATACTGGTAAACTTTCAAAAGTGTGTTAATGCTACCAGTAAGAGTCTAACTCCATTACCATGCAGTTAAATACAGAATAAAGAATGTAGACCATGCCAAACACTACATGATTTCTATCTTTGTACAAAGCCTGAGCAGATGTGAGGGTTGCATGGACAGTCAGTCCCAGGGACATGATACTGTAGTCAAAGAAGTTAGTTATGACTGTTCATATAGGTTAACCCAGCATCCTTTTGCCTTGTCCTCCTTCTTCCACCCTTCCCAAACATTCAGAAGGTGGGATTTCCAACTGAAAGTGCATGTGTGCAGTTCAAAGGCAGGACTGTTACCTGTTAGTCAGGCTTATCAAAGTATAAAGGACTTGGAGCAGTTGGACAGCAGCCCTCCAGCTGTGCTATTTCTCTGATAGGAAGAATATTCAAAATTACCTGAAAGAAAACAAAACTATTTGTAGTAAAAATTTGTTCAGATTTTATTTGATGTTTTAAAATAGAGTGAACTGGGAAGGGAAGAACACAGAGGGCAGTTTAATTAGCTGAAAGGCTATTTCCAGAATTAAAAGTATATTTGTGGTGAAACTCCATGGATAGGTCAGACAATAGAAGTCTCAGTATTCAGTATTTAGTCATTTACTTCATTGCAGGAACCAAAGTGGTGTGACTGTAGTTAGACATTTAATTTCTTTTTAAACTTGTGGATGCACTGAGAATCACAGAAATTATTAGGTAAATTTGCTTGCCTTTCGTGGAGTATTTCCCCAAATGTGAACCACTCTAGACCAACTTACATTTAAATGTAAGTTAAGTATCATTACTGAAGCCCAGATTTCTAGCTTTTACAGTTTCCCTGCTCTTACAGATGTTTGTCAGAGTCTTGCTATTGACAATCGTAAAACGGTTTGTGTATGAAGTCAATGAGTAAGTATCTTTGCTTAGTCTGGATTAAAAATTTTTCTGCAAAAATGTACATTGTATAAAAATCTCCAGAATTGTGTCCTTTTTATTGTATACTTTTTGTTTTGTTGGTTTTGTATTTTGTCACTTTGCACAAAGCACTGTTAAATTGCAGCAAATTTTTGTTCTCCCTTGGCAATGATTTCTGGGTCTTGGGTTTTCAAGCTTCCTCATACACCTGCTAGTTTTGCATGAGCTTACTTTTGCAAGGATGCTGGCTTGCCACCCGAGGTCACTACTTTTCTTCTTGTCAAGGATTTGCGATTCATAATTTACTTGCACATTTGCTGTGGCTGCAATACTGAACTTGCTATGGTTGCTGGCATTCAAAAATGAGCTAGGAATCCAGTAAGTTTCTAAAAAAAAAATTCCTCTTGCGGTTATATAGGCAAATTGTACAGGCTTGCTTACAGAGGAGAGGGAAGGCACATATTACATGTTTAGAAGTGCAGGAGTAAAACATGAAGATATTGGGCATTTAAAGTTTGAGATGCAATGTGGTGAACAATCCAAATTGCTTTTGAAAAGAGATTGATTGAATTAAGTAACAATTATAACAATTAGAATATTATTTTACATCTGATTCTCCATGCCATGGTGCAGAAAGTGCTTTTTTTGTATGAAAGCTGTAAATATTTCATCTTAAAACACTGGAAGATATGGTAATACTTGTGTTGTGTTCCCCAAGGAATAGGAATTATTTAGTGTTAGTGATGGGAAGCCTGTGCATCACATAGATTTTGCAAGGCTGTAGAACTTGTAGGGTGGCTTCCATGTAGGAGCTATCTGCTTTCTAGCGGATTGTGTGTGATGTTTTTGTACTTGTTGGCACTATGAGCACGTGGATGTTACATCTTTAAGCAGAGATAAATACAATACTTTCCCAAAGAGCTGTTCAAACTATCCATAAAGTGACTAGTCTCCTTGCCAAGATTCAGCTGCTTGGCTTAGTCAGGGTAGAAGGAGGAAGGGTAAGTTTTGAGGCAACTAAGTATTCCACTTCAGTTAATCAGAAGGAACTGTAACTACATGTATTCAGCACGCACCATTTGTGACAGGTAATGTCACGGCATATGGAGCACTTCAAGAGCAGCAAATAGTGTGGATAAGCACGCACTCTGCGCTTATCTCAAATTGCATGTTTCCTCAGCATTGCTCAAAATGGACTGCATAAGTTCTTTTCAGTGGTTTGGTGCACAGAAATGTGTAGCTATTGAGTGTCTGATTCCTGGAATCTCCATTCCAGGAGAAGGAAATAATTTGATATGTATGTATTTAAAATTCTTTCCGTATCATCCCACATCTCTGACTTGCAAGAAGTGTGAATAATGACGGGGGAAGAAAGTGCCATGTGCAGTAGCCCATTTAAATCTGAGTGAATTAGGGCAAACCACATTCAAAATATGAAGGAAGAAGCTGTTCTTCATTTTGTGTGGTATAACAGAAACACTGATTCAGTAAAAAATTGGTATAGCAGAATACCTGAGGACTGAAACTCCCTGGTCACTGGTCTGCCTCAGTAAATTTCTAGGAATTGAGCTCATTTTTAAATATCTTAATGTGTTTAATTGACTGTTGATGGGTATGCCTTAAAAAAAGTTTCTTGGAAGACCATGTGCCAGAAGTTGAATAAGAATTGCATATTGCCACATGCTATTTTGCATTAGATTCTAGTTGGTAGAAGGAAAAAGGGCTTTATTCTTAATAGGCACAGGCAGCATTTTACTGTGTTTATGAGCATTTTACTGTGTTTATGGACACTTTTATTCCTTTTTGCTGCTTGTTGGCAATGACAGTTTCAGTTAGTTATTAAGACTAAATTGAATAGATCCCTTAGTCATATTTTCTGCACGTTAGAACACATGATGAACTTCTTTTATAGTTCATAAAATACTGTGAATTTTGCAATGACTGAAGGATAGGAAAGGTGATGGTAATCATTACATGCTACCACGTTTAGAAAAGGATTAACTAATATTATTAGGATTCTAATTGTTCTTCCTCTACTTTCTTTATTCACTAATTGGTGATAGGATTATTGAGCTTCCTTACTCAGGGTCAGGATCTTTATGCACAGCTGTTTCCCCATCTATCTTCCTTCTCGCAATGGAAATAAGCCTTGCTAGTGCAATCAGTTTTATGGTGGTATAAGACTCCATACACTGAAGTGAGCAGAGATGTTTATTCATACGTTACCATTTTACAAAGCCTATGTGTAGGCAAAGCTTTATTTCCTTGACTAATTTCCTCCTCCCCCCCTTAAATATGCTGTGGTGAAAATATGCTGAGTTGATACATTCCTTCTGGCAATAGGTTATACTCTCCATGCCAAGATTCTGCAGCTCTTGGAACACTGGCTTCCCTCTTGGTAACTGGTAGGTAGTGAGATCATTTCAAGGAAGTACCAGCCCTCGAATGTTACTAGAAAAAAGGCAGGACAAAGGAGGAAAGAAGCAGTAAAAAATAGTTTGTGCCATGCTGTCTACATGCCGGCAGCTGATAATTCTTAGTGTTAAGTCTTCATTTTAAGTTTGAGTCCTCTTGCATACCCTTTAGAAGAGGGGGGACAAAAAAGATGTCTGGCTTATGTCTGTATAAATGGAAAACACAATTTGTTTATATGATGATCACATTAGACAAAGATTTATGCTTTTGTGTAGTGTTAGAATATTTTTTTAAAACACTTTTAAAATGAAAAGTTTAGTCTTGCTAGTCAAATATGACAGTTTAATTTTCATCTTTGTATCTAATCTTGCACTCATACTGCTGTAGCATGTCTGCTAGGTCGCTTGTTCTCCCTTTGGTGTATTAATTTTATTTTTGCATTTTTGGGCTTTTTGCCCTGCAAGAAGCTTTACTCTTACAGAATCTGCGCATTTTGCACTGCAAAATTTCTGACACACTCCTCTGTACCTCTTTGCCATTATGAGCAAGCACCATTCACAAAACCCCATCACTTCCAGAGTCATAACAGCTTTTTGAGTGTTTTACTCACTCTGTTCCTTGATGCTTCACAAGTGGATGCAATTCTGAAATTCCCAGTAAATTTAGTTTCCTTATCTTGTTAGACAAATATAACGCTTCTTGTCTTTCAACAGCTCTGCAAAGGCAGAAAAATTTGCCTCGTGCTGCCTTCAAAACCAAACAGTTCCTTCAAACTCCATCTGCAAAAGGAGGTAATTAACTTACAACCTCTTATCAAGCTCCAGCAAATCTCAGATAATTGTTCGCCTACATTAAATCTCACATGTTCTAGATTAATAAAATTGCTGTTGCATGTTGAGATTAACCAAGTGGTCCTTGCTGTATGAAAGTTAACTTTTTGGTCTAAATATTAAAAATAAACTCTGTGTTCTGTAGAAGATTGTATTTTGAGATAAAAATCCAAGGATTTGTGACTTTCTAGAATTAATCAGGAAATCTGAATTAGAAAAGTAGACTCCCAAATCCATATTCATTAGGGTTATATTTAGATAGGAATTTTTTTAATTGCAAAATACATTTTTTAAAGCAAAAGTTGTGAAAATATGCATACAATTCTTTGCGCTAAAAACAAAAGCTGACAAGTTTATCCTTGAAAAGATGAGCATAGAATATCAACTCATTTTGCGTGTGCTTGTACTTTCTCTTTTTCTCACAAAACCAGAAGGTTAACCCCAATGTACAGTAATTTGTAATCAACTCTGGAAGCCGCCTGTGTGACACTGCCTCAGCTTCACAATTAAGATAAAACAAGTTAATGATTTTGGTTTAAAACATAGTTACTCTGCTGTCTATTACAGTATAGAAGATCTCATTTTACCTATTTCACTTGAGACTAATTCATAAGCTCTGTAGATGCTAGAATCCTTTAAGTATTGTAAGAGTCATTTGTGCAGACATGAGGGTGACTGACAATGTATGTGTTTCTCTTGGTGGTGTAACAATGCTGACTTCTTTGAGTCACTTTCATTCCATGAAGAAACCTTTAGCAAAGTATGACCATGAAACATGCCCATGGCTTAGTAGGAAGTCTCTACAGTTTTCATAATACTTCATACCAAAGAGAGAAGAGTTCTCACAATGTTCTGCTTTGGCACAAGATCACCATCTCGATTTCTCTGCAAAGCTTTCTGGCTTTCTTTCCCATTGGCCATGCCTTCATCTGGATGTCTGGAACACTTACTAGGTCAACGGCCTAGTCTGAGACGGTGGGAATGTACAGAAAATTACCTTCTCTTTGAGTTTATATTATTTGTAAAAATTTATTAAACCGTAGCGAATGAGGAACAGAGCATGCTGCACTGCCAGTTACATATTCCAGTTTATAGTTGCTGCAATTTCTTACTGCAGATGAGGACCCATTCAGTTATTTGCTTGATGTACTTTTCAGTTATTTGCTATTTTATAGTCTTTGATGTGTTCATTTTCTTTCTTCTGATCTGAGATCCTCATGAGTATAGAAATTTTTAGCAGTAATGAAGCAAGACTTTTGTTTCCTAAGAATGAACAGCTGAGTAAGAATTGATTTTAGTTTCTTAAAATACCATTCATTATATAGCTTGACACCTTTCACATACACAGTCATTGACTTTTTTTTACTACTTTGTGTAACAGAATTCAAAATACATTCAGGTAACCAACTCTTATGTCACAGTAACAGATTTGTTAAGGCTTATGCAGCAGTCCACTGTCAATCAGATCATAGAACCAGAATGGTTTAGGTCATCTAATCGAACCATCACCCCCCACAATGAGCAGGGACGTCTTTCACTAGACCAGGTTGTTCAAAGCCTCATCCAGCCTGGTCTTGAACACTTCCAGGGATGGGGCAGCCACCACCGCTC
Source organism: Campylorhamphus procurvoides (assembly GCA_013396655.1). NCBI lineage: Eukaryota > Metazoa > Chordata > Aves > Passeriformes > Dendrocolaptidae > Campylorhamphus > Campylorhamphus procurvoides. The sequence goes on from WBMV01007231.1 coordinate 620,376, forward strand.
TGGGCAACCTGTTCCTATGCCTCACCACCCTCACAGAAAAGAATTTCTTCCTTATATCTATTAAAATCTATCCCCTTTCAGTTTAAAACTATTATCCCTTAACCTATTCTACAAGCCCTGCTAAAAAGTTTGTCCTCATCTTCTTATAAGTCCCCTTTAAGTACTGGAAGGTCACAATAAGGCCTTCCCAGAGCCTCTGCCAGGCTGAACACCCCCAGCTCTCCCAGCCTTTCTTCAAAGGCAAGGTGCTTATTCATCCTCTGTACCTGGTCCAACAGGTACACATCTTTCCTGTACTGAGATGACAGATCAGTTTATTGATTCCCATAGTTTTACCTCATCTGTTCTTTCATGTTGGTCTGAATCATCTCATCATGGTGGTTGTGATTTAGAATTTAGAATTAGAATTTAATCTGTTTTCAAGTTGTTGTGCAGCAGCTGGCCTTGGAGTGGAAGCCACAGAAGTTTGTAGCTTCACAGCATCCTACTTTCCCACATGGGGATCTCATGCTCCCTGCCCACAATCCAGGACAGAATCAAGAGAGGGCAGGAAATCTAAATGACTGCACAGTGTCTTTTTTGTTTGTTTTTAATTGGTTTGGGTTTGGGGTTTTTTTTTGGTGGGGTTTTTATTTTGTTGTCTTTTTCTGTTGTTACCAGATGTTTTAACTGTAGTCGGTTCTAGTTTAGTTTCTAAGGAGATGGAGTTGGGTAAAGGTCTTAAACACTGCCCTTAACATGTTTACATGTTTTTATTAACCATGGATCAGCTCAATACTGCACAGGGATACACAGTTATCAAATAATCTTTGACTGAGGCAGTACTTCGTTCATTGTGACATGTCTAACAAATAGGCCAGACTGAGTTTAATGAATATCAAAAACTGCTCTAAGACAAAATTTTTTATCTGTAGAACAGAATTATTAGGCAGTTTGCCAGACTGCATCATGTGGACTGCTCTGGAAGACAATTCATTCCTTTATGTACAAGAATGAATACAGCTCTCAGCAGTGTCTGCAGTGCTGTGCTGACAGGAAATGTATTATGAATTGACAGCTCAAGTTGGCAGCATGGTAAAATATGGTCAGCAGAAAGCTAGAGAGAATGGAGAGGACTAATTTACTGGATGCTTATTTTCACTGAGAATGTGACAAGCTTTCTTCAGTTACAACCTTTTGTTGCTTATATTCTGTACCTAAAAACCTTTTCCCTGTTGTGCCTGTAAGAGGCCCAAAGCTGTAATCAGTTTTTATACACTGGCATTGCTCTGCTCGTAGTTGCTAGCATGGTGCTGTGTTTCTGTTCTAACCAAGTGTTATAATGAGAAGTCCAGTGATAAAAGCTCCCTTTATTTATACTGTAGAGTCACTTGAAAATTCTGCAGATTTGATTGCACCAATGTTTCAGGCAAGGTCGTGTTTTAGAAACTTCTTATAAGTAATCTGTCTTAGTCCTAGGAGCACTTTGCTGCTCGTCTTGTCTAGTCATTCTGTTGTTAATGCTTTCCCTAATCCATCCTCTGGCTTGATGCCAGTGTTTTTATTTTAAGCTTTTTTACTTATTCTCCTTGCTGCTTAGCAACTGTGATGTATTTTTGACCCCTCTGCCATCTTTTTTTGTCAGCTTTTCCCACGAGCAGCTTTGTGCTGTGTTTGATCAGTGGAAAGGCCCTCTTAGATAATGCAGAAAGGAATCAAATCCAGTTCACATCCGTAATGAGGCACATACTAATCTTCCTAGATATCCCCTACGAGAAGAGGCTTCAAAATACAACGTGAAAACTACCACTTCCTCTATACTCTGTTTAGGATGCCACATTCCTGTCATTACTTGTCTCTTTTCTCACTCTTCATGTTCTTAGTGGATCTACCTTGAAAATTATAGTAAAAGCTTTGTTAAGGATCAGCTTCTTTATGTACAACATCTGTCAAAGAGGATGCAGCTTTGGTCTCAGTATGAAATGTTTATTTAGTTGAGGAAAGAATAGTTCCTGCAAATTTACTCAATATAAATGTGATTTTGTTTTAGTTCCATGATTGATTTGATTGTTCTATATTGACTTTTACTGACCCACCTTAAATCAGTTTGAAAAGTTGGTGAAATTTCATACAATTACTAAATTTCAGTTTAGCGAGACAGTATGTGTAATTTGAAAATATTTCTCATACTTGTGAAGCATTATGCTTAAGGTTTGCCATTACCAAAGGACTGTTGAATATTCTGGCTTATTAACCTTTCCCAGAAAGTACTTGAAATCAAGATCTTGCATACTAACTCAGATACAAAGTATTTGAAAACAGGTATTAGTTACAGTAATCATTTAGATCATGTTTGTAAGAAGGGGAAGGCTATGAATTGTTATTCATAGCAGCACCTTAACCTCTGGTGTTGGGAGTTGGGTGATGTCACCCTAATCCAACACACAGCATTATACCAGTTACTAGGAAGAACATGAACTCTATCCCAACTGAAACCAGGAAAGCTGACTAACTTCTGTCTCCATCTGCCAGAAAATTTGGGTTGTAACCATATCTTTAGATGAATTCTAATTCAGTGGTTAAAAAGAACAGCATAGAAAAAATACCAGGATGTTCTGCATTCAAAATTTCATCTTTGAAGGCTAATACACACTTTGAATCTATTTAAAGACTTTCATGCTAGAATACTCTATGCTGCAACATGTTCTTTCAGGGATAGGAATTAGCTTCACATGCTTCTGAAGCAGTTAAATTTCTTTTTAAGCAATACCTTCTATATTTCTTTTGACTTGATTGATGTAACAGTTATAGCCTTTTTAGGATTACTTACAAATCCAGGTAAATAAATACTTGTAGTAAGCAAACGGGGCATTAGACTTATATCAAAAACACATGACAAAGAAGACATCTGAATTCCTGTTTCTCATTGCTGCTTGATTGGCTGTATTCCATTATACATTCCATATTGTTTGTATAATCACATAATGTCCAGTTTTTAATTTTAGCTATACTGTAACTTAAGCTGAAAGTAATTTCTGTATTTTATTTTCCAGTACCTTCTTCAAGTAAATTCCGCTCGCCGGCAGCACCATCTCCCCTGGCTCTTCGGCAACCAGTGAAGGCATTTAGTAACCATGGACCGGGTTCCGTTGCCTCTCCAGAGGTCACACAACTGACGCACAGTAGTTCTTCACCAGGGCCTCTTGCAGCCCAGAGCTCAGGCTTGCCAAGCCCTGCCAGTGGTATTAACAGTACTACTCTTACCAGACCGGCAGGGATGAGAAGTGGTTTGCCCAGACCCAGTGCCCCTTCCACGGGGGGCATCCCAGTGCCTCGTAGCAAACTTGCACAGCCTGTTCGCAGGTGAGTCTGAGACAGGCAGTCTTTAAGTTTTCATAATGGATTTTGTACATTGTGTATTTGTGCTGCTTCTTCCTGCAATTGGTATTTGGATATCAAGGTTTTCAGAACAGATATGGAGACCTCTGTGTGATGTATTTGCGTGTTCCAAACTGAGAAAAAGGGTCTCAAATGAGAAGTGAAGGTGAAGGAGTGAAAGTGAAATTAATAATAAAAGATACTGAACTAAGTGAAGAAAGTCTTAGTCTGGGCTGAGAAGACAGCAAGAATTTGTCTGCATGTGGTGGAAAGTTATCAAAATACAGCTGGCAAGTGAAAATTCACTTGTGTCACTGTGTGACGCATTCTGAAGTAAGAACTATTTGCCTCCATAAAAGCTGTGGTACTATAGTGAGAACAGTTTCTCCCCTTGGGCAACTAGAAAATTCCAGAAGGAAGACATCTGAGGACAGAGGAGACATCCATAGCATTTGCTAAACTTAACATAAAAATCAATGCAGTTAACCCACAGGACAAAACAGATTTTTTCAGCTTAAGCATAATTGTCCTAACACCCAGATGTAGGAGTTGCTAGATGTTGTCAGTGTCTTTTCAAAAACAACTGCAAGAGAGACTGCATGTTAACTGTGAGTGTGAATTTTCACTGAAGGTGTCAAGTAGAAGCTGACACAAAGAAGCAGTCATTCATGAGAAATATTAAGAACCTCCTTAAACAAAAAGGAAAAATGATTGGTCTCCAGTACTGTAAGATGGTGATAAATATAGCAAAGTGAAAGAATTCTCTACTGCATGTATTGACTGTGTTGCAGTCTGAGGCTGCACTGTGAGCAGTATGGAACCTCATGTAATAAAAAGCAGTTGTTTGGCCAGGGGTCTGTTAATAATAGTGAAGTGTGGTCCAAATCACAACTTGTCTTACAGAAAAGTGTTTCACTTATTAAACTTCTTTTTAATAGCCTTTTTTTTTTTTTTTTTAAGAAACAGCCCCAGGGTACACCAGAGGAGGTTTAGATTGGGTATTAGGAGCAATTCTTCACTTAGAAGGGTTGTCAGGAATTGGGACAGGCTGTCCAGGGAAGTGGTGGAGTCACCATCCCTGGAGGTATTTAAAAGATGTATAGATGTGGCACTTAAGGATGTGATTTAGTGGTGGATTTGGCCCTGCTGGATGAAGGGTTGGACTCGATGATCTTAAAGGTCTTTTTCAACTTAAGCAATTCTGTGATTTTATAATGCAGAGTCTGCACACAATGCAAAAATGAAATATCTGTGAATGTCAAGTTTTTTATATAAACAAAATGCAGTATTCTAAACAAGGATTTCCCTGTTTATATACATCACTGAAAAAGTCGCCTGTTTTAGATGTCAGCAGATTGTTTGCATTTTCACAGAGTATAATAGAATAAGTTTTCTCTCTATTCAGTCTTTTTTTCTGACTTGGTAGTTGCCAAGATGCAACACATATAACCTGAAACTGAAAATACTTTGGAGTTTATCTTAAGTAAACTGTATTGCAGAGAATTAAATGAGTGAAGTATGTATTTCAGTTATTTATAAAATGTTTAAATTCGTGTGTATTATAGATGGAGACTTCAGCAGTTATATATGAAACTGAAAAATATCTCATTCCTTTTAGATCGTTACCCACTCCCAAAACCTATGGCAACGTGAAAGATGAGAGTTGGAAAGATGGCTGCTACTGAACTGCAAAGCATAATGCAAAGTTCCAGTGCTCATGGATGCTTCCTCAGCAGGCTAAAAGACAGCTTGATTAAACAAACTGTTCAGATTTGACTCTTGGGATTTGTAGAAATTCCAAACCTCTCTGTCTCTAATTAGCACAAACTGGCAGAGATTATAAAGCAGCACTTTAATGACATCTAACATCAGATGTTTGGTGGTCATACAATCACGTCTACATTAAATTGCTATCAGTTCTGGGGTTGTTTTCTTACTTGCTAAAAATGTATCAATATGAGCATTTATGAGAGTGGCCAATGTCTGGGCAAAAATTGAATGAATGCCAAAGAAATGCCCATCTTGAGAAACAGCAAGGGTAACTGTCAACATACATTGTCCAAAACTTCATTTTCAGCCTGATTCAATTCAGCAGAAAGATTGGTGAATATGTACTATTGAAACAAGGCTACATTAATCAGAGCTAATGTCCTGATTACAGATTGCTACAGTGCTAGGGAAACACTGCTTTCAACAATTGTATGAGATCCCGACTGGGGAAAGTGGTACATAAATCCTTCGGGAAGAATCAGCAGTTACACTGGAGGATTAGGCAGAACAGTGGGTCGTAGCCATGGCTTTTATCACATTAAAAGGTTTGAATGTAGCAGACACACACAAATGCAATAGTATAGATTGCATCTTTCCTGTGTTGATTTATTGGCTTTACATGCTCTTATATGTTTGATTGCCAAAAGGGCTTAATATCAGTTGTACAATCTTTCTAACCTTAAAGTTCCTGGCTCAGGAAAAATGGCCTTTGCTACTGTAGCCACATTTTTAACACAAGGCTTGCTATTTGGGGAAAACTTTTTTTAATAGCAGGTTTCCTTACAGAGGAAAGAGCAAGTGAGAATGTTAATTTGTTCTAATACCATACTGCTGTGCTTGCAGCCTGCAGCAACTGTAAATGCTGATAGTTAAGGAGAAGGAAACACAACTATGCACTTGTAACATACAGATTTTAAGGAAATGAGTTGACTCTTGATGCCAAATGATATTCATTTAGGTGATGTTCCATGGTATGAGGGAGTTTTCTGTATCCTATTTTTTTACTTTCATCCATTTCTTAAATTGGTTTATTTTAAATTGTAAATATTTTTACAGAAGATATTGCCCATGTAAGTGTGTTTAAATATGTACTTTGCCTTACATATGTGTATCTTACATTACTGGTAACAGAGTATGAAACCTGCTATGTCTGTTTACAAGCTATTAAATTCCTCTGGTGACTCTGACTTACTCTAACACGTTTTGCTCAGAACAACTGATATATTTAGCATTTGAACCATTGTTTTCTGTTTTGGAAGACATCATGCAAACATCTGTAACTAAAGTTGTATTGGGTGGGACTAGTTAAATGGAAGGGATTTTTGTTGGAAGCTTTTTCAGTATTTTGGGTGTACAGTTGATGAAGTATGAGAATGTGAGTGCTATATCCTTTGTGCAATGACTGACAAACACTACAAGTTGGCTTGGATGGTAGGTAGCCTTCAACCCCGTTAGTATCTGAGTTTGGGACTGCTGTTGTATTTGACTCCCACCACTAAGAGGATAGCTAATCCTGAAATTCTAGCACTTGAATTTTAGGCCAGCATTAACATTTTCCTGGATGAAAAGCCATGCAATACTACTTGACCTGGAAGAAACCAAATAGAAAGGAGTGGAGACTTAATTTGCAGCTCTAACTACTCAAGAAAACTTTGGGTTGATGGATGACTTCATACCTCAGACCAAGATCTGTGCTAAGACTTTGAAGTTGGGGTATCAAATATACTGTAATTCAGTCAGATTTCAGCAGAAACTACCTTGCACCAATACAGAGCAGTACACACCACTAATCTAGCCTTGAGCCACCCACTGTACAGGCAGTGGGTGTCAGTATCTCATGTCACTGTTCAGCAGAAGAGAGGACTAGATCAAATGCGCTTATTCTCACTAGAGCCCCATTTCTAATATTTCAGCATTTTACAAACCAGTGCTGCAGTCTTCATTGAAGAAAGGTGAATTTTAATTGGTGGATTTTATCAAACACTTGATTGACTTTTAAATTTCGAAAATCAGTTTTAAATGATGATATTGGGGGGGTTTATCATGGCTGCATCAAATTGTGTACGTTTCCTTAAGTAATTCATTGCTTGGGTAAATTCAGCTTCAGTTTTATAGGGATCTTTTTTCTCTGCTGCTCCCCCCGTAATACAGCAAATGACTTCCTGAGAAGACAGACTGTCTGTTTACTAGAAAGCCTTTGTGTATTACCAGTTTATTGATATCAGGAAATCATGGGGCTCTGTGTTTAGAGATTTATTGCAGAATTGTGGAAACATGGATTTGATAAAATAGTGCCTATGATTTACTTAACTTATGTTTGATATAGTAGTAAGGGTTTTATGAATGTGGATTACTTTTTGTGCCAACAGCTTGGATTTGATGTATGCGTGTAGGCAGAAGGATTTATTCTGCTCCCAAAGTTATTTAATTTTTTCCTGTGTTTGAATGTTTTTGTAAGTGTTAAAAGTGTAAAAAAAAATATATAAAATATTCTTACCACAATATACTTCCTGGATCATTATTTTTACAACAAAGTGTTTTTAAAATTTTTAGAAATTTAGAGGATATTATTTTATGGTTTGGGTTTTTTTTTGGTTGGTTGAGTTGTTTCAAGAACTGTATTCACTTTTCCAAAGGCTACCAGCATCAGCTTCTGCCCCATGTAATTCATGAACTGAGTACAATGTTGTATTTGGGTGAAATCTGTGATTTCATTGACAGACTGAGGTGGACTTGTGTTGCAGAAGGACAGTGCATAGTTCAGAGTTACGTGAAAAATTGTATTCTGAATTTCCATCCACGGTGATTTGTACGTGCAGTTCTAAGTATACAAGCTGCCTTCCACTTTTACAGGATTCGTGATCACTTCAGGCCACCACATGAAACAAACTTAATTTTGAAAATTCTGGAATTTATGCATAATATTGAGCAATGTAAAAGTGTACCTAGTAAGCCCTCTTGGAATTGCTAAGTACACATTTTATCTAGCTCCTACAGGAATGCCTCCGTCTTTGGCTCACATACAAGCAAGAAGTTTGTTTTGAACTTGGTAAAAATTAAATATTACTTTCTGTAATCTGCATTTTATTGCACAGCAGTATATGCAATAGTAATGTGAATGCCATCCTGTTACAAATAAAGTTAAGGCAGGTTTAATTCTATTTGGTAGCCACTTAACTTTAAATCTGCTTCACAAAATTTAACCCAGGAAGCTGGTTTATCCCAGCATGGGCCCCTATTTATCAATTAATCCAATAAGTTAAAAATATTTTCCCCTAGTTAGCTTGACCTATTTATGTAGAGCTGTCTCCATACCTACTACTTCTAAAAGGTGTTCACTGCCCCTCTTCTGTCACTTTTTAGTTGTGCAGTCAAGTACCATTTGCCTCATACCCCTTCTGGAAAAGAGACCAGTGTCAAAATCTCTGGTAATTAATAGCCTTTCGCCCTTCTCTTTTAGTAGGTTTCTATAACAAACTCTTCTATATTAAACAGTCATTTATAATTAGCATCATCACCATATGGAAGGCTCAAAATTAGAAACAGTATTTTCTCAGTTCTCTTATTCTGGGGGAAGGTATGACAGCTCATTTGGGTTTGTGAGGTCCTGTTATATTTGATAGTGTATTCCCCTCCAGAAGTACTGGTGAAGAAAAATAAGCAATGCACGTGTAAGGAGGCAGAAGGCTGAAAATGCTTATTCTGCTGGTCTCGGAGTGACTGTAGAAAGCACACAGTTTAATCATTTAAAACTTACCCTTTGAGAAAGAAAAACAGTTGTGGGAAATGAATGCGACAGTGGTATGTCTGTAGCTCTCCTCTTTTGATCAGTAAGAACAGGAGCAAACTTGAGATTTAATTTTTACTTTTTGAGTAAAGCAGGTGAGATGCAAGGTTGTTTTGATTTGTAATAAAATGAAGCAAAACCCCTGCCTGCTCTCATCTTGCATTTATGCAGCTGTGCAGTCTGAGTCTGACACCTACAGGCAGCCTGTCTGTTCGTCCTGATTCAGGAAGGTAATGCTGGGATTTGGGTGCTCTCAAGATCACCCACATTTTGCACACAACTTCCCGGGGAAGAAGATGGTCTCAGCTCAAAGAATTAAAGAACTGAAAGGAGCAAATTCCACCAGACTCACATTCCACAAGATTTTTTACAACAGTATTTTCAGCCGTGATACCACACAGAGTTACACTGTGTGTCACCATCCTCTTTGCACTAAATGATAAACTCCGTTGCGACCGTGTTAAGCGTTTAGAAGGACACAGAACATAATTGTAGTGATTAAGCTGATTTGCAGCTTTTCAGCAGAATTTATAGGAACAGGTAGCTAAAATGATTCCTTGCCAGCAAAGTGATTTTTGAACTTGCTGCATTATTTGCCTGTTATAAACAGTTTTAAATATATATATTTAAAAACAGAATTTTAAATATATATATATATTTGAAAGCTGGAAAGCAGACCCTCAGTACAGTGTGGCACTCTCACGTTAGACAAAAATGGATTATATCTTTTAGCAGACTAAGACTAAACAAAAGAAGGAACTTCCATTATAATCTGAGCTCTTAGCATGTGTAAACATGTAAATCTATTTTCTTTTGAAAACAGTCGTAATAACTTAGAAAGCTAAAAGAGAGTGGCATGTGATGCCTTCTCCCCCAGCATGTTCAGCCCTCCTTGCTGCTTTTCAGTCATCCCTGAAAGCTTATTTCCATTGGCAGCTATAGCAAGGGAGATTCAAAAACACACCTCTTGGGGGTGAGTAGTATCAGCATTACTGAGAAGGTGACTGTGTGGCCCATCCCCAGTGCTATGCTGCTGGTTATCATGCACAATGTGCACAGTACAGATTTTTATGTTTCCCACTCTCTTTCCCATGACCTTCTTGAGATTGTAGCCGAAATTGCAACTTTTGACAGCTGTGCTATGAGGGGCTGATTAAAAACCTTCCTAGTACCACCAGCTTAGTCCAATGTCAGACAAACTACTCCCCAGCCCCAGGACGTGATCTCCAGAAGCCTGACACCAGCTACCTCCACACTCCTCCAGCAACAAGGAATGGAAGCGCCCTACATAGCAGCAGGAGGGTGAATAAGGACACTTGTGTTCTGTGGTGTTCCCCGCCTCTGACCTGCCCAAGAGAACAAGGTGCTTATTAAATATGGGAGTAGGTCATCAGTGGCTTGACTTGGGACTCTCTGTGGCCTTAGCAGCTTAAAGCCACAAAGGTGATCAAGAAACAGCTGGCTCAGAATGTGCTGGTCATGGAAGAGCAGTCAGGGTAGAGGGATGGGCATGCTGGGCTGGACTGTGTGCCCCTACACTAACACCAGCATCACCACACTATAGCTGCTACCAGTCTCCTCTGTTTGTCTCAAGGACTCTTCCTAAGATATTTTTTTCCCTTCAGACATTACCAGCAAACAAGTCTGAACAACCTGTTATCCAACTGATCTCCTTTTCACTCGGTAGGGTTAATATGCTGTGTGAATTTCAGCTGCTGCTGCTCTCTCTGTGCTGCACGTGGGTGCCAAAATGGAGGCAGGAGAAAGTGATGCTGGACGGAATTCTGGATTACAAGGAGTTTGGTTGGCATCCTGCTCAGGGCCGAGGGTGGGACCAGCTGTGCTGCTGGCTGACTGAACCTGGTACAGGTCAAGTTAAAAGACACTGTAAGCTTTCTTGCTCAGAGCTGTTTGTTTTAATGAAGGTCTGCAGGACAGCAGTGTCTTGTGCCACTGTGAATAAAACTTTGTCACTCTGCTCCTCTAGAAATAAAAATGCTATTAAAGCACATGCTGCCATTTTGAGTCCCCTCTCAAAGAAAAGTGAGGGGAGATCAGGCAAACCCTCTACATTTCATGGTCTGCCTCAGTTCCTGTCTTAGCCTCAAATGTCTCATCAATATAGTCATCCATTTACCCCTACATTTACTCACCCAACTACTGAGCCCAGAGCAGGGTTACATTGTTTCTGTTCATCCATTCTCCACCGGGCTAATGGAGACACATAAAACCACTGCTAACGTGGCTTCAAGGGATCTGTCCTCAAAAGAGGCATGAAAACCTTGTCCTGGTTCTCATCCTTTTAAAGCCGTGCCTGGATGGCAGTGACAGCAGCGTGGCATCACCACCATCACACAGCCTCAGGAAAGCAGCCCGGAGCATCACCCTCCATCCTTGCTGGCAGGAACCCGCCGTGTCTGAGTCCCACAGTGCACATGTAGCAGGGGCACAGCCCCTCCCCAAAACCCCTTGCTGAGGGTGCAGCTGTGCAGCCACAGCAGCCACTGCTAACACCATGCACGGCTGGTGCAGAGCCAGCTCTGTCGATTCAGTGCACAAAGACCTCGTGGATGCCCGTAAGATCAAAAAAGTAAAATTCATTATGGTGCAAGACTGAGCTACAAAGACCCGCAGTCAGTTCTGTGCTGTGCCACAGACTTTTGAAGGTGCTTGGTTTATTTTCTTGGGGTTCAGTTCATCATCACTGAAATAACTACCAGTGTCCCTAACCCACTTGCTGGGAGCAAGGGGCAGGTGTGCTGCTATTTAGAGAAAGGGTCGGGCAGTCAGTTCATATCTAGTCTGATACAGTGTGGTAAGTTAAGAACAGAAATTTGGTTGACCTTGGTTTATGAGCCCAAATGCCAGAGAGCAGATAATGTCTATTGTAAATGTCAGAGTCAAGGGATTTTTCTTTTCCCTTTAGAAGAACATCAACAAAGATTTAGTGAGTGTATTTAAGCTGTCATTCACACAGGCTCAGTGTGAGTGGTACTGCTCAGGTGCACAAATATATGGGAGGAATATTAAAGGGACTTGCTTAAAATCATGAATCTGGTGAAGCACCCAAGCCAAGCTCAGCCTTCTTTAGGAGTAAAGCAGCCTTTGGCTACACAAGACTCTGATAAGGGCTGATAAATTCAGGATCCTTTCTCCAGAGCAGAACACAGGGATTTAATTGATATGTGGTGGATTTCTCATCTTTACAATTTATCCCCACATGAAAATTTGCTCAGGGGAGTGCAGTGCAGTCCTCTGCAGTCCCCCACACCCAGTTATTAGTGCCAGCTCTCCTGTCCAACAGCTCTTCACTGTCAGTAGAAGAAATGGAAAATTCCATTTCCAAAACCTCCTTGCAACCTACTGCTCAAGGCTTGATACTGTGGAGGAGACTATGGATTTTGAACCTCATTTAGCCACCTTCACAGGGGTACCACATCAGCTTAGAGCTCCCTTCCCTGGCCCCAGTGCCTCTGGCAGAACTGAAGTACAAAAAATAGCTGGTTCTTTTTAAGGGGCTCAAACCACGTAACCTAAGAACCTAGCCTTGACTCAGCAAATCTCTCCCACTCCTTGTCCAGGCCATTTTTCCATGGTGCCCTCCACCCTGAAGTCTCTCACCTGTGTGTGTTAGCAGATTCTATCTGTGTGCTCCTGCTTTCTGCATCCTCCTCATTGTAAAGATAATTAAGCATGACAGAGTTCAAGAAGTATTTGGATGATACTCTCAGGCACATGGTGTGACTCTGCAGGGACAGGACTCAGTGATCCTTTTGGGTCCCTTCCAATTCGGCATATTCTATGAATCTGTGTTCTGTGATTCATAGCCCACTTAGGCACTCTTTTTAGCCTGTCTATTTTACAGTCTTTTGTGCTGTTTTTACTCATATAAATACTGCTGGGTTTTCTTTTTGCTCTTTGCTTCCTGCCCAGGATTCTCCAGACACTAGAGGGGGGTCTTGCTTTCTCTGTGTTTTTCTATCAAAAGTTCAGTCCTGCTCAGCTTCAATTCACCACTTTGTCACCGAAGTTGCACTGAATTGTCCACAAGGTCCTGAATGTAATTAGCAGTTGCATTTAGGCCAGAAAAACCCCAGTCTGAGGGAAGATGAAGCCATACACAGCTGACCATAAAACCCCTCTCTTGTGGAGTATGAAATACACCCCTTAGATTTTTACTCAGTGTCAGGTGGATTTAAACCTCTTGATGTTTTTTAAGATTTCAGAAATATTTTCATACTAGGCTGGGTTTTCCCAACTAAATGTGTAGCACCACACAAAATCATCCCAAGACTGTGGGATGTAAAAAGGCTTTTGCTGAGCTACTTACAGATGGTGTGGATTACACGAGACATGCCCTCCTCTCCATGGCAGTTAGCACAGCACTCAAGTACAGCCTGTCCCCAAAGCAGCTCCTCAGATCAACCCAAGTGCAGCAATGAGTGATCAGTTCCCATTGGCACAGCTGTGAAATGCTGGAGAGGTTGGAAGCCTGTGTTGCACCAGGACTGCTTCAGCTCTGGGTCAACAGCAGTGACTGCAAACTGATGCTCTTACTGTTCTGCAACAGGGAGGATAGGCCAGTCTCCTTTCCTGCAGAGCCTGGCTTCTCAGGGCCTCCAGATCTGGGCATCCAATCCAAGAAATCTCCTGGGAAGAGCTCAGCTGCAACCTGCATTTTTGCACAAGCAATGGTGGAATTTGCATTGCTATATTAGTGCTCAGTACTCTGGCTGGCCAACTGCTTTTACTATTCGTTATGCCCTCAAAATTAGATTTTTGGTTAATTAAGGTCTTTCCAAAATCTCCTTCTTAGTTCTCGGATAATATCTATCATTATCTAATAAAGGCTAAGAACACTGCCAAAAATGTCTCAAATGCAAAAAGGCCTGGAATGCTAACTGTGAGTGCCGGCACGCTGTAGGCACAGGGAGCAGTTATGAGCTGTGAGGCAGCCTCTCTACTTTAAGAGTCAAAAGTGCTGGACACAGAATCACAGAATACGCTGAGTTGGAAGGGACGCACAAGGATCATCGAGTCCAGCTCCTAGTCCTGCACAGGACAATCCCCAGGAGTCACACCATGTGCCTGAGAGTATCATCCAAACACTTCTTGAACTCTGACAGGCTTGGTGCTATGATCACTTCCCTGGGGAACCTCTTCCACTGCCGAAACACTTCCTGGGGGAAGAATCTTTTTCTAATATCAAATATGAACCTCCCGTGACAATCCCTCAGGTCCTGTCACTGGTCACCACAGAGAAGAGAACAGTGTCTGCCCCTCCTCTTCCCCTCACGAGGAAGTTGTAACTGCAGTGAGGTCTCCCCTCAGTCTCCTCTTCTCCAGGATGAATAGACCAAGTGCCCTCAGCCACTCCTCACACGGCTTCCCCTCAAGGCTCTTCACCATCTTTGTTGCCCTCCTTTGACACTCTCTAACACTTTTAATATCTTTCTTATACAGCAGGACCCAAAACTGCACACAATATCCAAGGTGAGGCCGCCCCAGTGCAGAGTAGAGTGGGACAATCCCCTCCCTTGCCCAGCGGTGATGCTTTGCCTGATGCCCCCCAGGACAGGGTTGACCTTCCTGGCTGCCAGGGCACTGCTGGCTCAGATTCAACTTGCCATCCACCAGGACCCACAGGGCTCTTTCCTCGGCACTGCTTTCCAGCATCTCATTCCACAGTCTGTACCTACATCTGAGGTTGTCCCACCCCAGGTGCAGAATCCAGCACTTTCCCTTGTTGAACTTCCTATGGTTGGTGATTGCCCAGCCCTCTAATCTGTCAAGGTCTCCCTGCAGGGCCTCCCTGCCTTCCAGGGAGTCAACAGCTTCTCCCAGTTCTGTGTCATCTGCAAACTTGCTTAGTGTCCCTTCCAGTCCTGTATCCAAGTCATTTATGAAGGTGTTGAAGAGCACAGGGCCCAACATGGAGCCCTGTGGAACCCCACTAGTGACAGGTCACCAGTCTGATGCCACCCCATTCACTGTTACCCTCTGTGCTTGATCAATGAGCCAGTTGCTCACCCACCACATGATGTGTTTATCCAGCTGTGCTGGACATCTTGTCCAGAAGGATTCTGTGAGAGATGGTATCAAAAAGTTTTCTGAAGCCAAAAAGATTACATCAACAGGCTTCCCTTGATCAGCTAGGTGGGTTACCTTGTCAGAGAAGGAAATCAGGTTTGATAAGAAGGACTTTCCTCTCAAGAAGCTGTGCTGGCTGTGATCAATGACCACNCTGCCTTGTCTCTGTCCATGTTTGTGAGGTGACCATCCCCATCCAGTAACAGGCCAGTGATATTTTTATACTGCCTATTGTCATTAATATGTTTGAAAAGCCAGTATTTATTGTCCCCCACATTTCTGGCCAACTCCACCTGAGCTCTGGCTGCATGAATTTTCTCCCTATAGTAGCAAGCAGCATTTCTGAATTCTTCCTGTGTCACTTGACCTTGCTTCCACTGGGAATACACCTTCCTTTTTTGCCTTATTTCCAAGAGAAGTTCACTGCTCAGCCACGCTAGCCTTCTGCCTCACCTGCTTGACTACCAGCATTTGGGAATTGCCTGCTCCTGTGCCCGTAGAGGTGATGTTTGAGAAGTGACCAGCACTGATGGACCCCAGCACCTGTAAGAACATTTTCCTGGGGGACCTTAATCCCTAATTCCCTGAGCAGCCTGAAGTCTGCTCTCTTCATATCCAGAGTTGAGGTTTTGCTGGCACTTTTCCTCCTGTCAACAGAGATTTTAGACTCCATTGCTTTGTGATCTCTGTGACCTCAACAGCCACGACTTTACTACTGACACTTACTCAGCAATTAGGCTACCCATGTATATATAGGAAAAATGTGTTTCAAATATTTTGAGAGATTATATGCTTTAAGCAGTGTATATTTAATAAATGTGATATATTTCATTGTTTATATTATTTTGATTGTTTATATATTTTAATACCTTTGTAGATTTTAATATATTAAAATCAATTTACTAATATTTCTAATATTTTGTTTTCTGATCTTATAATGGACTGAGAGGAGGAAAGTCACTCAGAAGGTGGCCCTTTGAGTATGTTTCATTTTTCTTCAAATTTTTCACCCTGAAATAAAGGGATTTTTTTTCCTTCCTCTAACTATGGAATCTGAAGCAGCTCTGTCCAAGGCAGGCAGGATGCAAGATGCTGCCAGCTTAATAAAATTTGCAAGCAGTTCACAACACAGACTTCTGGGCTGTGAACTGCACCTGGCATTTCCAGCCTGGCCAGATCCCTGTGATCCCCACCGTGCTGCCAGCAGCCACAACCACAAGCACAATCACACCACAGAGAGACATGAAGTTCTATTGATACTGGCAGGTGTCACAACGGAGGACAAAGAGCACTTGCACAAGGTACTGGAGAACCAGGTAACCATGGGCCAGGAGGAGCTTTTGGAGGTCACCTGGTCTCGCCATGCCACCCCAAAGCAAAGTCAGCAGCTGCAGCTCACCCTGCCACAGTCACGTCTGCCTGACCTTTTCTGGGAGATCACTGCTGCCTGACTGGGCTACGCAGCCTGCAGCACCACTGCTTTTATTTGCCCCATCAGTATCTAATCTGAATCTCGTTTACGGCAGCTTAAACCCATTGAATTTCTGGGGACTTGTGAGGTTATTATAAAGAGACTACTCTCAACTAATGGTGGAGTGGACACCCCAGACAACAAATATTCCCCTGGCTTCATACCCAGCATTACTCCCTAGGTACTACAAAAAGGAAATAAAAGATCTTGTTGATGAAGACGTTCATGCTTTCATCTCCCTGACAAATCAATAGGTATACAAAATCCTGCCTCAGCTGCACTGACATACAAGTTCTACTGATACCATAGGTTATTAAAAAATGTTCTACTTCTTCACAGTTTCAAAAGTGCACATAACACTGTGTCAGGGCTATTTTCATAGGACTAAGACACATCATTAGCTAAGAGAAGTATTAAGAGATTCCTACTATGTTTGAGATTTATTTCTTCCCATTTGCGTGAGATGTCTTCTGGAATGCCTAAGATTTAATATAGGTAATGGTGCACCAATTTTGAAGGGCTTCTTACTTGCTGGTCAGCATTATAGATACTCATTTTCATTATTCAGTAAAAATTTGGCAGCAGGACAAGAAGCATTTTTATTCTATGTTCATGCAGTTACTAATATAAAACAGCCTTAGTCCATATCCAGGCACCTTCAATGCCATGATACAAATGGCAACTGAGTGCAAAGACTTTTTTTTTGTGCAACCTGAGATACAGAATATTGATACAATTAACTCTTACTGTTCCCATGGGGCTCACCATTAACATCCCTTTTAATATAGAGAAAGCTTTGGTGGGTAAGGGATGCAATTTTTCTTTTGGGTGTCTTTCTTCAGTTAAATGAATACTCTATGAGGCAGCTGCTGCTGTATATAATTAAATTGACTTCTGCATTTTTTTGACAATTAAACTATTCTGTGGGACAATGTCTTGGTCTCCTTTAGTCTAATCTGGCAATTTTTTGCAAAATCCAAAATACATATTTTGTAGGCACAAAGCCACATTTGTGTGATCTACCTCCATATTACCTCCCTTGATTTATGTCCCTAACACCAGGTTCCTGCATAGGAAATTAAGAGGGGGCTGGAATCCTTAGTGGGCAATGCATGTCAAATAAACTCAGCTGCAGCTGGACCTGTAACTTTCATCCTAAAGCCCCACCATTTACCAGCTTGTGTACATGCCATCACCAGTGTGCCCTCTGACCTTGATGACACTGCTGTCCCCTCACAGCCATCAGGGTCCCCCACACCTGAAGATGCTGAACGGGCTGTTTGTGACACTCACAAAAGGGTAAATCAGGGTTGTGATATTCAAGACATGCCTGTCTCTAAAGTCCCAAGACCATTTGCCTGTGAGAACCTGTGTGAAGCAATACCTCTGCCTGCACTGCAAAATACCATTTGACTTAAAACTAAACCCAGTGCTTTCAGAGTCATCCTCATCTCACCTTCTCTCCCTGACTGACTGGGCAGGATGCTATTTTTGGCTCTTCTGAACCCAGGCATGCATTAGTCATCAGGTCATTTATTTTATTATGCCTTTTCATCTTAATCCTGATAATACTGCAACTACAGAAAAAGATCAACTGACAACAATGGAACAGTGACTGAGGCAGAATCCTTTCTTATTTGAATTCAGGTAAAGGTATCTCACATAAAGGTATTTCTTTGCTCAAAGAAAGGCTTGCTGCTAGTAAGTGCTTTACAGCTGTAAGGGTACAACTGCCTCAACAACTGACTGCTAGCAGTCAATTTACAAAATTATTCTTCAGTGATCCTGTGATTTAATCTCTTTCCGTGGACCAGAAGCCTTTTTCTAATGGCATGGTTGGCAGAAGACCTTTTCATCTCACTTCTAAAAGGCAGATCACGCAGCCTTAAACACTTAGTCCCAATTATGAATTATTGGAACATTGCAAGCTGAGGCACCACCACTTACTGGTTGATTAATGGTCTTCAGACATCTTAAAAATAAGCATGGGGGATTACCAAGTGTAACAGGAGGATTTTATTATAATAATTTCTGCCCTTGACTGCTAATCCATAGCTTTAGTGAAAGGATCTGTTCCCAACTGCTCAGGGACCAAACAGATAGTGGGGACACAAAGGAGACAGCACAGCTGAGGCTTGTGGTATTTCTCTTCCACACCACTTCAATGTAATAAAATCTCAGAGGTTAGGAGCTGCAGGGAGCACTGCTCCCAAGGGACACGCAAATATGGAGCAGGGCTGGACTGAAAGAGGCACCATTTGGAAGAGGAATCCATGAGAGAAGTGGACAGAACCCCCACGAACGGTGAAACTGCAAAGGCATCAGGGAAGAGAAGGTGCATACACAGCACAGCAGAGGAGGGAGGAGGAGGAGAAGGGTGCCTGGACGCCTTTGCCACCTGAGCTCTTAGCTGCAGCACACACACATCTGAAATGCAACATGTTCAGGATCTAGGCAAGTCCAAGCCTCTGATTTATCTATAACTTGCTTGAGATTTGTAAATCAATCCTCCTTGCTTGAGGCTCTTGAGCATGTGGAGTGACAGTCATAACTTCACATACAGAACCTCCTCTTGCTGCCCCAAATTCAGCTCAGTGCACAACACTCTCAGTGAGTTCCCCTGGGGGACACCGAGGGGACCTCATTGCATAGATGCGATGATTGCAATTTTGGAACAGTCCTGGGCTATGCCTGATGCTTTTAATCTCTGTTGGGAGATGCAAATGATTCCAGTAGCATCTCCATATAACATGCTGTAGCAGTCACCTAGCTGAGCAAACAGCAAGGTTGCTTTGCTCATTTCTTACAGCACTATCACAATTCCTTACAAGCTTATCCTTTATTTTTGACATTGGATTCCAGTTAACTAACAGGAAGGCACAAAAATCCTATTATAAGAGAGTACACAAAATTCCTAGTGTTTGAGGGACTTCTGCTTCTCCAGACGGGTTTATAGCACACATGCTCTTCTATGGAAATCAACCCATTCTGAGAAAAATGTAATGCATTCTTATTTATAAAAGTTACAAACTACAACAAGCTTGTATTTCAGTAAGTCCTTTCCTTCCCTCCTCTTTTCTTGCTAACTCTTATCCTCTTGTCCATTTTTCAACAGAAGGACTAACAAGAAATAATTTGAGAATGATAAATGATCAGGTCTATTTGCCAAGTCTTTTTATATTCAAATATTTGATTTATGGCTTCCAGTAATAACAGGGTCGGCAGTTTCCTTTCTTCTGCCCTCCACAAAAGAAAACAGAGAAGGAATTAGCAATGGGTTTAGATACACTGAGGTGTTCACTATGTGTGAGCTGGCTGCATCGTAGCTAGATGGTGCAAACTACCTAGCATCAGTCCAGACTCCAGAATGTAGTTTAATGATGACATACCGAGAAAGCCTGCAGCAAGTTAAAGAGACAAGAACCATGCTCAGCAGCAGGTACAATGTCTTTTCACTCCATGTGCTGGATGTGAAAATACGCTGGGTGCCACGCAAGGTCGTGGTACCCTCTGGACGGACAATTAGCAAAGCATTTGGGTTCAGACTTGGCTTTCCATGAAGACAGCATCACTGTTCTTGTTTAAACCAAGGTTGAACTTTAATTTTAGGTGATAAATTATAAGACAAATCTCAAGCAGTCTTGATTTGTTGAGATGAATTCATGGCATTTTCCCACTAGACACGCTACAATTCAGTGTCACTTGAAACTGAAGTTTATGCTGACTGGGTGTGCTCTGAATGAGCATGTATCTGTTTAATTGTTTCCAGGGATATTGGACTCCTCCTGTAACTGCCTGTATGATAGATGTCACACACTATGAGACAAAAATATCTTCCCTTGACGAGCCCTGCTCCCGTGGGGAGTTTGGCGAGTGAGACTTGGAGATAAAGCAGAAGGTCTGTGCCCTTCCACCTTCTCGATAAGCAGCTGCTTTGTGCTTTGCTCTGTGGATCCAGCCTGGGCTTACCCACGGTGAACCCAGCCTGGCAGCACTGCAGGGAACTGCACAGGCAGTACTCACAAACCAGGGAGGGTAGAAGAAGCAAATGACCTGCATGTTGTGAAGCCAAATATTGGCTACATGAAGGATGAAATAAGATACAATAGTGGTAAGACTTTATGAAGCACTATAAATACTCTGCAAGCACTTTTCTGCATATGCAAACCTGCAAATAAAGTCCAGAGAATGCTGTTGCCTCAAAAGCCAACCAGACCCTGTGCTCCCTCTTTCAGTGCCATACAGATTCCAAACATATGAATGAACTAATGCAATCTGGATCCTATTTGGTCATTCAGCTCTGATGACTCATCTTCCCATAGCTCTCCTTCGGCTAATGACAAGGAAACAAATACAGGAAGAAAAGTATTGAACTTGGCATTATTATGGCAAAGTTGTGTACCCAGGATTTTATCCCTAGGTACTACCTGCACTTCTTGTGCCACCTGTGCCCCAAGTAAGAATTAAAGGTTTAATAAGCAAACAAGCCACAAATAAGTTTTACTCAAATCCTGGGACAGCCTCAAATTCCACCCAAATATATTTTTCAGAAACTTGCTCTCTGATGGAGCTTAAGGCAAGCAGCAGGTCAGGGCAGCTCCTGTAGACTCTCTCCTTAAATCCAGTGTGTCCCCCTTGAGCTGCGACCCCAAATGCTTTATTGCAGAGCAGAGCTGCATGCTAAATGCAGAAACCCCTGGGGATGCTCCATCCTGAGTCAGCTGCCCCCACCCACGAGTGGTAATGTGAAGTGGTGGCTGTGACCCCTCTTAATCCTCTCAATGAAAGAGAAAAAATAGTTACTCTCCTGAGATAGTCAGTGGCAGTGCCAAGAGTGTATCTGCCCTGTTTTAGGAGGCTGCCTTCCTCTCTCAAAAGTTCCCGGCCTCGCGAGTTCAGTCTAGCATCCTATACAGCACTTTAGTTTTGAAGGAACAGGGTGACACACAATTATTAAATGAAAAGGAATGCTGTAAGCACAATTTTATGACTGAAAAATGTACAAACACCCCTGGATGTGATTTTTGGGTGATGGACTACATTTCTTACCCTGGTTTGAACACTTGTGTGCCTGGGAGCTTGCCTGCTTCCTCCACCTGTACTGACTGCCCTTTAAAAGGTATCACTTCTCCTTACAAGCTTCTGGGACCCCACCAGCACAAAGTGGTGCCTCCTCGACCTTCTAAAAGGGCTTTCTGTCCTTCCTCCGGCATTCCCGAAGCCTTTACATCAGATGGCAATTTGCCTGGAGGGGGAACGAGCTTGGCTATCCCTCACCAGAGGGGTCTGGTGCTGCCCCCACATCGGGTGACATTGCGACGCGAACTGACCCTTTGATATCGATGCCAAACTAAATGCCCTGATACCTGAGTGTCTCCGCTGGAAAAGTCGGGCCGTGCCCCGGTCCTCAGGGTGATGCGGGCGGCTGTGGCGGGTCCAGGGGCGGGCTGCAGGGGNCCTCAGCCAGGGCCTGAGCGTGCTGGTGGGGCTGGGGCTCTGCGTGACCATGCTGGGGCTCGGCTGCGCCGTGGAGCTGGGGCAGCTGGGGCAGCAGCTGCGGCGGCCCGTGGGGCTGCTGCTGGCGCTGCTGGGGCAGTTCGTGGCCATGCCGCTGCTGGCCTTCCTCCTCGCCCTCATCTTCGCGCTGGACGAGGTGGCGGCCGTGGCCGTGCTGCTGTGCGGCTGCTGCCCCGGAGGCAACCTCTCCAACCTCATGTCGGTGCTCGTCGATGGGGATATGAACCTCAGGTAGGCGCCCCGCTCCCGCTCGGGC
>WBMV01007231.1:647559-812246 GCA_013396655.1 Campylorhamphus procurvoides
CCCTCGCCGCCGCCCCCCTGCTGACTCCGGCCTCCCCCCAGGTGTATTTTCGTCAGTTCTGCCGGACCTGCCAGAAGTCCTACAACCCGTACCGTGTGGAGGATATCACCTGCCAGGTAAGGGCCCCCGTCCCTGGGCCGGGCTGGGCGGCCCCTGTGCCCCTCCGCCGACCGCCGCCTTCTCCCTCAGAGCTGCAAGCAGACGCGGTGCACCTGCCCCGTGAAGATGCGCCACGTGGACCCCAAGAGGCCCCACCGCCAGGACCTCTGTGGGAGATGCAAAGGGAAACGTCTCTCCTGCGATAGCACATTCAGCTTCAAATACATCATCTGAGTGGGATAAGTGTGGGGAATTTTTGGATTTTTTTTTTTGCATTTATTTAGGGCTCTTCTAGAAGACTGCAAGCAGAGCAGACTTTTTTTGTTGTTGGTATTGTTGAAGGTACTTGGTGAAGTGTAGCTAGGAAAGCATGAAAATAAAAAGTATTGCAAAGCATACCCAAATGATCAGGTGAGTTTGTGCCCAGCTCAGAGGGTGCATATTGCACATTCTGTTAACTTGCACAGAAAAAGAGCCTACAAGTGTTTTGTAAATCAGTGATGGTCTTGGAAGCAACTGGCTCAGGACCTTGTAGAATTTCAGGTGGAAAGGGTTTCTGCTACTGCTCCTATTCTTAATGTCAAATAGACAATCCATGGTAGGTAGTAGAGGTTAATTCATGCAGTAAACACAGAATAGTATTCACTTATTGTACCCACCTCTATTCAATGTAGAAAGTATCTTGAACCTGTTTTTCATCACTAGAAAATGATTGAGAACAGCTGTGTAAGAACTTCTGCTGGTACAGCTGGTCTGCATTTAGCAAAGCTGGTGCTCTTGTCTGTTGACTAAGGCCAAGGAAAGCTTTTCAGGGATGGTTCTTGCAAAATGCTGGGGAGGGGAGTCACTGATGTTAGATTCTCCTGGTAAATGTGTTGCTCATCTTTCACGTGTAAGGTTATCACAAGAACTGACACTTCAGAGGCTCAGGGTACAATACTGCATCTGCCTGGCTTCTTCTTCAACCCACAGATTACACATTAGTTATGGTTTAGGTGCCTGCCATCAGGAAAGGATCAAGTTCCCACACCCTTCTGGGGCTGGGTTTGCCCCAAGGAATTGTGCTTCTGGTGTCTGGCAGTAATTGCAGAACCAGCACGGTTTACTCTCAGATGATGCCCTCTGTAGGGACACCATGCTTCAGCAAAGCGTTACAAGCTGACTGTGGGACTGACTACAGTATCACCATCTGAGCAGATTCCCAAGATAATAAAACCTACACCCCCACCCCCAGTCTGCCCTTTAGCTAAGGAGCTGAGTAAACTCAGAGGAAAACATACCTTTATGACAATGCTACTGAACACTGTGATTTTGAAATTAAACATAATAATGCACAAAGACTTTTGCACAACTCTCAAAGTAGCTTCTCTTTTCAAAGAGTGATTTATCTTGGCTATAGCAAACTTGTCTACATCTGTACCCATCATGAGACCGCTATTAAAGACTAAAGGGAGAACCATTCTGAGCCCACACAGTGCAGTAGCTTTGGTGCCAGGTGGTTTTGCATCTCCAGGTGGAAGCTAGTGTATGGCTGGATAGCCAAACAATGTCCTTTGTACCAATCCATCTGTTTTGAGGGGCAGTGAATGTTAATTCTGTAGGCTTAACTCATGTTGTTGTAAATTCCTGCTTTATTTCAATATGCCCCTTGAACTTGATGCAGTGACTAAGGCTTAATGCTTCAGTGCCAATTTATTGCCAAGTAATTTTATTTATTCTTGCTGCATTCATTAATATAGCAGCATGAGGCATTCTGGGAACAAGTAGGCCTTTCCTCTCTGGAGCAGAGTAGTTTTATTTTATGCTCTACTCAAAGCATTTTTCCCTGTATCACAGTAAAAGGAAATACCCCTTGCTTTACCAGCTCACCTAGGCTTTCACTTCTATCCCTGCCCTGTTTAACTTGAAAAGTACACCTGCAGCTGGGCAGTTTTCTGTAGATGCATATACCTTGCACTCACCTGTAGTTACTGTAAAGAGCAGTGGCAAATCTCCAGCTTGAGGAATGTGGTTGGGGCTTTCTGCAGCCATCCAGCCTGACTGCCTCAGCTTGTAGTTGCAGCTGTGATCTGGGATGTCTTCTTATTGAGTATATTCCCCTCTAAGGATGTCTGCAGTAAGTTTTCCTGTTTGCCCTCCCTGTTCTAATTGCTACATAGTCTGTTCCTGATGGATGCAGTGAGAGACTGTGATGAGCCTGTGCACCTTCCTAATGAGTCTGAGAACTGAAGCTCTGTGCCATGTCAGGATGAAGTCATACAGGTATCCTCACAAGCCCTGCTTTGAGGATTATTTGCTGTGAATAGGGTGACTCTCACACGATTATCAGCAATAGCCCAAAGTGAAATTTAGTACAACTTAAGGGTTGTCATCCCCACAACTACAGTCAGAGCAGCAGTTGGTTCCAGTTGGCAAGATGTAGAACAGGCCTAGCCAATGTGAACTGTATGTTGTGCTTTGGCAGCAACTGGTGCAAGCAAGCAGCTCATGAAGGCTCTCAGGGGCAGGAACAGCAGAGAGCCACACTGCTTTCATTACCTACTGTAAGGTCTTGTGGCTTGGAGTAGTAGAGTGGAGTGGACAGCCATATTAAACAAACTTTCCTTTATGCTGTAGCATTCCTCAGTTCCACAGTGTCTCTACATGTCATCCCTCTGACATAAATATATTCAGTGCTTTTACTGATTGATGCCAAAGTACAGTTTTGTAGTTCCTTTTCCACTTTACTGCCGTGTCACGTCCTTGACAGCACACACTGTACCATGGGTCCTGGTTCCTAGACTCAGCAGAAAGAAGGAAAGCAACTCCTGACCTATGTGATTATGCAAAGTGGAAAGAAACAGCCTCTGTGCTGCCGGTTCTTCAAAGATGTCTTGAACTTGCCCTGTACAGCTTTCTCATAAAGTTGTTCTTTTGCACATGTTAGCTCAGTCAGTGCTATATTTGCTGCATCTTACAGGACCTGTCTGATGTTCTGCCTGTTTCTAGACAGCTTTACCATAGCTTCAGATTTGGCACAGACCTCGCACCAGGTAATGCAGGGTGACGGCTTATGCAGAGGGTGAGTAATTTTTCAAAAGCTTCACAAAGTTAAAGCACTGTCACAGGCAGTCAGCTAGTGTGTTTCTGCTCCATAGGGCAGGTTCCACTAGCCATTATAAATGGAGGAAGATGTATAGCATAAGGAATGACATGTATAAATTCAGGTTTGAGTTCCATGAGAAATCCATTAACAGTTGCTGAAGATGCCTATGAAAATGCTGCTGCAATGACAAGATATAAAGAAAAACATGACTTCAGGGCACCCAGGCCTTAGTTGTCAGTGTTTAGTCTGTTTAGCTAAAGTATTGAAATTCTAGCTTGTAAAAATACACAGAATGACAGATACAATGTCTTTTATTTTTACAAAAAAAGCTGGTAAAAGATGATGTAAATAAAAGTGTAATGTGCCCCTAAATAAAACTACTTATCCCTGGTAATTACTAATTAAATAATTAAGAACACCATCTACAGTACCACAAAACCATCAAAATAATTCAATTTTATCAGGGACAGGGGGGGAAAAATACAGTGAATATGGATGTGCCTTGACCAGTTACAGAACTTGTTAGGATAACATAACTACTGTCAGCAGTCCAACAGTGTGCACAGTGCCTTCAATTAATGCATTTCAGCATAATTACATTTCTAGTGGGGTCTAATTCCCCCAAAAAGGCAGAGCTAAGAATTTCAATTCTACATTCTAAACTCTGGAATTAGAGCCCAATAAAAAAAATCACAGTGGGTAAGAGATGTATATAAAAATACTGGGTGTTCCTTTCAAATCACAGGAATCATGGGACTACATTCTTTTTATGTTTTTTTTTTTCTTTTTTTTTTCTTTTTTTCCTACAAAATGCTATTGGTTTCAACAGAATCCAGTTTGTTTTATGCTACAGACTTTGACACTGAACTATGAGTATATTGCCTGTTTGCATGTTTTGGTAGTCAGTAATTTTTTTTTCGATATAGTCCCAATTCCTTAGCCTGCAGTTGAGTCATGAAGATGCATATATGTGCATTCAAACCCTGCAGACTACTCAGACTGCAAGTACTGCATGTGACTACCAAGAGGGAACCCCTCCTTCCCCTCATAGCTTTATACACCTACTGCTTTAACAGTGCATTGCACGAATTTACAAGAAAAATACTGGTTTTGCACTATACAGTTTCTAGAATATATACAGAATAAAATAAGTTAACTTCTAATGAGAATTGCTGATGGGCAGCATATATCTTTAATATACATTTTAAAGTCTCTGCAGGCAGCTACTTTTTGGTTAGTTGTTACCAATATTTGTAACATAAGCACTGGTCAGAGAACTGAGCAGCATTCCAATAAAGTTAACAGATATATTATTTCTTTTAGAAACACTGGGAAATCCCAGTTGAAAATATTATTAAATGTCCTAACATTTACACACTATGAGGATTAGATCTAATAAAATAAAAATTTCTTCAAAAATAATCTTGCAGCTCTTTTAAGCATGCTCTGAGACCTTATTTAACAATCATCCATACCTTCAAAAAACTGTCACATAGCCATACACTCTAACTCACACACATAATTTCCTTATTACAGACAACAAAAGCAAATAAAACACTAAGAAGTCAATGGTTTTTGCAGTCGTAAGTCATTCTACTCATGTCTGACCGCACATTCTTCATGACGTTGCAAAGTGTCTCGTTAGGTATTAGTTGATGATTATATCTACTACTGCTGGAAAGCCAGGAAACCTTGCAGGTCTTCAGCCAAAATAAACCAGCCTTGATTTTAGCCTCATCCCACCTGCAATACAGATTCAACCTGTAGAGGCTGTTACTGCAAATAGCATTTACAGTTCTGTTACAACAGAAAATAATGCATATGTATGCATTACATTTAAGCCCTTTTCCTTTCATGTAGTTTTTATACATAAATTTAATAAAAAAATACTACTGCCATACAGGCTGCTGTGTAGAAAGAGCAGTCAAGTAGGATGTTCACTTTAACTTTTAGATTTTTACTTTTGATGAAACAGTTTCTTGCTGTGATAAAATTGTGTTATTTTTGAGGATTGCTGGAGGTTTGCTTTTATGTTTTTCATGAAAGGTGCTCAATAATAGTCTGAAGCGTTTTCATCATCAGTTCTTTTCTAAATGACAGCTGTTCAGAATCCAGTGCTCACAAGGTTTATTCCTGGTTTGATCTTCCCCAGAAGCTGATAGGATTGCACCATGCGTAGAGACTCTCGAATTTCTAGGTTAAGTTCCATCAGCTTTGAGCTGGCCTCGGACATATCTTGGTTGGAGGCCACTACTGCAAAGCTACCAGTCTGGCCAAGTGTCTGGTGACGGAAATATATGTGCAACAATGTTTGAACTGGGTCATCTTCAGAACTGCCAAAGATGTCGTGGGGCCAAATAGATCTGTAAACACACAATTTGGGTTCAAACATTAAAAAAAGATGTTTAAATATGCTTGTTCTTTAAAGATATTTAAACAGAAGACATTGGAAAATGCAAGAGAAATCTTTCTTCTGTAGAGTCCTGATAATGTTCTTTAGAATTTTTCTCTGATAAATTACAAGTAATACTACTGGAATTGCTTTTATTTTTTTTTAAATTGCAAAAGCTGTAAAGAAGCAACAGTGCTTGTCCTTTTCAATACGGACATCTAACAAGAGCTGAAAAAAACCTGAAATAGTGCCTATCCCTGTTTTTAATTTTAAAAGGTCTATTAAGAAACATCTGAAAGCAATCCTTAAGCACTTACCTGAAAGCCTTGACCTGTGCTACAGCTGACACAAACTCCTTGTTTCTCAGGGTTTCAATGAGAGAGTGAATAGCCGTTTCTGTGCTAGCTTGGGAAGCCTCTGCAATTTCAATTTCTTCGATACCACTGTCAGATGCAGCCTCAGCCTCTTTCAGGGAGCTCTCCAAAAGAGCCAGTTCTTCAGACATGTTTATGACCTAAAACAAGCATAAGTTACCTTTTCAGCCAAATTAATTTTCAGCAGATCAGATTTACATTTTTCCTCCTCTTTACAATAATAAATGAGAAACAGAAAAAGTACACCCAAATATTTGCTGCAGTTGCTTAAGTGTATTTAAAGGCTCAAGCATGCATGTCAGGTATTTGGGCTTTCCCTTGATTGAAGTTTCCATCTTAGATATTTTAAAATTTATTTCAAAACCACATTTCTTTTCTCCCTGCATTACTTAATAACAATTAAACTGACAAGAATAATTAAACACTTCAGAAAAGTACACCAATGGTGTTATTATAAGGATAGCTTAAACTTGAAAAAAAATATTTAGAAGAAACCCAGCAGAGGAACTGTAATGCAGCCCGTGTATGTAATACTGTCTTTGGCTTTAGCTCCAATGCATGAGTAGAACACAAGGCTATCTCTCAGAATATGATTCTGCATCTGACTAGCTTAGGCAAGAAATGGGACTGATGTGATGCCAACCTTCCACGATGTCCTTCAAACAGAAACAAACTTATCTGAAGCCTCTACAAAAATCTGGAAATACAAGTGAGGAACACACATTGGGTTTTTCCCAAGCTACTCATAAACCAAAGGCTTTCGGCCAGCTTTTTTTATTTGCCTTCATACTATATCAAGCAAGACCAAGCCTATCTTTTTTTCCTGCTACCTCTGTTTACTGCATTCCAGACCCAGGGGAGAACTTTCAGAAGACATTATTAATAACATAATGTGTGCAGATTAACTCAATTAGCTTCACGTATGTACTGGTTGCATAACTGAAGTACACCTTTTACTTCTGAAGTTATTACAACTAAAAAGCAGGCATAAGATGTCCAGAACATGCTAGTAACTGTGCTTAGGAGGGGAACTAAGTTTGCAGAGGAACTGCATGGTGGTTGAAGTGACATGGTTAAAAAAATCAGTTGGTAGCAAGTGATGGTGTTTGCAATAGGAAACACTGGGGTGATGGAAAAGAGCTTCATCACAGAACTCTGTCGAGTGGAGTTTTTATGCCTTGATTGTAGCTTGATTAGAACACACCAGGAGCACTACTGAAATATTTAAAATCCTCATCACTGGACTCCCTGCATTCCTGGTTTTTTAAGAGCTTTCAAGGTGTAGAAAAATCAACACAGATAATTGAACATCTCAGAAAATTTTTGTAAGGTCTACTTAAATGTCTTAATAATTGGCTATGAAAACAGCCGGGACCCTCCTCCAGTTTCCAAAAAGATGTCCCACTGATTGAAAATGTCATTAAAGTGTTATTTTAAATTGTTTGACTCTAAAATGTCAACAATTACAAGCTAAATGGCATGTTTTTTGTTACCTCTGCTTCTTTTTTGATTGCTTTGACTTGACTGATGAGTTTGCAGTAGGCTTGGAACAGAAGCAGCAACTGGAAATGCAACTTGTATAGCCTTCGACACAACTCCAGCTCCTACAAATGTAAGCAACACTGTTATACTGAGGAAGTGAAAAACTTCTACTATATATGAGACAGTAAGTCACAACTTGTTCAGTATAGTATGTGCAAAATTAAAAGTAGTTACTTGGTTACTAAAGAAAATGCCAAAATATTTAGAAACTAACATAGCAAGAAGCTAATGAAAAGCAGGTGAAAGTTTCATTCAGTTCCAGATTTACAGGTAGCCCCTCTTATGTAGATTTAAAGTTTATTTTTTAGTAAGTTTCAGTTCCAAGAAGGGGGTTGGGTGGGACATGAAGTGATTTAAAAGGCATTTTGAAATGTCTGGAACATTTCAAAATTTCATGTCTTGAAAACAAGATAGTGTTTCATAGATCACTTACTTTTACTGGTGATATTTTACTGTTTTAAAGTCAAGATTTAATATCCAAAAGCAGCAGTTGTGGTCTGTAAGTATGGAATCTTTCGTAACCATGAGTGTTTATATTGTAAGCACACTACATAACCTGGTCCTTAGCTTACACTGCCTGATGAGTAAGAGAATAATTTGATTCCTGGAGGCAAGAATAATGTTTCCTTTTTTAAAAGGTAGCCTTTATTCTATTTTAGGAAATACCACGTGATACATTCTTAAAGAAATGACATAGAAGCATTAACTTATACACTGTCTTGCTTCCATTTTTATGCATCTAAAACACTAGTAAAAAGTGCAGACAGTGTTAATACTGCTTTACATACAGACATAAAAGCTAGTGCTAATGGAATAATCTTTATAACATTGTACTATCTACAGGATCCTATTATCTACAAAGGACCAACAATTCAATGGGTTAGATGATGCAAAATTGAAGCACACAGCATTTCTGTCATAGTCTATGACAAGACACTTATTTCACAAATGAGTGAGACAGATGGAAACCAGTTTGGTGACTGGCAAGGTTAAGTATTTGATAAATCAAGAACCATCACTTACTGCTAGAATTTCCATTTGCTAAGCAAGAAGATGAGCAGGTCACAAAAATACAAAGAAAGAAAAAAGAGCAAGAATTAGTGTAGGAAATAATTTTAATTAGGGTAAAAGATGTCCCAGGTAAAATGGAGGGAGAAATACAAGTAACATGCTCCAAATATACCCGGAATGTAAAAAGTTAACAGACTGAATTCAACATGAAATTACTTGCTGCTATAACTAAAGATAGATAGCAATGACTTCATTGTCCCACAGCATGAGTAACACACAACCCTGTCTGGTCTTCATACACTGAGCAGTGCGAAAGGTCACAAATTTAAGATAATCGAAATCAAAGACCCTTGGATCTGAACATCTCTACGATGCTTTTTACTTGTCCTGTACCACTATAGTTTAAGCACAAATAATGCCTTTTAGAATTTGAAATGTAATATTAATTTGGATTCTGAATCAGTTTAGAAAATTCTTGGCTTTGCTAAATTCAATTCTCAACACCTCAGAGAGATTTCTGTAATGTAATTGCACTTGGTTTTTAAAAGCTATTTCAGAAATATGTTTGGGAAAGAGAGACAGGGAGAGAAAATATATTTGTGAGACTTAGGGATGTGAGCTTCAATTCTGTGCTTTGTATCACACTAAGCATGTTAATGGCATTGAAGCACGTACAGTGGTCATAGCAAACTGAATCACAGAATAATATCCTGAGCTGGAAGGGACCCACAAGGATCACTGAAGTCCAACTCCTGGCCCTGCACAGGCCAGCCCCATTAGATTCACACCATGTGTCTCACAGCAAAACATACAAAGAAGCCACTGATGTCTGATTCCAGCAGACAGAAGCAGCTGAGCTTTATTAAGCACATGGTTGTACACAATGTATACTGTATAATAAGTTATATACTTTGTGCTCAACAGGCTATAACATTGCATGTTTTTGTTACACTGCATGTTTTTGTTCTGCACTCTGTGCTAATACATACACAGCACAATTATTATATAAGCGAAACCTTCTGATGCACAGAACACTGTTAAGATCTTGAACTGCAGAAGTCAACATGGATTTGATGACTCACTTTTTAATGAAGCACAGAGAATCAGATTTGAGAAATGGTAGGGTCGACTATTCAATAATTTCAGTCATTAAGTTCCAGTGTTCTTAAAGCCAAGTCTCATTATTAGTGTAAGCCATAATTAATTCCTTTCCCCCAACACTCTGATAGCTACTTTTTAAAGCCTCGAGAGGTTTTCCTTTAAAAATGTCATTGTGTTGCTTCAGTGTCTTTCATATATGTGCTTAGTTGAGAAATAACCTGATCTACCTGCCTGTCCTGTAGAAACAGCCTAGTCAGGGTCCAGATGCATTCTTTCAGGCTTGTGTGTACTAATAAGAATGGAATAATTAGATTTACTTGCAAGTCTGCTAGCAATGCACAAGCCAGAACAGAATTAATCTCACTATTTCTCAGCTGTATGGACCACAGTGCTAAAAATTAGTAGGAAAATCTTATTTGTGTTAGTGAATGAAAAGTATCTGTTCTCCTGAGCAAGACAATGCTTACACATTTTTAGCATTAACTGATTGATGGCTTAGACTTAGCCCCACACTCCATTTACAAGGACTTTTGAAACAATGACCTTACACTTGGTAGCTTCTCAATCTCCTTTAAGTCACTATAAGCTTCTGTAAATAAATTTAGAATTTCTGTAAATAGTGTATATTTATGAAACAGGGTAAGAGGACTCTGCCTTCCCAGTAAATACTGTATATTAAAATGATTCTAACTGAACCTGTGAGTACAAGGAGCACATAAAAAATTACCAGCACACCTCACAGGCTAGGATTGGAAACTAAAATGGAAACAGGTCCCCACAAATAATCAGTGTGGTCACATAAACTCCTTTTCGAAGATTACCTTCAAACCCTGCAGAAACAGGGAAGAACAGGCAAAACTGCCTCACCTGGATTCTCTCTGTACAAGCTATCTGAAAGCCTGCATGTTGCTTTTCTTCCATTTCTTAGTTTCCCTAGTTATACAGTGGGAACAGTAACATTTACCTTCATGGTAAGAATGCTTTTGTTCTAACAGCTAAATGTTAAAACAGTTTCTTGGTGCATATAAAAACATTATAAATATGTGTTGAAATACATAAATGCTGCTTTTTTATTTATAGAACATTTACTGTATTGTAATAGTAAATATTGTTACCTATTTCTAAACACGTACCAGTCACTATACGAAGATGCAAACCAAGCGTAAAATACACTAAATTATGTGTATATAGGCAAGACAAAATCCTTGCAAATGGTAGGGAATTATTTTGCTGTTCTTGTATTACTTATGCTTATCTGCATCAATCTTTTTTTAAATGTGCAACTTCAATGCAATAAAAAAAAATCAATAATATATTATCACATTTCACTACTCTAAAACTTCAGATGCATTTTGTGATTGAATCAAAAAAACCCAAACTATATGTATGTGTATATATATACACACATATATATATATGACAGCAAAGGAAAACTGTATAAAAGAAGAAATAGTCCAAGGACTCTGCAGACATTTCTGTTGCTGAAGACTACATTTTCAGAAGCAGAAACATGACCAAGTGCATCAACAAATAGAGTTCAGTTGAATAAAAGGAATAAAATTCCTCCTTTCTCAGCTTGGATTTGGAATTTTTGTCAAAATGTCATTGTGAAAAGATAAGTTCATCTGGTACCTGCAATTCTAATTTTTTACATCTTTCACTGCACTTATTACAGGACTTCAGATGACAGATTCCTTGTGCCTACTAATGTCAGTTTTGGATTTGCTTTTTTATCAAAAGTGTCAATATTACGCAGCTATTCTGTATTAAAATACAGTCCTAGTCCACCTGGGGAAAAGACATCACTTACTATGGCAATTAGTACTATTAAACATGGATGACTGCCATGCAAATACATACAAAATATTCAATAAAGTTAACAGGTTACTGCACCTATTGTTAGATGGTATTTTGACAGAAGTGTTTTGTGAGCTTTTTGCCATACTGTTACTTTATTGCCTGTTCCTTCTTACCCAATTAATGGCTTCAGAAAGGTCTTATGTATTTATATAGTACTAATTATATTAAATTCAGTAGAGGTTTTTGGGTGGACTGTTTACCTGAGCATATAACCAGAATGCTAACCTTTTTTCCTTCTAGAAACAGCAGCAGAAAAGCAGACTTGCTGGTACAAAGATGGTATCTAGTCTGCTTATCTACTCAGTGTTATTAAGTCTAGAACCCAAGACAGGCTGCCAACTTTTATGAAAAAGACCTGTTTTTATTAGACTACCACTTCATAAGACTCTGAGTTTCCAAAAGATAGGATGATAACTGAAATGAAAAGCCTTTTATGCATTTTTAATCTCTCTACAAATATTGGAATTTCTGTGCAATAAAAATGTGTTTTAATCTCATATCCTGAGACTGACAAATTACATACACCTACCTGGGCATCTGTGTTAGTGCCATGAATACCATCATCAGTACCAAATGTTCTTTTGCAGTCTTCCAGCCACTGCAAAATAAATATAAACAAGATTAAACATCTGAAACAGAGCAAACTGAAGACTGTGCTAAAACTGTGTAATATATTTCATCAAGTCTTGCAGATTCTCAGATTACGTAAAAAAATGTGATATGAAATCAACTGTTTACCACGGTTATTTGCAGTAATGTTATCCACTCTGATGTATCACTTTGTACTTTTTATTGTGTCCCTTCTGTTGTAAATTTCCTGTAGCCTTCACTGCCCAAGGGGGTATAGTACACTTCAGCATAAATACTAATCCCTGATTGAATTTGGATACTGTTGCAGTGAGACGTGCGAGAGGGTGGAGGCATAAACATCCCTTTTATGAAATGAGATCATCTTTTCTTTCTACTTGCTGTACAAGGTTTACGCTAACATTTATCAGCATTTAAAATCTAGCATTAATTCAAATTAGAGAGTAAGCCTGTTCTATTTCTTGGGACTACTTTAGAAACAGAAGGAAATAGAGCTCTCCTGTGAAAGAAGATGCAAGTACAGATTTACTGGATGGAGAGAAAAAACCTAAATTCTCCAATATGAGTTTAGCATCACCTCTAGTTCATACAAGCCAAGGAAATGAAGTATTCTCCTATTATACAATGCAAACCCACAGATTCCACTCCACTATACTTAACCCCAGTTCCTACACTAGATAAGAAGTTTATTAATTTCAGTGGGCAATCTCTTCTACCTTTAACCAATCATGCAAGTTTCTCAAAAATGAACCTCCACAGGTAATGGCATTCACGCGAATATCGTGTTACTATAAAGCATTTACAGAATCAGATACGTTCCTGGACAATACAACCCGATCATCTCATTGACCCAGTGCCCAGCATATTTTTCTGTACACTGCAAACAACTGCAAGCATGAGGTAATTTTGTATTACTGAAATGGGAATGTATCATGTTGAGATAAAGTGCAGCATATCTTCTGAAATGAAGAGCAGGCTCTATATATCCAAGGAAGAATAATTTAGCATACTGCATGTTTGGTTTCTCAGGTCTCAGAGGAAATCCTAAGTGACCTTTTTCTAACCTTTGTCTGATGCAAGAAAAATGTGATTTCCCATCTGCTCAATTTAATAAAGGTTACTTAGTGAATTAACTAGGCCTGTGTGCTTATCAAGAGGAGAAATGGAATTCTCTAAGCACGGCGGTGTCAGTTTCAATTAGTGACATGGATACCGACATACACAGCAAATCTCATTTTTCCTTTATCAGACTGCACCCATCGATAACAATGGAATAGGTTTGCACTGGAACAAACAGCATCTGCAATTGGGAAGTTATATTTATTTTCACACACTGCCCTTTTAAGATCTTTTTTTAAATCTTAAAACCAGTCTGAATAAAGGGTGTGCCTAGAATGCTGTGATATGCATAAACCCTTATATTTTCTATTACATTTATCTGATTCAGTATGTTTGTCCTTAATATGCACGTGAAGTCAGAGCAGTTCACTTGCAAGAAAATAGAACAATAGCTCCAAAGAGGTGACAAAATTAATAATGTTACGAATTTTTACAGAATATATGTTCAGCATGGTAGAAAGACCTATATTTTTCTCTTTGAGAACAAAGGTAGATTGTGTGACAAAATAACCTTCTCTA
Organism: Campylorhamphus procurvoides; assembly: GCA_013396655.1. Lineage (NCBI taxonomy): Eukaryota > Metazoa > Chordata > Aves > Passeriformes > Dendrocolaptidae > Campylorhamphus > Campylorhamphus procurvoides. Next base: position 661,250 of record WBMV01007231.1, read on the forward strand.
TATGTTTACCTTACATCAACTTATGTTTTCTCCACATATCTCCTGCAAAGATAGAGGGTGAAGTGTTGCTGAAAGCCTAACACAGGGAAGTCTGGGTTGGTCTTGATCACAGCACAGGTTGGTTGGCCAGACTAACCCCTAAACAGACATGCTAAACCATACCCTGTACAAGAGGTACCTTTCTGTCTTGGTGCATAGGTAAGAGTTTTAAGCAACTGCAGCCCAAGCCTCTTACTTTTTCAATCTGACTCATGTGAATGCCAGCACACCACACAGTGTCACTGATAGTGATAAACATCATCTATTAGGGTAAACTTTAAAACAAGAATTTTTCATTACAGAAGTTAATGTACAGAATTTTCCAGTGGTTGATTCTAGAGGATGCCAGATCAACATGAAAATTAAGTTTATTTAACTATCTGTTAGTTTGTATTTACTTAATCATACAACAGCCCAACCACTTAGTTTGATAATTTTTCTGCATGTTTCAGTGAAAAAACCCCCAGGACCTGCAATAAGCTCATTAAGCACTTTGTCTTAATACTTTCAGATTGGATAGGACACATAGCACAATTGTCTGCAACAGCAGAAATTCAGATTTTACTTGAGGAAATCTCGTTGAATCATTCCCTGTACTCTGTTTAAGAGGACAGAGTAAGAAAAAAAAAATCTGAGGAGGAGCTTTGGAAGGTTCTTAGTATATATATACTATATAATACACACGAAAAAAAGAGGACCAACAGCTAAAGAATTACTTCTAAAAAAATTTTAGAAACATAATGCTCAATAAACAGTTAAATAATGCATTAAATTATCTAAATGGAATGCTATTGAGTCAGAGAGGACTAGTCAAAGCTAAAGTTTCTTCTTCCTCAGTACCACTTCTTCCTATTTCTAAATGATTTAATAAAAATAAACCCCTGACAAAATGGTCTCAGTTATTTAAGAACAATTCCTTTCACCCTGTGAACCTTCTTCCTGCTCCAGTCACTCACAAATCCTGTGGCAGAAGACAGGCTGGCCACAAGAAACATGTTATTGGACTCCCTTTTGACAGCTTCACTACAGAAAAACAACACTTCTTCACTATGATATAATGACAGAGGTCATCAAACTGATACTTGTATTTGTTTACCTATTAAATAAAATACAAAGAAGTTCTTTATATCTAATATGGATTTATATCAATATGATACATGGCAGTGCAAAATTAGCTAAAAATACATTTAATAAATTCATGGCCATCTGAAAGGGAAGTAATTTAACTCATCATACTTCGACAAATTAACCAAACAATACCATTTGTTATTGTTATGAGAAATTAAGTGAGTTGATGTAAAATTCCTCCACGTTCAGACAGTCATCATTCTAAGTACACACACAAGGTCCTTTCTACCCTGCCTCAAATCTTTATGTCTGACCATGGGGCAAATCATTAGCCTCTCTGTGCCTCAGTGCTGCTCTCTAAAAGGAGGAATAAAGACATTATTTTCTCATTGGAATGCTGACAGCATTACGCACTGGAGATTGCCAGACATTAAAGATTACATCAAGTACACTAATCCTAGTCATTAGATGAGCATTTTTTTCTGATTAAGCCTACATGGCAAAATGTACCTCATTATATTAGATCAAATAAATTGTTACTACCACAGACCAAGACAAAAAAATGCAGCAACTCTTTAGCAGAAATGCTGGCCAGGATCCTACAAACAGTTTATCTACACTAACAGGGCTGTGAAGGCATACTTTAGCATTGGTTTCAAGGAAATTCTGTTTCTTTTGAGATCCTTTCCACAAAGATGTGCATGTCTAGTCTATTCAACAGATGAGCTGTCAGCAATCTTTGCAAGGCAGAGGCCATAATTTCCTAATAAACTCAGCATGATCAAGAAACGTGCAGCTACTCATGCTGCAAAATACAGCTCTGCCCAGATATCATAGCTTGAATTCTGATTCTGTTTTGTATCATTCAAACTTGCCTATACAGCCATTGTCAGGGCACCACAGACTGCTGAGATCAGTAAAACTCAGCATGTCCAGTTTTCCTAGGAATCATCATCTCTCTACAATAAAAGCTCATATATTCTCTCTCTCCCTCTATCTGCAAAACTGATTAGACACCCATGTTTTCTATTGGCTCTTGAAACAGAAATCTTACCTGTTTCACTCTTCTATTAGCTAGTATCTTACTTTCTGAACTTCACACAAACTTCACAAAACAGATATACAGACCCTTGATACAGAAATTTTCAACTTTACAACTTTGCATTTCTTTGGAAAAAGGATAGAACCACTAATATATCCCTTGAACGCTAACCTGTATTATTCTAAACAACTGACATAAACATCAGCCTCAATGAGGTCCAGCTGTAAAGTGAGCCCTAAATTTATGCATCTATATATGATACAGCTGTTTAAGGCCCCATTACTGTCAGTGGAGATCCAGACACCAAGAGGAAGCCTAAGGAGTTTTCAGCTGAGCAATACGTCAGTATCTACATTAAGATAATGTCTTGATTCCTTTTACTATATTGACCAGATCCTTGAATACTATGGGTGTTAAGGCACTTAATTCCCATACAGATAATTATCTTTAAATGTCTTAATCTAGAAGTGAATCTCATCCTTCTAGTCTAATAAAATAAGCTAGAACATACATAAAGAAAAAATACCATTATTTATTGATATTTACATTAAATATATTTGAATATTTTTAGAAGAGGACTTTCAAACTAGGAATGCACTTTTCCCACTGTTGGTGCAATGTTATATATTCAAAGTCAGTTTCAGAAATATATGCAACGAGTTACAGCATAAGAAAACCCCATCAGGTTCAGATTACACAAATAGAATAGTAGTAAGAAAAGGAAACAGGATTTTACTCGAGAAAGGTTTTCCCACAGTTTACTTCTAGATACCCATGTTGAGAGATAAGGACTTGGAACATTTTCTTGATTAGTAGGTTCTTGTATTTTTGTTTTTAAATGTAAGAGACTCACCTGCTCTGCTGCCTCTCTTTTGACATTATAGGTATCCAAGTGTTCTTGGAGCTCTAAAACACTGAACTTCAATGTTTCTAGCAGGCCACAAGACAGTAGCTGGAAGATAAAAGCAATCATCTCTGTAATCATTTAACTCACTACAATCCATATAGTTTAATATCTAAATTATATACTACAAAATACCAGGTCCACATCTTTCAAAACAAATTAGAATAAACTGGGTACACATAATTTGTGACACCTTTGAGTAAGTGAACTAACATATGTGGCTGTGTTTGTTAAGTGACTGAACAACAGTTTTGATTCCAAAATAAGTAGTGCAGTACCTAGTTAACAACTGAAAGATTTCCAAGTGATTTTAGATCTTTGATAAAGAAGAAAATTTTATATACACACCACTAGTGTATGTAGAACAGTCTATAGCAGGAAAAAAAGATACTGCTGCTGGATTGCTCCTGTAGCAACCTAAGGAGTGAGTATCCACTGAGGCTTACTTGCACTTTTCAGGACACAGACTATACTACCAGCAAAGGCTTCTTCTGTCTACAGGAACTGGGAACTGTCAAAACAAGAACTGCTGGATATTTGAAGAATTGTCTACCATTAGCCACTTTCCCTTTTTCAACATGGTTTCAAAACTCTCTTTTTCCGCTCAGGGGCTGCTACCTCACATTTGTTCCACAACATTTCTCCCTGTAGTTTTATTTTCACTTATGTTTTTCTTATTAATTCTTCTCCTGCCACTTCCTGTAATAAACATGCCTCTAACATGATGCTTCCTCCCTCACACTGGTCATGCCTTGCACACATTAGGAGCTCTGTACTTCATCAGTGAGAAGCAATCTGACAAGCAGGTTCAATTAAATTATTTGGAGAGAAAAGATTTGTTTACACAGTATGTCAATGTAACAACACTAATGTGTGTACATGCATACATACACATACACATGAATACACATATGCATGCACATACAAGTCTACATACTTGTGTGCATATGTGTTGTACTTATTATTCCTTTTTATATTTGTATATATGTATGTATTTACTTTTTTATTTTTTCAAACACACACTGTTCTAGACAGACACTAATGTAACTCTTCTTGTGGCTTCTTATCCCAAACAAATTACTTTTTTTTGGTTAATTTCTATTGCTTTTAAAGTAGCCTAAGTTAAACAAAAAACATTAACAAGTGGTTCCCTTGAAACACACTATCTGTATCATGCTTTTTTAGTCCTCATATTCTTAAGCGAGAGCATGAGAACAGAGGTGCCCCTTAGCACCAAGGTGAAAAAACAGGTCAGGAGAAGACTCACAGACTGGGTCAAGGCCAAAGATCCATCTACATCAGCCCTGCAGCTGACAACCTCTCATGGCAGCTGCTTAAAGAAGGGCAGCCATGTGGTGACCCACCCACCCTACAACGCTTTCTTAGCCTCTGTCTATGTGTTGTTCTACATATTCAGAAAATCTATCCAGGGCTATTTCTTTCATGAATTTCCTTAGTTGCTTTTTGAAAATGTGAACAGATGTAAAAAATGACAGCATTTCACAGTTTATGTACCACGTGATGGAACTTGGTTCTGCATATTTTGTAAGTCATTGCTAGCTGAATTTGATCACCCTTAACATCAGTTAAGACAATAATGATTTCTATCACTTATTCAAGATAATCAAGACATCTATAGACAGATTTCTCTTCTGAAACGCTGGAAAGTCCCATCCTGCATACTCATATCAGACGGAAGCCCTTCCACATATTTTGTAGTTCTTGTGATCTTTCTTGAATTTTTCCCAGTGCTAATGCATTTCCTCTGGGATGAGGGGACCAGAGCTCCCCGCAAAATTCAGGATGTAGGTTTGGGATGTACATACTGGGGGTATGTCCATTAGCAAAATGATGTTTCCTTTTCCGCTCTCTTAATAATTCTAGTATAGCTTTTCTTTTTACTGCTGCTGAACACTGAGCTGACTTCTTGCATTAATATTTATTATAACCAAGATTTCAACTTGCATGACAACAAACAATTCCACGTCTTCACTGTATATTTGTAGTAAGAATGTTTCTCATGCATCACTGAATACATACATAAACAACACGATACAGAAAGGCAAAGTGTTGCTAGATAAGTAGCCTTCATTCTTCTTATCTAGAATAAATATGAACAAGCAGGGAAGGTAAAGAATAGCAAGGGAATTTCAGTGATACCTACTTTCAGTAAGTTCTCTCACTGTCCATTGTTACGGCTGGAGGTTATTTTTCAAAAAAATGCATTTATCACTTGTGTTTTCACTATGTTCATGATCCATAGTGGCTAGTTAACACTTTAATTCCTTTCTGATTTCAATTATAAAGAGTTTCTTTTTTTTTCCCAATGTTAAAACACTATTTTGAATATTACATAAAAATGTTTATGCACACACATTGTTTAGGTTTGACATCCTTACCGTTTCCGCATCCACAAAGACTGTTGGACATTCGGAACACAACATCATCACTTCCAGAGAACTTTTAAATTTTGTTCCAATGCGCTGTAGACTTTCGCCAAGGAAGCTGACCGAATCATTTGTTATAGATACAAACTTTTTTTGAATGGTCTGGAAATCAAATCAGAAAAACACTTATTTTACATTATATTTTACAACTCCACTGGCTTTTAAGATGAAAAATTTCAGAGCAAATTTCCATCATGACAGCATGTATTTTTGTCATTAAATGACAAACTAATATGTCGTTTGCTCTAAATATTTATGTAACACTAGCTCCAGAAAATGCCAACAATCAATAAAACCATCCTGTATCTCTAAAGACAATTACGCCTTTCCCATCTAGGTCCTTAGCCTCAGTATAGCTGGATGACTATTTGTCTTTATGCAGTACAGATAGTTCAATTCATTTTGAAGTGTTTGTGTTGCAGAAAATTACACACAGAGTTTTACGAGTCAGCATATGCTTTGTGTAGCACGATCTGTGTTCACAACTGCCACCTGCAGGGTTTCTACCTTCTTCAAAAATCAGCCCTATATATATGATGCTTGATTTTGAAGACTGTCAGCTTGGCCCAAGATAATACTATGTGCTGCTAAATATTATTTCACGAATCCCAGAAGTTACATACTGTAAATAAAACTATTATATAAAGATTATATTTACAGATGCAAAGTTAAACACAGTGTAGGAGCCAGAAGGCAAAATAGAAAGGTGCATTCAAAGAAGGCCTCCAGCGCCACTGAATCATTTTAACCCTTCTTTGTACCCAGGACCTACACTTCAGACATGCTTCTTTGCCCATGCTTGAACCCTGGATTTCTATTGCACCTTTTTCCAGAGCATTCACTTTTCCAGTTTACCGAGGGCTATCCTGTCAAGCCACAGAATGCTTCACCTTTCTTCCTGGCTCCTTCTTTAATGAACACAAGAAAATATGAACTCTTGTCTTAACACTTCCAAGAAATGAATGAATGTGTGAAATGCAAGTGCAGCTAAGCTTTGGTATAATACAGAGAAACCAAATCCCTGATGTCTAGATGAAGCAAAAAGACAAAAATCTACGATCAGTAACAGGAATTTCATGGTGCTGTGGCAAAACACTTAGTTCAACTAAAAATGGAAAATGGGTATAGATGCATAAACAAGTTACTCCACATTAGGATAAGGTAGAGTATGAATTCTTCACATTTAAGTTACTTCAAACTCAAAACCTGTCCACACAAATGAGATAAAATACGTGCTAGTGTAGGGCTTTTATTTATTATGATATACCAAACAGCAGGCAAAATTAATACTAGAGATAGACAGGCTGAAGTCCTAAGGTCTTGGTTTACAGACCTGAATATGCTTTTAGCTCATTTGGCACATTGCCTGTAAATAAAATGGATTAATTATGCTTCTCCTATCCCATAGAAATTTGCAAGTAATCATGACTTTAAAAATGTAAAACAGCAACCCGCTACATACAGGGAGGAGGGAGCCAGAAAAATTAAGCCCCGGGCACTTTGTTTTGGTATCAGATCTATGAGGTAAATATAGTTAGAGAGGCATTTGAAACATCCAGCTTTAGTGGATCTCCTGGTGTTTTAATTACTTCTCTGCAGAAAAAAAATCCTTTCTCACAAGACAGATGCAAATTCATTAACGTTTGTCATGCTGTGATCCCGTAATAATGACTCCCACAAAAAAACCAGGAGAAAGACATTAATTCTGTAATCAACACAGAATGTGGGTGATGTTCAGAAAATAAAAGCAGGGACACAACCTGAACTAAGACCTTACAAGAAACACTGAAATAGTTTTTTTGAGCCTTTTGTCTTTTTTATTTCCTGAGTAGAATGACTCCAAGCCAATGAATACATCAGATATCACATGGAAAAATAATGGACATTCTTGAGCCATGTGTTTTTTGGTCTGCTTTTGATTTCTTTTCTAGGGCTTCTTGCTACCATAATCTTGTGGCTTTTGCAGTTACAATGGGAAGAAAGCTTTACAAGTAGGAGGAAGGGATTTCAGATAAGCAATCAGGCACAGGCAATTCACTGACCTGAAATAATCTTGAGAAGACATGAAATGTATAGACAGCACAAGATCCATCTGTATCCGACAGCATCTGATTGACGTGGCAGCGCCAGGCTTGCTCTTCATCATCGTATGGCACTGGCTGGAAGGCTGCCAATATGGCAGAAAGAAACGGCGAAGGAGGTGGGGAAGTTTGTAGTTCTGGGAAACCATCATGTTCTTCTTCATCTTGGCTACAAATAACAAACAGTATAAATTAGCTCCTCTGCAAAATTTTTTGGGGTAAAAAATCTCTTCATTTTGGTAAGAAGAAAAAAAATAAGAATTTCAGATTCAGAGTAGTGTTTTGTAAAATAAATAATGGATCAACTAAGGCAACTGTGAACCAAGGAAAGAGCTAACAATCAAAACCTTTTGCTAATGCAATATAAAAAAATTGCATATATCTCAAATATCTCCGAAGTTTATTAAAACATGTCAGTTCTAAGCATATCTATAGACAGAGGGCTATCTTTAGGTTATATATAGCTATATACAGCACTATATATACAGACCACTGAGAAACTGGCATTTTTTTCTTACCCCCAATAACTGAATTAACATTCAGTTCTTCAAATTTTTATTCATCTGAACAGATGGTCTATCAATACCTACAACAAATTTTAGCCTTCCTTAAGGGAAACACAAGAGCTCATTTAACAGTGTAATACTATTTTATAACTGTCTTAAGTAACATAAGCAAATGGAGACAGATCAAAACACTTTAATTTTTATGGTCAATCAGTTTAATGGGCCTTTGTTCAAGGAGCATTCTGCTGTCATACTTTCCATCAGGCACCAAACATCCAATGCAACTATAAATTAATCAATGCTACTACTTACTTACATTAACTTAATGATCAACTTAAAATTTTCTGTATTACAAGGTATGATGCATTTTGACATTTCTTCTTGTATAGTTTCTTCTTATTTGTATTCCTTCCTTCTTAGACTGTTACCTTCAAGGGACTTAAGAGTTTCACTTTAAATATGACTCAATCAGCTAGGACCAATTTTAACTTTTCCTCTCCATATTAAAATGAAAAAATGTTACTTTACTTTAAAATGCTTCAGAAATACACAAGAGAGCAATTAATCTTAACAATAAAAATAAACCTTGGGCAAATTCAAAGACAAACTGACCTGACTTCTACAGGCACTTTGATTAAAAAGAAAGGATAAAAGAAGAAAATTTACATTTTCCCTGGTTTTGGGTGGTGCCATAATTCAGAGCATTTCAAGGGCTTTTCCATGTTATACTGCTTGCAGGTACTGCCTGCCAAGAAAATACTCCAAAACACCCTCTGACCTCTTTTCACATTTTTATTCTGTTGATGATGATGAAAAATGCTAGATTTCTTTTATTCAAGAATTCTTGTATTTTCCTGCACAGCTGTTCTACCTGTACCAGAAACAACTGTTGAGCAAAGAATTGAGTTTAATTGTTACAGCAGGCAAAATGAATCAACCAATTATTTTGGATACAGAAACCATCATTTCAATTTCTTGTATTATGGAGATTAATGGAATACTCCACACCATAAGAAAACCTACTTTCTTTGATTCATGCACCAATAACATGTAATTTCTGTTACTTACAACCAATATTAATCTTACCTAGACAAACCAGAGAAGTCAGCTTCTTCTTCTTCACATCTCTCATCTAGCTCTTTCAAAGCAAGAGTGACATCTTCTTCACAGACAGATTCAGAATAGCTTTCAGGAGCTGCTGCCTCTACCAGTTCTGGGGGCTCTTCCAACTCCAGAGATTCGTGACAGACCAGACAGTCCTGTTGTTCATGCAGTAGATATGACCCAGTGTCTTCACTAGCAGTGCTAACCCGTTCATCCCGTACTGCTGAACTGCATTCCTGTGAATCACACATACTTTTGTTACTTTTATTGTCAGGGCTTATATACTCTAAACATTGTTTGCAAATATCCATTTACCATAGAATATTCTGAGTTGGAAGGGACCCAAAAGGATCATCGACTCCAACTCTGAAGTGAATGGTCCATACAGGGATCAAACTGGTGACCTTGGTGTTACTGGCACCATGTTTTAACCAACTGAGCTCATTTCAGGGCTTGTACTTTAATTATTGAGCTCTTTGCCTTGTTCACAGAGCTTTACTTGAGCAAAGGCAATCTATTTGTAATGCTTATAACTTCTGGTAAACATTAATATCCTAGAAGGTGACTTATTTAGAGCAAATACAATATCTCAAATACACTCAAATCTGTTAAGAGAATACTGATGGAAAAATATGCAAACAGCCTCAAACATACTGAGATCAAACACAATCTAGACTTTCATATTTTATTTTCCTAGGTAAGGATCAAAATGACTGCCTCATGTTGCCTTTGGGGTCTAGAATGAGTACAGAACATTTCTTGTCCTTTCCACTCTCCCTTTTAACAATTCTCTAAAGCGTAACTACTGAGCAACAGTGTAAGAGATGAAGAATGGAAAAGGAACATTCCACTGTTTCTACTATTTTTGCATTAGTGCTAATATGGGCAGCTTTTAAGGGTTTAACCCTGAATCTCTACATGTAGGCTTTCAATCACTGGCAATTATAGAGAGAGGATGATTAAACTCAGGTAAGTAGTATGAGAATGACCTTTTCTCCCCTCCCTTTTCTTCCATTAGCATTATTATATTCATTAGCATCAGTGTGTTGAACAGAGGAATTCAGATTTAGTTAATTTATGATGAATTAATCTGAAACCTTTAATTGAATTTATCTATGGAATAAAAATAACACTTGCTACTTCCTAAAGGCACAAATTATCACATATTTTCATTCTTAGTGTGCTGGTCTCCTTCTACTGGTACATCCAAGGCTGGTCAACAAACGCCTAGAGAGCCTCTAAGCACAGACATCACTTCGTGGCTTTCATCAGTCAAAACAGATCTTCTGACAAATTAAATAACTATACATATTAGAAAAGACAATTCAGCTTTAAACAGAACCATAACATTTTCTTGCACGGTGATCCTAACCATATCTCACTTCAACTGTGGTACTCCTCCATGTGACACTGCCATCATTTGACACAGCTGGTGACTTCACTTCTAATGCCTCTTTTGTTAAAGTTAAATCTGGAATTTTATTGCACAGAACAGCCATTCTGGCCTATGGAGCAGCTAAGGCACATGGGTATGCAGGACATTTTACAAAACCACAGCAAAATAATTTGGATTGAACCAAGGGTCCACTTTTGTTACAGATGTTAACATATGATACAGACCTGCACTGATCGTGACTGGTAGATGTACATATGAGGGATACACTTTTTCAAAACATGTAAATTCCTAGTTAATAAATTCACTGCCAAGTTAGTCTTCATAGAGCCAAGACTCCTGATTTCTGAAGTTTTCTGTGTATCATCAGACATGACTTTACTACCAACATGAATGTTCTTTAAGTATCTTAAAAAGATGATATATATAGTTACATAGTTAACAATGTCACACAACCTTAAGAAAATTGTTTCTAGTATACCATTCCCTCATAAATCTACAGTGCAAGTGAGTAAAATAGAGTCACTTTAGTCAGAAACTTTCATATACTAAAGCTTGTAAAACTTATTGTCCAGAATGTGAAACATCTTTTTGCAAAGTTACATGCTATTACTGGGAATCAGTCAAATACATTTAAGTAAACTATTTAACTCTTCAGCGTCCCTACAAGAGAAACAAGGAATTCAACGGCATCTAACTGGCAAACTCTTGATTTTAAAAAATGGCTTCAATTTTTTTCATATTGTCTTAGATAATTTTTTATATATACTATTTATATTAAAAACATTTGATAACTGACACCTAGCATTCATATGGCTTCCACTGAACGAGTTTATATATAAAGTACAGGAGCAGAGGAAAAACAACTGCACTATGCTGTGAGTTGCGTAGCATAAGAATTCAGAACAAAATCAGTTTTACTGACATCAAAAATATTCCAAAGTGAGTTGACAGTGTCTGTATTTTCAAACTCCTCAGTCTGTTAAGAAGCATAAAGCCAGCTCACTCTTTTAGAAACAAAGTCCTACCAGGTAGCTAACTCTTGCAGAGTTAGCAAACACATTAAGTGTTTGAACGATGCTTGAAGAAAACCTATGAATTTTTCCGAATCCCATATTCTAAGAAGCACATCACATCTAGTGAACGCATTTGAACGCACTTGCAGTATTCTGTTTCTACACAGATATATCATTTTTTTATGAAATGCTGATGAGTCATGGAATTATTTTACAACTCAGTTTAAATGTTCTCAATAATTTTAATGACAATGGTGCTTATTTTGTGTGAATATTTTCACCTGGATTACAGAAATATAGTAATTTTATAAAGGGAGGTGCAGAAGAACAATGAATCCTAAGGGCAGTCTTGGAAAGAACTATGAAAATGTAAAAATGAGTTACAGCTGAGAATGTACCACAAGGAAACAATGGAGAAGATGAAAGTTCTACTGTGGTGAAGCTCATTCTGTAAAATTCCACCTTATATATTGCATCTTGCTTTTGAAATTTTAACTAAAATATCTGTCCTATATGGAAAAAATTTGTCCAGAGTGAGTGTTCTTCCTCACCCAAAATTGTATTGGATCAACAACATATGTTGTAGACAAGCATATGAGGCGACGATTTGTTTGACAATCTAAACACAGGTGTTCTACAACAGCTGAGACAATTTATGCACTGCAATGTAATAAAATACTTTTTTTCAAAAAAGCACATAGATAATCAAGAAAAAATATGAAAAAATGCAGGGGAAAAAACTTCCTGAAAGTCACAATATTACACCTTTAAAAGCTGATTTTATCACAGGAAACTGTCCACTTTATTGTACTCTAAATACATCTTTTGTTCTTACAGTTTTCTTCTTTAAGTATTAGCTACGTCTGTCATCTGTCTATTAGTAAGTGATTTTTCTAGGGAGCAAACAGGTAAACTGGAGCCTTTGTTTAGAAACCCCAGTCACTTGAACTAGTCAGTAGACTGTTTAAATCAGCTTAGCCAAAGACTCATTATTAAGTGTAATCTGGTTGACTGGTTGGTCAACTACACATTGGAATGGCTAAATTTTCTGGAAAATTCAATCCAACTGCCTGTATTGTTAAAGATGGGATTTGCAATGCTTACCCAAATAAGAATATTATCAGTAGCATAAATAATTTTAACAGAACAGATAGAAAGTCCATCTAAATGAAACCACTTTGAATTCAAGAAAAAATTATAGCAGATGAGAGAGTTTTGTTTTAAATTAGGGGTGGTTTTTTAAATTATTCAAAAGTTTTAACAACAGTAAACTGAAGTACTCACAGATTTGCAGGCCGCCATTAGCTCGAAAACTGTGTCAGTCCACATGGGCCTTTCCAAAACAGTATACCACTAGCATCTGTAGTTCTTTTTAAAGGGTTATTTAATGGAACCAACTGCTAACACAGCTGGCCTGAGGTTTTATTCCCATATAGCACCAATCATATTAACCCAAAGAAAGCAAAAAAGAAAAAAGCGGGGTGTGGGGGAAGGGAAGTAAAAAAGTATTTGAAAGAAAATGTTGCTCAAGAAGGATTTCAACCATATCAAGTAAAAGCATCTTGAATATCAACCTATTTCATTCTGCACCATGAAATCATCATGATCAGCCCTTCAAGAATATTTTTAACCTGTGGTAAGTTCCCTCAGTCCATCCAAGTAGTCCTCATACTGAGGGAACATCTTGTAGGAACATGCCAACAGGTTAGAAATATTAAAAGCAAATCAACTAATCAGTGTAACAGATGAAAATTCAGCTGAAAAGAAAGCCAAAGTTGCTACGAAAACTAGAAGGAGCCCAAATCAGCCATGCACCAGCCCACATTTCTCCCCACCTCAGGCAGCTGGTTGCTAGAGTTATCTAGAGAAGAAGCCTCCAAACTTGGGGTCTCAGTTCTGATTTGAAGCACCTCTTCCGTTCCCACACTGCTAGTGGAATCTTGAGACTGAAGTGATAAACCAGCATGATCTGATACTGCTTCATCTATAGCAGAATCACTGATTAACTACGACAGAAACGACAGAAACACAAAATTCGTTACAATAAACATAAATTACAGGAAAAACGTGTTAGTTTTGAAATAGGCTGTTTCAGTATCATTAGCTATTTGAATTTATTTACATATTATGAATTTAACAGCTTTACACTAAAACCATTACAAGCATCACATGCATTTCTGTAACATTTAACTTTGAAATGAAGATTTTCCTCTAAGGAAAGTTATTTCCTTTCTTGTTCTTAAAGGTTTTTGTTACTCTTTAAATGATAGACCAAAACCAGAGCATTTTGTTGGCGGCAACGTTAATAGAAACTTTGCCTCAAGTCTGAAGAGCAACATACCCATCAAACCTCTCTCCATTAAGTCAATTTTTTCCTAAATTCATTTACATAATGCAGAAAGACTTCTGAGCACCCAGCATTCTTGATTTTCCTCATCTACATGTATACAGGCTTCAAAATCCGTAAGTAAATTAGCAATATCTGTGGTTAAACACAACCTAGACCTCCATGTGCCACTTAATACTCTTGATCTTATTTAGCATTTTGGGGTTCTTTTGAGCTAGGAACCCACGAAGACACACTCTTATGTTATATAACAGATGATTTTGTGCTTACATTTAAACAAAAATAGTAACTAAAAAAACTAAAAAAATGAATGTTGTACCGGAATTATAAATTTGTTATGTACCACCAATGTGGTAATGTGACTCTTTCCCTTCCCTGATGTTCCTACGAAAAAGCAGCTTAGCTGCATTAATTTAATTCCTCATTACGTCACTTGAGCTGAAAGTGTGAGCCACACTTATCCATTAAATGTGCAAGGCAAAGCTTAAGTTCTCAGGTTCCTTTCACAGAAGAGTAACTTACCATCTGTGAACGAGACAGTATCTGACTCGCAGTCAGTGCTGCTTCTTCTTCTGAAGACTCATCAGTATCTTCCTGGTTGGTCAAGTTCAAGCTCGGCGTGCTGCCAGAGTACTGACATTCCTGAAGGGACGGTGTGTCTCCTTTGTCAATACTGTCAAGAGAGCGCCTACGAACGCCCCAGTTGAAGTTGTCCATGCTTTCGCCCTGTAATAAAAAAGTTTGCACACACATATAAGTATAAATGTCAACATAATTAATACACAAATGCAACAAAGAAACCACAAGTACTGAATGTGCTATGAACAGAGTTTCAATCAGCCCTTTAATTTTATTAAAATTTTAAATACCTTGTTGAATGTTTGTAAATAAATTAAAATATATGGCAAATGAACTAGAAATCTTTTGAATATCTTCTTGGAAAGTAACTCAATATGTAATCTAGAACTATATCAGTATTGATTTTATAATCTGACTAGAAAGTACAAACACATCACAGACAACAACGGATGAACAAGCCAGGGCACCAGGCTGCAACTTACCTGCAGCTCCTGGTTAGCAAAAAGGAAAACACATATAATTAGAAAGAACGAGGACAAACACTTAAAGATACTCTAGAACCAGGGAAAAATATTTTATTACATAAGATTTGCCAACAGTAAAAGACTGATTCAAGCTCTGAAAAAAAGCTTTAGCCAAAAAAGGTAGTATTTAAAATAATGTCTCTTTCTAATGAAAGATTGAATAAAAAATAAACAAACTGACGACAAAACACTAAAACCAGCATGCTCATGATACATTTTCTCTAGCATAACATATAAAGCAACTGTTTCAACAAACATTGATGAAATTCGTTAACTAACACACATGAATCTATACTGACCACATCCAACTGACAAAGCACCACCAACATTAATTATAAACAGGGTGTAGAAAAGACAATGTTGTCATTAACTGTTTTGTGTCAGTTCTATGGAGTGCACCCTGAACACCAATAGCTGGATCCATTCTCTTTGCACACTTTAAAGCTGAGATACTTGGGTTTCAAATAACCACCACTCTAAGTGAAGTCTATATCTTAAAGACACTGTTTTAATTCACAAATACAATAATCGTCTTTGATTTTCTCATTCACTTTCTCAACCTTCAACAATTCGTCTAAGTAATATAGAAAACCTGGTTAAGTTCACCAGTCTACAGACAGTTACTAAAACACCACATCTAGCCCCAAATGTGGCTTCAAAACTGCCCTAACAGAGTATCTCATGGTGACTTAAGAGATCATTAAATATACAACGCAAACTAAACACTGTGTAGTGTCTTTCTTTCTCAGTGATTTCTTTTGCTCAAAAAAAAGATCAGAAGTTTTGGCAAAGCAAAAGAATTCCAACTACAATAATGTACTACTACTGTGGGCTGAAGCACTTAAGTATAATCTGAATATTACTCAGATTTTAATGTAAAAGCCCTAGTTCATACTGCTGACATTCAATTTTTAGCAATAAAGAACATTCTCTATTTTTGGTGCAAAACTAGGCAGAGCTCTTATATCAAGCGCACAATTTTTATGTAACACCCTAAATGTGTGCAATCTGTGCTTTTAAATTTTTTTTGAGTATAGCACTACATGTTGTATTCAGGCAAGTAATAAGAAAGAACCTGGTTTTTCTTAATTATGATCTGCTATAAAAATTACATAGGAAATGAAGTCTAAGGTTAACTTGGTTTGGCAAGTTTCCAGCTTTCGGCATCCTACCTGCAAAGTCCTGTCTAGTGTTAAAATAATATTTTACTACTACTGAGCATCAATTCTGACCTGTTTTGACTACTTATATTAAATACAGGAAATTGTGTCTGTATAGTGTGTGGTTACATCTATGAGAGACCATAATGAGCCTGTACTTTTCCAAGAAGGTGCAAATATTAGCCAAGAGAAGCAATACATAGGAAGCAGGAGGAAAGTGAGATAAAACTAAAATATTAGGGGGAAATAACAGCATTTTGTAAAGAGGACTAGATAAATCAGGATAATAGATAGGCAGATATTCTTGGTAGCTTGTGGACTCATGATGAGCAAGGGTCCCCATTACCAATTCAATATTTTGCATAGACTGTAATGAAACCACTGCAATTAACTACAAAGCATTTGACTTTTTCTTCCCCAGTTCATTTACAGTCATATTTTTAAGCTTCAGCAAATTCTGTTCTGAAGCCTTTTATTTATCCCAAACAAGTAACAATTGTTAATAGAATCTTTGCTATTTCTCAACTCTGTTTTACTTCCCCTCTCTCTTTTCAACAGGAGGAGAAATGGTGGAAACCTAAGAACTGCAATAAACCAGATATAATGTAAAAGTCAATGCAAGCAATTATAGAGAGCAAGTCAATCGTATATGATGAGATAGTGTATCATACAGTTTGTCATTCTGAAAGCCTTTTGTCATGTTTTCAAAATCCAGAAACATACCAGAAACAAAGATTATGCCTTTTTCTTAACATATGGATCCATAATTAAGTTTTCTACTGCATGGTATCTAGGTGTTCATGCTGTAATTGGCTTATACTGTCATATCACTTTCTTTCACATAACTCCCCCCAAAAATTCTCATCTCTTTCCCCAAAAACCACCCAACAATTTGCAACAGCTTAACACTGCAAAGTTTGTGACATGGGTTTCTTTATCTAGTTAAGATCAATCATGTCATAAATTCTTCTGAACTGGATTAGTTAGCAGAGCTGCCAATTCCTTAGAATTGCACCAACACAACCTTATTTTTAAAATGTTCTCAAATGGAAATACACAGAAGAAACCCCAAGGTCTCACCTCTGCATCTTCCAATTCAACATCTAAAAAGTCAAAGTCTTTAAAAACTCCAAATTGTTGTTCACTGGTATTGTCTTCTACAGCCACTTCCTCCTCTTGAATCACTTCTTCTGTTGCTGAAATTAGACTAGTTTGTTGATCTCCAACTTCCAAGTCTTCATTAGAAGAAAACACAACCTGCAGACATAAGATAAAAATAGAAATAAAACCTTCCAGTTTCTGTAACTCCTAAAGTCAGCTTTATCATTCTTCCTGGCATTTCATAGCATTACTAGCAGCCAGCGTGAATACCACTATACTGATAATGCCAGGGCAAGTGCAGACTGCAATTTACTTCAAGACTAGCTGGATTTTAAACTACATCTTTAAACTAGTAGTATAATTCTCTCCTTAATGTAACTATGAGTTACAAAGGTATAAATAAAGAGAAAAATATATCCCCCAACCTTTATTTCATAACCTTCATTTTCATAACCATTTCATTTCAGAACAAAAAAAGCCATCATAATAATTGTCCACAAGACACAGACCATACTACTCATACCTACAAATTTCTGCGCAAAGACTGTACGCCTTTAGGAGGGATCCAGTGCTGGCCTCCAGTGATCACAGTCTTCACAAACTAAAATTTCCTGGTTATTTCCATGCAATGTTTTAAAATCTCTTCAGTTTCTGCTTTCAGGCACCTATTTTATTTATTTTAACTTCCTGTACTAAAGAACCTCCTCCCACTAATGTTTTCCTCAGCTAAGAACTTCTATGACAAAATTAAAAAATGTGTTCAAGATGATAACCAATGTAGCCTACTCACTTCATTTTAAAAGCTCTCAATATCATCACCACCATCAAGCATAGTATGCCAGTGGGGTTCTTTGCTGTACACAGAAGTAACACCATCAATCTGTTTTTACTCAACAGGTAAGACTATTGTTCCTACCAATAACCATGTCAGTTTGAAGGTATATGATTCACTGGTTATTTTCAATGGATCCTCTGATATTCTCAATGCAGCATCAACACCCTCAGCCACTGCTGCCCCTTACCTCAAAAATGCATTTTATTTATAATGGACTAGATAGAGATTTAGTAAGAACAGGGGAGACCTAGTTCAATCCTCGTTTCTGGCCAAGGCAATTGAAATTTGTATGTGCAGTGTCAAACATACAACATGTTATTCTGGAGTGGCAGTGTAGTCCTGCTCTTTTACGCAGAAATATTAAGGATTAGTCCGACCAGTGGAGCTCCTTAGTAGTCAACTCATTTAAGTTGGAGGGATAAGAGGCCAAAGACTATATAAAAAAAAAATCTTGTTTTGATAATCACATAAGATAAAAATTAAGAATTCATCCCAGTAATACACCTTTGCTTTAAAACACATAGTCCTCCCTTCAGAAGACTGACCTAAAGTCACTGAGCTTCTGAGCTTTGGCTGAATTTAAATACTGTTTTGAAGCTTGGGTAATAAAAGCCATGCCCACTGGACTCTGGGGAATAACAGTAATTCATTACTTACAATTCCATCTCTTAATTCTTCAATTGGATTAGTAATTGCTGAACTGAAACTAGTTTGTCAAAACCTGCTGTTCGTAACTTCACCAATACATAACAATGCAGTAGTATTCCACTACTCAAGTTTAAAAACCAAAATACACCACCATCATCACTTACGGAAGGATTCTTGGGAAGACCAGATTCTGGACCACACAGAGAAAGCACATTCATTAGCTTCTCCCTCGTTCTTCTCTGAAAAATACACCAAAGGAAATCACATAGCATGGCAGCTGCTGGAGGTCCAGGTAAAAATATAAAACATCTGCATTTTTAACTAGTTATATTGCATGCTGACATCCTCTAAAAAGAATCTTAAAATCTTTTCACCAGTATTAGCTTTTAGTTTATGCTGTAGTCACTTACTGTTTTGTTTAGACACAATACTAAACCTCAAATTACACTTCAATAAGGGTTTTTTATATATTCATAAGCACTGTCTCTAATATGTGTATAAAGTTTTTGAGACACAATGTACCTGAGATAGCTGCGGTCTCTTCCAGCTGACAGGAACTAGTGCATTTGAATTGGAGCCTGAAGAAGTTGAAGAAGTGCTGCGGGTGACAGCAATGACTTTTGGCTTCCCATTTCTACCAGCTGCACTGTGTTGATCACCATACTTATTGCCAATAATTGGTGTCTAGCAAAGATAACAAATACTTCCTTAAAATTCAAATCTGTATTAGTAACGACTACATATTTGATTTCAGAATTTAGCATTATATAAAATGTAGGAGGGTTTGTCCTGTTTGTAAGCATTCTGTAAAGCCTATGTCTAATCCACTGAGCCTCGGTAGGCTGGGAAATACAAAGCTGAATACTTGCACCCTACGCAGCAAGCTGCCATTCTGCCCACTTGTGTATTTTTGAATTATGCATATTTTATGATGACAATAAAATTATATTTTTAAGCACACTTTAAAATCAACTGTGTTCAAAGTTTAAAAGATGCAAAGCTTCTCTACAGAATCCTCCCCTGCTATGAACAAATTGTTTTCACAGACCAGAAACACCACAAACACATGCATGCTTCTGAAAAACCAAGGATCAAATTCATCCCTTTTTGACAGCAAATGATAACCCAATGAACTCTTGGGAATTCACGTCCCTCAATTATCTGCACGCACTGAAACTTCCTGTAGTGAACTCACCAATACAAATAATGCTCCTAAGACATCTATATCTCCAATCATTGTCTAGGGTTAATTTCAACCAGAAGCTCTTACTGCTGATCACTTCTAAAGTTTCTACAACTTTTACATCTCTATATTAAACTGCAGTTGCTTGGCCACACTCTCCTTTTGGGACATAGGGTAAGTATCAGATGCATTATTCTCAGTTCTACTGAACCCTAACTGGGGGTGTGGGTGATGTTTGTAACCACAGGAGGTTTTACTCCCGCTGTGTCTCTCTCACACTGAATTTCCTGTATTTTGTATCCTACTCTCTCCTCTGTATTTCCTCCCCTTTCCAAAGTCATGCCAAAACTGCAGTACAGGGGTTGAATCCTCTCAGTCCTTGAATACACAGCCCTTCATTTGCTGAAAGCCTGGAATGTTCAGCTGCATGTAGCAGCCAGCTGCATTAGTGTGCTCTCTGACACAGCTGAAATACCCTTGAGAATAATCTTATCGACTTCTAGTAATTAACTCTCCAGACATTCAAAAGGGGGGAAAGGAAAAAACACAATATAAAGGAATTTGAAGTTTATCTCCCAGTATGACTCCAACTAAAAGTATGTAAAACTTCAATCTCAGCCATTCTTATAAATTACACTTATTTTAAAACACATAAATGTAGAAGATATCACCTGAGTTTGCAACAACAAGTCATTACTGCATTCTTATTTACATGCAATAATTACCTCTGATATATCAAAATGAAAATCTAAGGTCTTCCCAGGTAGCTCCTTGGAGACATTATTAAAAATTTTTGTGAAAGAGATTTCAGGAGAGCCTATGTCCCCTCCGTAAGACTTCGGAATATCATTAGGCACAACAAGGCTTGCTGATCGAGACACCACCAGTTTCAAAATATTAAGGGCTTCCTTCCAATATGGACTCTAAAGAGAACAGACACAAATCACAAAATAATCACCTCAACCACTTTTACCGCTGTCTGAAGTATCTGCCTTTATGTCCCCAGAGATAAAAGCTGATAGTATTTAACTATAAGTTAATGACAGTAACTGATAGTATTAAAAACCTTCCACTTCTTGATATTTTTAATTATTTTACAGTTATGGAGAGAGTAAACTGAATTTGAAACAATCAAAACTGTTTTCTGCTTGAAATCTTGAGGAAATACAAAAGATCTAAAAAGAAAAAAAAAGGGAAAGCATTTACAAAGTGTTTATATAGTATCAAACCAATGAAGTGCTTAAAAAAAGGCAGGGGAAAAGTATGAGAATATAAGAGGCAGAGCCTGAGTTAAGTGCAATCTCCTTAAAAAGTTGATTAAGGCAATGTAAATAATTCAGCGCTTTCAACTACACACACCATGGAGTGAATCAGAAGAAGAGAATTAAAAACAAAGCAGCTTTGTGTGAAGGTTAAGATTTACGCTCCCAAAAATGTAAGGATTCTGCCTGAAACTTAAATCTTCCAATTTTTGAAATTAGCAGGATGCCTGAATTTTTTACTTTTAATTAGGTCATGTTTATTGAAATATTTTATTGCATTAAAAAATAAATACTACTTTCAAGGTGCTAAGTAGTATATGCTTTACACTTCCATGTAGATAACTAGAGTCTCCAATAATCTCCTGAATTTCTGTGCATCAAAATCATAAAAAACAGTCTTAAACTGGAACCATCCTGTCACAACTTAAGTTTATTAAGATCATTGTGATTGCAGAGAACTAAAAAAAAAAAAATCAGCTTACTAGCACCACAGTTGAACAAGACACTAAATTATATTTTTTTCTTTTCCCATTTATAGTAACAAGCTTTATCATATCAAAAATACATTAGACTTCTCTGGAATATTTTTTGCAGTACCGTTCTTTTGATAGTTTACATCTTCTAATTAAGATTATATTCCATGGTAGTGTGGGCTTGCATAGAAAGCTCAGATGAAGGTTAGAGGCGACATAAGCAGCTGTCAGGCCATAAAGACTATAGTTAATGCTAATCATTCCATTTTGCCTAATGCACTCTGACAGGAGCACAATATCCAAAGTATATATCCATCAGTAACAAAACATCCAGGAACCACTGCCTTTCCTGGTTAATTATGATTAAACCATTTGACTGAAATACATTTGGCAGTAATGGAATTCAGAGAAAAAAGAAAAGGAGGGGGAAAAAAGAGAGAATGTTGTGCACTGAAATGGTTTTATGCTCCAGGCATTTTTATAAAATCTTTCAACAAGATGATAGACTTTCTTCCATGAAACAGATTTTCAGTAAATTTGTGTTCCAAGTACAAAGGCTCAAATTACCTTGGGCAAAACACTGCGGTTCTTCTTTTGGGGACTTTGTTTAATAAAAAAAGCACTCAATTTTGTTAAGGTGCACCTTAATGTTTCTCACAGATATATTACCAAAAGTGATTTAAATATGCATTTAACCATAAAACTTTCTTTTTAAAACATACACACAAATATTTTTGCAGCTTAGCAATAAGCATTTCCTTATTATTTTAATAGTTGAAGGCTCATCTCCTCTAAGTATACATGAAGAGCTGCCTGTGTCTGTGAATAGATGCACATTGACTCAGATAACTTGCCCCACAAGATGGAAATCACATTGGACAATATGTAAGCATGTAGTGATTTAACTACATAGGAAAAAGCAAACCTAAAGAATCTGACTTCAAACAACTATTTTTATATCTGAAATAAATTCAGATATTCAGAAATTAAAGTGTAATTTTGATACCAGGCTTTTACAGTTCTTCCAAGTACCTACCTGAACATATTTACCAATAACTTTAATGATTTCCAAATTAAACTGCTTTACTGGTGCTGTGGATAGGTCAATATGACTCAGAAGACTGTAAATGATCTGCAGCAAGGACTGTTGCATACTGGACAGTCCTTTCTCTAACAGCTGAAAAAAGTTTTATAAAACACAATTTAATTAGGGCCTTTAATGGTAGTAAAAAGTGAAAGCAAACATTAAACTATAGCTAACTTCCACATGTATTCATTTTCCCCTTCAAAAAACTTAGATGTACCACTTTCAGGTTTTGAAACCTTTGTTTTAGCATTAAAAAACAGTAGTGAAATAGAACAATGGCTTTTGTTCTAATTGATTTTCCCCCCTGAATTCTGACGTATTTGTTAGCACAGATCTAAAGCATCTAACAATAAAACACTTTTCACTAAATCAAATGTTCATACAAATTCAAGATCTTAAAACTGGAAGAAAAATAATTACAGCTAGGCTTTAAGGTTGGTAAAAGCAGTTTTATAAACAAAATAAGTACATATAAAGTCACTTATAAGAATGAACAAATATTTTAAAAAGTATCTCCATCAGTTTGAAGTGATACACTTCAAGGACAAGCTCTACAAGCTTTTCACACAAGGTGGTTTTTTAAAGGTAATAACAGCTTCACTGTATGAATAGCTAGCAGAATCATATAGTTATTTCAATAATTTAAATTATCTTTTATATATTATGCAATACTTTGCAATTACTTTTTTTAACTTGTGATAACATCATTAAATATGTACTTGGCTATAAAAGATCTCGTAAAATTTGCACTAAGCATATTTAGCTAAAGCCAAGACTGTATATTCATGTAGTACAGAACATAAATACTACCAGACACTACTATCACAAAAGGAGATCTTTCATTAGACGGATTATCATTGCAAGGCACATTTAAATTACTGCACTCCAATATGGCAATAGTCATGCCTTTTTCATCCTAGAACATTTTAGTATTATTTCCCCATTCAGAGGGTGTTCTTTATTCCCCTCAATATTCAGAATATTGAAAAATAAGGGATTGGCAAGGAATTGGCAAAATGAGATATTCTCTTATTAGAAATTTACCTCTGCAAGATAAGTTATGAGGTTAAATGTGGCATCTGAGAAAGAATCATGCAAATATCTACACACTACGTTAATCCAGTTCGAACAGTCTCTGGAATAACTGTGTGTACTGTATAAACTCATCATATGAGCCAGATTGGCAAGAGTAGGTGACTTCTCCTCTGCACAAACCTGAAAAGCAAAACCATATTTAAATATATTAGAAATTATAACTTTTTTAATCCAAGCATTCACAGATCACTATGCACTCTTCCCCAGAATTCACTCCATTTTCTAATAACTGAAATTGAACTAATCATACGAGCATGACCTACAGCTTCTATTAAATTTTGGTACTGTGGCATCCATGTTCCAAGTTTAATCATACCAAATGTACCTCAGCTAGTATCCCAAGGTCTAGTAATGCAAGTATTTCAGGGACAGCAGTAATGTCTGGATTTGCAGCAGGCACGTATTCCTTTGAGATGGCCTGTGCACAGTTTAGTGGTTCACATATCACAGTCTGGACAGCCAGAGGCCTCTGACTGCATCTCCTGTGCCAGACAGCACTTTTCTATTCCCCCTGTCACATTCTTCCTTAAAAGGCAGACTGTCAGGCCAGCACAACACCATCCTGGCTGGCAACTGCTTTAACAGCCACTACAATTCTGAAATATTTCAGGGTTAATCACCGTGTACAAGAAACAGAACAACATACAACCTTTTCTTCCCTTTCTATCAATCTGAAAGGTGAGGATCACTTCCTTCTCATAAGTAAATTAGGAAATAAATTAATGCTTCAAATGTGATTAGGTTAACATTTAAAATTACAAATGGGAAAATCAGACAAGTGAGAAAAAGTAACTGATATAATTAGTAAGAAAATTCATTCCTGAAATCTAGATTTTATAGAATAAGCTACCTGTGTTTTTTCACTGACAAACAGAAACTCAGGGATTGATATGAGGTCTAGATATATAAATTAGCACTGAATCACATCTTTAAAATATAACCTTTTATAGTTATTTATATTACTATTAGAATCATACAGAAGTTTTGCATAAGGGAGCCAAAAAAGCCCAACCCAGAAACAATGCTGGTATAACCTCCTGGATACCTCTCCAAGCATCATGTTACGTACCTTTGCTATCCTGTCAGCTGTTTCTTTACAAAACTGAGTTGGGTTATCAAAATGTTGTATCAGATGAGGAAGCAGGCACAAGATATTTAGGGGAAATCCTAAACACATACATAAACACCATTATATGAGCTCTAAAGACTCTTAATATGACTTAATGTTATCTGGTATTTAAAACCCTTACAGCACAACACATACATTCACAAAGATATATGTTATATATACACATACCTGAGTGTGCATGTATGAAGAATGTATATAAACATGTCTGTGTTAGGTATAAAAATGCGTGAGATAAAAATAAACTCATCAATGGGCCAATTAAGCAACACTATCACAAAACAGGACAGTTTTAGGCACTACAGTTACATTGTCCCTAAAAGTGTGTAAATAGTACTAATTGGGATAGTTAGCACAACATCATGAAAAATAATACACTGCTCTTAAAACTCTCTTGTAAACAATAGTCAATACATAAAGTTTACATGCAATCTTTCTTGTCAGATAATCACAGTCCGTAATGTATTCCCACTATCTAGCAGTGCTAATATTAACAACTGCAAAAAACATTTAACAGAAGGCTTTAAGGCAAATGTGTAATTACTACTGATTTTGATTCCACTTAATTTGATGAAAAAATATATTTTTATTCTGTGTTTACTAAAGATACCTGCTAACTGAGAAGGATCCACCAAAGCATGCCGGGAAATTGTGATGAGTTTACTGAGGAGATGAACTGTCATTTCTTGTGTAGATGCTGAAGTAAAGCCTTTCAGGAAAAGCTGCTGAAGGCCTGGAAAGTTATTCCATTTCAGTTTATTCTGCACCTTTTCTATCTTTTCCCGACTCTCTGATTTATCCAGAGGCATGTGAATAAGAAGCTTGTTGAGTAGCTTGAGAGCCAAAAGGTATTCATACTCATAATCTGACTCCAGCAACGAAGCTGCAATCCAAAATATAGTGGCCATCAAATTGACAGGGTCAGTAGTGGGCTGCACATCATACATCCCTCCCTCTCTCAGGGAGGAAAGGCTTCGAGTCCTGGCCAAACTTCCACCATGATTTATCCTTCCATCCATTATATCCAGTGTGTTGCTCCGTCGCCGGTCACCTCTCCGTTCACTGATTAAATTCAGTCTCAAGGAATTACTCCTTGTATTGCTGTAGTATCCCAAACAACTGCCACTACTAATGGGACTTGTGCTTAGGTTTATCTGTCCAGTGCTTTTCCTGTTAGCTGCATACTTGTTTCCCATTACAGAATCGTGGTATGAGGTTCTAAAATAAAAATCAATATTACGTATTATTCCATGTGAAACACTTTAATAACATACAGTTTAGAAAAAAGGAAGAAAGAAAAAAGATGATACACTAATCACATACACATGTGCAGTGAATACTCCGCTTGATCACTATAGGAGTATTATAATATACGTAAACACAAAACTTCTGTATCTATTATTAAAATATCCTTACAGCATAAGGACAAGACTGCAGCCTCCTGTTATCTCTTCTACCAAATCTATTTGTTACAATCACAGAATACAAAAAAAATTACAGCAAAATTCAGCAAACTCAGAAACATTAGCCTACAGCATGTAAGAGATTAAGTGATGAGCTAGCATCCCAACTGACTTATAGATACAATAAAAGTATGAATGATTTAATAAAAGTATTTGCTTATTATCATGTATGTCTCAAGTATCTGACCTAGGAAAATCAACACCTCCCAGTTCTGATACTGAAAAACTGAATATATTCCTAGAAATCTCCACATATTCAAAAACTTTGCAAGGAAGTCAAAGATAGATGTTTGTACATTTAGGAATTTTTTTCAGTTTGCTAAAAAGTCCTTGAGCTAACCACTCAAGCTGTGATGAGACACACAGATGACTCAGACTGTTCAATTACACTTCTCACATACGGACAACAAACCTGAGGCCTAAGACCGACTAGCATTTGCAGTCCCTTTATTTTTGAGAAGTTTCAGAAGAACTGACCACATTTAGGAACTGAGCAGTAAGGAACACCTTTAACACCTATTCCATAAAATTAAATTGCACCCAAGAGGGTAAATTGGAAAGGTAGCAGAGATCGTTTTCAGGAAATCCAGAAGTTTTGCTTGGGACAGAATGATAAAAACATACAGGAGCAAGCAATTTTGCTATATATGGATACAACTAGTGTGCAAACAAAACAAGAAAATACTTAAATACATTTTAAATACAGATTTTTAATAATTCAAATGTATAAATACGCATAATGTAGCTTGACTAATAAAAGAACTTACTGAGAAAGGGCAGAAAGCAGATCATAATGCTTCATGGTTTCAGCCAAGGTATCAATAGCAGACTCTAAAGTCAAAAGCAGCTCTATGACAAAACCCTGGGGAAAGCCACAGGCGATTATAAATTATGCAATATGCACAAGAAATACCACAGAAAATCCACTGAGTAGTAATATAAAAATTAAAAACCAGTATCAGTAACTAAATTATTTCATGCTTCATTTAGAAGACAATTCTGATGAGACTCAAATTAGCAGTACAGCTTCGAGACATGGAAAAACTTCAATTTACTTCTAAGTATCCAACAAATTCATTCTGGTTCGCATTATTTTTAAGGATGCACTGAAGGACGGAGTCATTTAGACACTGATTTTGCAGTATTAGAAGATTAGATACACTCTTTAGATATACAATGATGCTAACTTGAATGATTATTAATACTTTATCGGGTTAAGTTCTTAATAAAAGAAAAACTAAATCATTTTCTATATGGCTCATCTCAGTATTCTCCAACAATGAAAGAGAAGGTGTTTGCACGAAAGGGATGATCAAATTCTCTGAAAGGCGTCATTGCTGTAGAAAAGAATGTGCACAACTCATCTTTTCATCAGTTAACTAAGTGAAAATTCAGAAAGTGGCATGATTAAAACTGGTTTGATATTTGAAATATTTTTTTAAAAAGAGAAACCAAACAATGCTTTTAAACTTTGCTGTCATTAAACTAATAATGCAAGTACTTCGTTTAGGCAGACTTAGCTTTCTAATAAAGTGGGGGGGAAATTTCAAATACCTGAGCTTCTTCTCCTGCATCACCAACAGTTTCTACTAGTCTGGAGAGAACATCAGAAAGTGTAGATGGAGTGAGAGGCTGCTTCAGAGCCCTGAAAATCTGAAAGGACCTCCCAGCATAATGTCGAGAGGAGCATGAAAGCGCAGTTTGCAAAGCAACTTCACTGAGACGGTGTTCCAATTGGTATCCTCCTATAAAAGCAAATAAATACTCAAGCAACACTGCTTTATGAAAAAACAAATCCACTTGCGTTTAATGAAGAGTAAATTGCCACGGTCATTCCTAACTTTAAAATAGCTTCATATCCTCTACATTTCTCTCAAAATGTATTTTATATGAGTATTAGTCTCAAAAATCTTTACAGGAATATAAACCTGTACACTTAAAGCTGGAGAGACTTGCAGAGAACAAAACATTTATGACTTGAATATTAAATATTCACAGCTAATTAATATTTTGTCATTCCTAAAGATTATATTTACATCTGTCATAACAGAAACATGAACTGAAGTGTGTAATACACAAAAAAAAAATCTATTATTTAGAAGCTGGAAGAAATTACCTAGAGTGATTTGATAGATAACTTGTACATTTACATGCATTAAAAAATATTTATTTAGTTTGTAGACTTGGACATTTGATCATGCATTGATTTGTTTTCCAACACACCTGAGCTAGACTGTTTAAATATAGATACCACATGCTTTAAAAACACAGTTAACTGTTCAGCACTCTTTATGTTAGGGTTCTTAGCAGAAACATCTTCATGATTCCACAGTGGGCCTCTTTTCCTAAAAATATAAAAATAGAGGAAACAGAATATAAAACATAGTCTTTTTCATTAACA
Organism: Campylorhamphus procurvoides; assembly: GCA_013396655.1. Classification (NCBI taxonomy): domain Eukaryota; kingdom Metazoa; phylum Chordata; class Aves; order Passeriformes; family Dendrocolaptidae; genus Campylorhamphus; species Campylorhamphus procurvoides. Next base: position 690,134 of record WBMV01007231.1, read on the forward strand.
GTATTTAAATTGTATTTGAACCTTAAGGTCAACTGCAAAAGAATCTCCTACTTGCCACATGAAAGAAAAAGCAAGAATTGGAAAGAAATTTGACAACCACCCAATATTATACAAATACACAAGAAGTTAAGACAAGGTGAAAAGAAATGTATCAGATCCAACTGAAATAAAAGGGCAAATTTAGGAGGAGATGTTCTCTGTTAGATAATATTTAGTTACCTAACAAAGAATCAGTGCGACTAGCACCATTATACCCTTCTTAAAGCAACCTCCTTCCTTCCCCTTCTCTTCCCATACTATTCTAAACCTAGGCTGATATAAAGCAGAAGTATCAAAAACTTTGAGAAACAGGCAAGATTCCAGACCCACACCATCCTGAAAGCTTCATATAAACTATCACACAAACAGCACAAGTGGTGGTTTTACAGATGGTTTTTTACAACAAATTCCTGATTTTTGAATAGTCAGCTCTCTACTGTTAAGCAATCCATAAACTATGTAAATCTTGCAGCTCCCTAATCATCTCAATGTATTCCTGCCCTAATCCTTCAGATGGAAAAGCGAATTCTGTAAGCTGTGTGGCAAGCAAAGATAACAGACCGGAACAGAATATGGCAGAATACTTTTAAACACTCAGGACATGAAAGGGTGGTCAAAATTCACTGAAAGTGATGAAAAGTCAGAGCTGTTCATAGGCTGTATCATATAAAACCACTTACTGATGATAAAACAGAGAAAGAATTAGACAATATGACGCTGAATATTAAGGGTTTTGCCATTTTCTCACAAAATACATGTCTTGAAAAAAATGAAAATTGAAATCTTACCTTGAGGTAATAAATTCTATAAGAGTTTTAACTTTTTCATCCTGCTCTACTGAAATGTCAACCTCATTGAGGATTGTGGTGTGCAGTTGAGAAATGGCAGCACTTGTATTTCCTAAACTGATGCTAGAAGAGGTAGAACTTGAACTAAGCCCTGAGTCTGTCATTGGGGAGGGCTGGTAATCAGGTATAAAATCATGAACACCTGCTGAAATAAAAACAAGATGATTATGAGATTTTAAGTTGACAGTTAATATTAAATATATAAAAATAAAAAACATACCTCAAAAAAATCAGCAACTTAGCAAATGTAATGAGACTAATTTAAAGAGAATAGATTAATGGATGCAATCAATGAAATCAACAAGTCTGAGATACGCAAAGTCTTCACATGATTTATATGACTTTCAATAGGGAACTGCTAGATCCCTTTTTAAAATCACTGTATTATGTTCGATTTTGTGTTAGCAATACAACAGCTCATCAGCTTCTAGAGCATCTCAATAAGTTTAAACAAATTATACAAACTTACTTCCTAATAATGAGTAGACAAATTTTTTTTTGTTAAAACCCAGTCACAGTGTAACTGACAGCTCTTTAAGTATTAGCTAGTGAATGGACTCTAAGCAGAGCTCATCTGTCTGCACAAAGCTTCTCTAAAGGTAACTTAATCTTGCTGCCGTAAGATTTTTCTCTTCCGTGTAAAGAATCACATGGCAATAAAATACAACTGCAGTGACTCCTCACATTATCCTTCTATCCATCTGTGAAGTGCTGAGAGAAAGTCAACTGGCAAGGAATGCTGGCAGAGCTTGTAACAATTGTACATAAGCTTGAGGCTCACTGACACCCACCACAAATTTTCACTCTACAGAACCACAGAGTTTGGATTGCTAGCTCAAATTACACTTAAGATCAGCTTGCCTTGTGCTAGGCATGCATAATTCGAACACCTTACTTTGATCACCAGCTGGAAATGTTTGATGCTGACCTTATTCTAGTTTCTGACATTTTTGTTTTGATAATAGCAGAATACTGTGTCACCTTTAGACAGTTTTAGCCAAGGCTGTAAAGATCAGGAAAGAAATGATCTGTGTACATCACTGTAGAGATGCACCATTAAAATTCTGTCAAATAGATTCACATAAAAGAATTCTTCTATGCACACCTTTTAATTACTCATTGCTACAAAAACCAAATTCATAAATCAGATAAATATTTTTGGTTAGTAATAAAACTGCTTCTGATGTGCACAAAAGAGAATGAGCAGTTGTATGGCAATATGCTGCCACCTACTGAAATTAATTACTACATTTCAAAAAAAAAAAAGAACTATTTCAATTTCTTTAGAAACTACAATAAAATATTCCCTTCATAAAGAGATACATAGAAAATATATACTGTCTTATATAATTACAATATTGTAATGTTAAGGTGAACATTGAAAGGTAGTATCTCAGAAAAGAATTCTGATAACAATAAACAATGCAATTACAGCTGACAAAAATAAAAAATTATAAGTTACTATAAACAAGTAAGAAATGTATTTTCTTGGTTTATGTTTTCAGGGGCATTATTAAACCTGCTGTATTAAAGATCCAAAACACAAAACTTTTTGGTTTCCACAACTATTTAATCATTCAATTGTTCTCCCTGCTTTGACGACAGCACAAAGTGCTAATATGATCTGTATTCATTTTTACTTCATTAAAACCCAAAGAACTACATTTTAATGCCAAGGGCTCAGGAAGATGTTACAAATAACAGAAATTTTAATAATGCCTGGAAGAAGAGGTAACTTCCATGTGATTTTGACAAGCAAGACATAATAAATCAAAGCATACCTGTGAAAGTATAATCTAAATGGGTAGTTTGCTTGACCGTAAGCACCCTGGACTCATTGAACTCTCTGTTTCTGAGCAGGACAGAAGCAACAGACTGGACATTACTGCCAGATCCCATCACTATCAGTAGATGCAGAAGTAGTCGTTTACAATGCTCATAGACTTCAGGGTGACAGTGGTCAAAACCTAACACAAAAGGAAAATGGCAAGGCTTGATTATATTCAAAGGGCACACTGAATTACATTGTTTTAAAAGCTGCAGTATTCAAACTGGTCTGTTACAAGTTACCAAATAACAGATATATAATTCACTAAACAATGTTTTTTCAGGGCTTCAATACAGAAACAAGAGCATACAGTTTAACAAACTGCATGCTGATCAGCCTGAAAAATATATATGATAATCCTATGCAAGGTTAAAGTACAAAGTAATTTTAATTAAGAACTTAATCTGTGCTCTGTATGAAAATTACTACACATGGAAACAAAGAAAAAGATTGAATTTTACTGCATCCAAAAGGAGAAAGAGGTAAAAGTGAATCCAACAGAAAGTGCCTTCAAACAACTCCAAAAAAAAAATCATAATTATATTCATACTAATCATATTGAAAGATACTTAATTACATTTTAAAAAATAATGTCAATATTACCAAATCAATGGAATTTCACTTCAATGGCAAACATTAATTTAAATATCAAAAAGAATAGCTATGAATTCCTAAGTTACTATACATATTTCTGTAAGTTAGTTACCTATAAAAATTGCATGAAGCAAAAGATGCAAGTATCCTCCCCATTCCACCTTTACACTGTGGTCTACTATCAGGTCAGTCAAAAGAATCACTGCTATATTGCATCTAAAACAAAAAACATAATTTGTTAGGAGAATGTAACATGAACTTTGTGAAGAGCTGCAAAGAGCTTCATATACTTTTAGCTTGTATTCTTTCTTACGTCTACAAATACTCACAAAATTGTGTTATAAGGGAAAAGATGAATACTCATAATTAAGACAGAAAAACTTTAGTTATCCAAATTAAAATGTTGAGCAATCTTAAATTGCTTGGAGTAAACCCGCACAAAACAAATGTACTACCTACTGTCTTTTAATCTGCTATCTTCAATTACTCTATCTGTGCAACACAAATTAAAACATAATGAATTGCCATCAGCATTGCCAAAACAGTTACCTGTGAAGTGACATGCCCGGAGGAGAAGTTTCAGGCAAGTAATCCACCAATGGTGACCAGCACCCTCCAGAAGGTGGGAAAGGTAAAGGCTCTCCCTGATTGTGCTCCATCACCTTCAATCGCCAGTTTGAATAGAGAGGCATCGAATCACCTAACACAAGAGAAAATTGAACCAGAAATACATATATAAAATACACATTTCTGTATCATATAGTCTTCTGAAGAAGTATTTTTAAGTTCTTGAAAAGCTGAGATCTGGTACAGAGGAAGGGGAACCAGCTGTAAACAGTAGTAGTTGGATACAGTTTTAAAAAAAACCCAGAAGTGGTTATTCCTTCTAGCATAAGGATGATTCCACAGAAGACATGCACGTAACAGAGTAAAATTTTGCTGAATAGGTTTTTCAAAACAATGAAGAAAAGGCAAAGTGATCTAATGTAATTTCCTTGAATTTCAAACTTCACATTGGATAGGGAGTTAGTTAAGGCTGGGTCCTAAGATCGTACTGCATTCACGTTGAAGAGTATTTCATTACAGGCTAAGGAAGTATTTCTCAAGATAGGTCTCACTAGCAAAAACCCACCAGTTCTATATGTCAGATAATGCTGGCCTGATACATAGGGTAACTCAGAAATTGCCAAGCCCAATCACACCGCTTGAAAAAAGCTACTGGTCAGAAAATCAGTAAATTTGTCAAGGAAACACAGAAAGCCATTTAGTTTTTGATTAAGCATACTTTAAAAGTGGAAGAAAAACAACCCCTATTTGGTATGAGAGTATACTGTGTTACACAACCAAAATATTTTTCTGTTTTTAAAGGAAATGTTTTGGACTTCAGAACAATCAGTTAAGGCTAGAAACAAATAAGGAAACTGCCTCAACAGTTCAATGTTCCAGTTATTGTACCAGCTGTCCTTTTGGAAGTATAGCTGCAGACGTTCCAGATGTTCCCACATGTATCAGCTCATTATCACCTTCTCAACTGGAAGTGACAAACTTCTTACTGATGGAACATGTGAAATATATTCTGATTCAGGATACTCAGTACTGCTATCACAAATAGCAAACAAAAATGACAGTGAGTACAGCTGTGATACTGGGCATTGCCAATGCAAGCAGTAATAAACACTCTGACTGCCCAGAAGGTTACTGACCCAAAGTTCAGCAGGTTCTGCATTAGTATGCCCAGCCTTTACAACAAGCTCTATAGAGGACATTAGGTTTCACCTCCTTGAAAGAGGCAATAAGAACCACATATTCAGTCTAACCTTCACAGTCTGCACAGAATCAGTTATTAAGGAGTGAATTAAGGAGATCCTAATGGACTATCATTGCTTCAATACCATGCTATGTTCCATACTGACATCTAAAGCCCAAAGCAAAAATTTACATCCTGTTGTTCAGGAGCACAAGAATAAGGAAAAGGCAGTGCTGTACCATGTACTGTAACATACCCATACAACTTAACTGGTAACAAAATCAACTGTCAATAAAAAATTAATGAAACCTAAGAAGACAGTCTGTGGGAGCACTATAATGATCTGGATCAGACTAAAATAGATCTGATAACCTCATGCAGGGTTAGAGTACAAAGTAATTTTAATTACTAACAACCTGTTAGGTGAAACATCAGTCAAACAAGTACTCTGCCAAAGTATACAGAAACCACTAATGTAACACATCATTTCCTGTCTGCCCTCATTTTTGCCTCTGATCTGTTTAGCTTTCCCTCCCATTGTCACAATGATTTTGTGTCTTATGCACTGATACAAAAGTAGACACAGTTAACACTAGTAAGCCCATTAAAGAAATATCTCCAAAACTATAATGGAGTTTCAGAAGAATTTTTACCTCTTTCCTTACCTCTGCATCTCAGAAAAAACAAAACAGAAATCACAAAAAATAATCCAAAACACATTTTCAAAACAAACTTAAAAATTAGATGTACATAATGAGACCCTTTTCCCCTGCTATGTTGTCTTTTGCTATGGCTTCCAAAAAGTTTTGTACACTCTTTTTTTTTTAAAAAAAAAAAACAGGCCAAAGAATGTTATCATTTAAAAGAATAATTACTTCTAATTTTATTTTTTTTTAAAAAAATCCTTTTCCATCACCTTTTTTTTTAACCTCATCTTCCTCCTGCTAATCTCTCCCTGTTCCATCTGCCCAGCTGTCGAAGGAAACAAAGTAAAATAATTTCATTTGGGAAGATGTTCACAACTCATTCCAGAGGACAAGGGATAGAAGAAAGTGTATTATCTTCCTTGTACATTTTATTGTAATCAAATGTATGCTAGACTTCAACAGCAGTACTAAGATGGAGAAAGGTAAGAAACTCCTCTTTTTAAATAGACTTATGCAAAAAACACTAATAATGCCCATTTCCTTATATTCCACAACCTTCAGCATAAGTACTAACTTGAAAAAAATTGTTTGCTATTCATAGAAGTATTTTAAAATAAAAAATATTACTTTTTTCCTCTTCATATGATCCTCCAGAGCTGCTGCTGTAGCGAGATTCTAGTCTGTGGTGCTGGCGGTTTAAATTACTGTTCAACCCACTGTAGATGTCTAGATGCACGTAACTGTAGGTACAAATAAAGCAGCACTAGTAACTGACATTCTGTGACAAACATCAGTCAGAGTATTCAGTGAAACTGTATCTCACAAAAAATGTTATGCAAAAAACAATTCATCTTACAAGGACAGTCAATACGATGCCAAATCATCTCAGCTGTATATGACACACCTCCTGGCTTGGCATTAGATAAGGGATTCAGGGAGATTATCCACTATAAATTCTATTTCTGTTTGACCATTTTCATTAAGTACATTAAAACATTTGTTACCCTTATACATAAGTTCTTCTCACCGTTATAATGAAATCCGTACATAATCTGTCAGACACATGCATATATGCACACACAGGGTCCAAGATCCTACCTCACTAATCTGGTAAATTATAAAGAAATGAGAGTGCTAAAAGTGCAATTTCTGAGCTGTTTCTACATAAGTTTCTAAATTCTCTCCTCCTGGCCAGTTCAAGATGTACAAGGTATATTTTATCAAGAAGCATATATCAAGGTGAGGTTTTAGACAACCCTACAGTATATGTCAAACTTGCAGAGACTTTCAAAACTGCCTTCATTAAAAGTTTCTTCAGCTCCAGCCCTCATGGAGGCCAAATACTTCTCTGTGCCTTGCTAGGCTGAATTCTGAATGACACCTCTGTATCCTTCGTGATTTACTTTTACACGGCTTGCTGCGACTTAATTTAAGTATCGGGGAAGCCTCTATCAATATATTTACTATCCTTATTATATTCACGTAACTAACTTAGGCAAGGAAAAAATTGTCCAATTGGGAAATTATATTAGCACTGTAATTACTAGTAATGTATTCTCAAACAAGTTGTCACAAAATAAACTCGTTTGTGAATTTACTGCATAGTAGGTACTCTACAGTAATGGCATGTATGTACATACTTAGCTCATGCTCATTACAGAGTCTGTACTTTATTTTTGCTTTAAGGTTAGCTATTCACATTTAATACAAAAGGAGAGCATGCTTACAGTCAGTTACTGTTGAGCTTCAAGTACACACCCTAAGTCTACATCAGCTGTTTGCTTTCCACCACCCTCACACCAGTACCACTGTCTGGCAAATTTTTCCAAAAGGTTTTTCTTAAATAGCTCAAAAATTAGGGAGGGAGAAATCTATTTTAAAGTTAGTTAAAAGGCATCTTGACACAGATACCTGGCATCCAAATACCCCAGTTAGGGAAAACAAAGTAGCTTACAACACATGGGCACTGGTCATTTCTAGTGAGGTAGCAAACTGATTTGCAAATTTGCTACATTATCACAGAATCATAGAATGGCTTGGGTTGAAAGATCATCTAGGTCCAAACCCCTTGCCATGGGCAGGGACACCTTCCACTGGACCAGGTTGCTCAGAGCCCTATTCAGCCTGGCTTTGAAAACTTCCAAAGATGGGGCATGCACTTCTCTAGGCAACCTGAGCCAGTGCCTCACCACATTCACCTGACAGTATAACTCCTTTTACGTAAACACACACAGTCTAGTGCAATAGTAGCTAATTTAGGCATCAACAACAGCTGCTGTAGCAGTACAATGCCTGACCTAGACTGGTCCCATCATTTATTGTTTCCTCTCCAGCTTTTTTAGTTCAAACTACATTTGAGAGGGCTACTGCTAACCCCAGATAGTATTCCAGTTTTGTTGAACTGGCATGCAATTCATGTAATGCAGACGTACCTGAAGCCACTGAGATGCAAGTACAGTACCTACCAGGAATTCCTGTAATTCAACTAATAACTGCTCTTTGAGGAGACACTTACTTCTCTTCGATGTTGTCTTTTATGTGTTTACTGTCAGGGTTGCCATCTGTCGGAGCTACCATTGTATTGCTACTGGAAGTGGTCCCTGTGAATTATGGACAAAGAAAAAAAGTGGTCAATAAAAAGGAAAAACAGTCTTATGCACTACACAATGACCTTTATTTACTTGTCCTTGCCAAAACAGAACATTGCACTCCTATTGCTTATTTACAGATGAACTCTTGATAGAGTAATTGATTGATAGCGGCATATTTATAATTGACAATAATAGCAGTTTAAGTTAGTAAATTCTTACCTGAAGTGACAGAGGGGATTTTGTAACTGGATGTAATGCGGTAATACGGTGGATTATCCATATGGGTGACTCCTGAACTGACAGGATCTGTAAGCTGAAGTTCACTCACCAGCTCTTCCAGTAGCTGCATTGTTTTATCTCTACCCAAGTAAACAATAACTTTCTTTACCTGTTTTTAAAAAAAATATATGTATATATAAAAAGACTTGAATACCAGAACTTGGTAAATCAGTATCTACTTGCACTGCAAGTGACAATACCTGAAACTTACTCTGGTTCTAAAAGCAAACAAAATTGCTTTCCCAGCTGTCCACAGCAGATGGGAAATATATCACAAGAGTAAGAAAATATATCTGTCAATAAAGTCTGAAAGTATGTCAACTGAAAATTATTTAAGAAGCAAAATATTTTCTTACACAGGTTTTAGCAACATCTGAGAACAACACTGGAATGAATGTATTCAGATATAATTTCTTTTCAATATTCTGCAGTTCTGTTCTACACTATTTCTTTTCCTGCAGTTATCATATTTTTCCTCATGCTATCCTGAAGTGTTCTCACATACATTTTGACAAAAAATAAAATTGTTTTTTGGGAGTCTTGTGATGGTTCAAGGGTGTTTTTGGTATAATACTTGGTCATGTGAGAATGACACGCCACATGGAGGAACAGGTGCTTTACTATATTATCTCTCTGCTTTTTAGGAATATCCTAAATTATAGCACAGGAAAAACCATTTAATTCCTCTAATGCTTGAGACCTTTATATGGTCTGATAAGAATAAACACCTAACTATAGCAATATTTTATTAAGCATATAGCAATTGAAGATTTTCCAGTACATCTTACTTCAGGAAAATAATTCTGGTTACTGCTAAGCAGCAGCAGATGGCTGCTAGTCAGTGATTACTCTAGAAATCAGAAAGGTCATATTTCTTCTGACATTTTCTTGAGTTATTAATGCTCAGTGATTTATTTCCCTCCTTTAGCGAGAACTCAAAACGAATGGTAAGCAAGTGATCAGAATGTTTGACTCAAAGATTATTCTGTCACCTTGTTCAATCCATACAAGCAAAGATGTTGGGCTCCAAACATTAAGCCAGATTTCCTGATGAAAACAGCTGCCAACCTATGAAGAACTTAAGTTGTCCTTAGTAAGAATTTAATGGAATTATACGCCCTGACTGTTTTTTATTAACTGATTATTAGCAAAAACAATAATAATTTTCTAATGAAAATTTTACTTGTGGTACTAAATTCTTCCTAAGGAACAGATACAAACTGCTGCAGTAGATTGACATTTTACAATGAAAAGGAGTTGTTCAGTGTATACTCAATCAAAATTTAGTTATGAAACCCTCTAGTTTCCTTTCTATGACAAAAGAAAAAAAAAGCTAAGACATATGTAGACAATTTAATAAGTATTTTCCATTTTTTATGATTTAGTCACTAAATAAGGTTTACGATCCATCTAGTATACCCTGAATTTTGACAACTCACAACTGTTAAGACAGCTAATGGACTGTTTCGGACTTATCACCCTGAGCAAATTACAATAGTCAATAAGTTGTCTCCAGGAAGCCTCAGCTATCTTTAAGGTGAGATATCATTTTTGGTTTATTTCCTTTCTCAAGTCCATTCCATGAATATTGAGTTTAACTGAAACTGAAATTTTGACACAGATGCCCAAAGTAACTCAAACAAAAGAAATTAATTTCATAGTATTTTGTGGTCATAAAATATGGGGTTGGAGATTTTGACACTAGAAATCCTACCTCACATTTTTGTTTGGTCATCTTTGCTCTGGACACACAACTAATCTTTAAAATATCAGTAAGCACAAAGGAGAGCTATATCACATACTCACATAAGGCAAAAGGCTGGGTTCACTGTTCACTCCACAGATACTGATCAAGAAGTGCAAAATTATTTTCAGATTCTTTGGCCAGCTGTCTGCCAAAGTAGTCCAGACATTTTCTATCTCTGACCAAGCCACTTCATCACCGTACTAGAAAACAAAATAAATACATCTCCTGAAAACTCCATCATAAAACACTTCATTTGAAAGTGATCTGTACTGACCAAGTGAGACAGATCTAGATAAAGGGGAGGTAAATCCTGCAGGAAACTGTTGCCCTTTTAATATTCCAGAACAATGCTTTAATTTTTATAAACACATTCTGGAAATAACAGGAAGAAGGACAGTCAGTCAGCCTCTGGTAACAAGACTGGTTCCAAAACTCCAGTTTGAGACCATAGAGATACAGGCAATTTGATATTCCCTATCCAGCTAAACATCTTTATTGCAAAACATCAGTTATATACTGTTACTATATATAACAATTACTCTAACCCATATAATACATATTTCTCTGATGTATACCCAAACTAAATGGTACAGTTTGGGTATACATTAGCAACTCAAAAAATATGAACAATAAATCTTGAAAGTTTGGTGACATGGTATCTCTGAACAGTATTTTCTTGGATTCTAAGCAGAGCAATCCACCAGAACAAGAAGCAGCACTTCAGTCATTAATTTTACCTTTGCAGTCATGTACATCAGATTGTTCAGAACCATAGCCGTAGCCTGTGGTGATCCCCAACCTTCCCCTCGTAGCCATCGCCTACTGTTCACCATCATTTCTCTGTCTTTCAAAGAATCTTCTTCATCTTCATCTTGCCGACGTATGGTTGGCAAAGGTTTCAAGTCTACCAGCTCAATATTGTTCATCCACGGCAGCAGATAGTGCAGCATCACCTGTCTCCCAGCTGGGTGAGCTGTTTGGATTCTCTGACTTACTTCTGCCATTCAAAAATAAGGTACAAACAAGAACTGTAAATCAATAATGAGAATTGGTTTGGTAATAACAACCATGAGCCCAGCATACCATACTGATATAACGTAATGGTGATACAGATGCAATTTTTTTGCTTAGAAGGCGAGTGGCATTTCATAATGAGCCAACTGAAGACACTGCTGACAAACAATATGTTGAAGAAACCACATTAGGATGCACGTATATGCAAATTCCTGTAATTGGGGGAGGGAACTGAAAACCTACAGCATAATAAACCATATCAACTTTGGCAAAAAAAGAGCTTAAAATATTTTCTTGCTCATATTAGTCCTAGTAGAGGCGTTTTTTTAAATTGATGTAAGAGGTTATTATTCTGCAACAGCTAAAAATTCTATGGAACAATGTATTTAAGCAATGTACAGTAAACAAGAACACATTAGAACAATGAAAGAATTATTTTAAAAAGCGCAACTGCAAGTTATTTCACCAATGTGATTTTTCATGCTTATTGGAAAACAATGAAAAATAAGAATTACACACTTCATACAATGCTTTTGACTTGATTTTTTGTTCTGTTTTAAAATCGTACCTGAGAAGATAGCAAGTGTCAGTTCAGGATAAGTCCTTGCCAATTCTTCTGAGAGTTGATAATATGACATAGAATACAAATGGGGTAGAGGAGAAGGCTGACCCAAAACCCCATCCGTCCGCTGAACTTCCAGTTTGTGAGCATAACGGAACATCTTTGGTTCCAAGATCTACAACAGTAATGTTCAGAATCTGAAGCTAAATACAGAGCTACTATGGAAATCTCTATATAAAAATCACTTCTTAAATTCATTTATCTGCTCTCATTTAATGTTTCTTATCTATGCAGATACACCTAAAGTATTTGCACCTAAAGTGGTAATCTCATAGAAGACTAGCTAAGATACGCTCCACTTAATGAGTTTCCAGCAATGAAATCCCAAAATCTGCTTTCACAAAATACCATATTAAATAAATCTATCTATGACAAAATGTGAAATACTCTTTAACACCTGTATTTCCAAAGAATAATAACTTTTGCCCATCTATGAGACATGGAAAGGAACAACATAATCTTTCATGTGGCAGAGATGCAAGCAGGACACTAAACCACTCTGATACTTTAGAAATCAATTTGGGCTCATCTTAAGCAGTGGTGTCCACTTGAGAAGAAAGATAGGGCTGAACCAACTGGTGTGTGACTTCAGTGGGGTCTTCATTGTTGAATTTAGCTGACAACAAAAACTTCTGAAAAAATCTCCAAGACTTACGGTCTGAGTCACAAGCAGCAGAGATTTATTTATTTTTAAACACTAATGCTGCCTGTAAGATTAAGCTTACCCCTAAATGACCTTGGAAAGGAATATACGAAAGTATATTAAACAGCTAACAAGATTTTCACTGTCATCCCTCTACACAAACAGATGAAAAAATATTTGGTTCTAACGCCAAAATCAGAAAACTGACTGCTACCTCAGCAGACAGAGTAAAGGCTTGGGAAGCAATACACTTCTGTCTGAGGTGATTTTGGACAAATGGAGCTATGTATCTCTCTGTTTTAGGGCCAAATCAAGAGAGTCTTGATTTAGGTTTTGGTTTTTTTTTGAAAAAGTAAGTATTATGAAAATACAGGTCTTAAGTGTTTAGTTCCTGGAAACAGACACACTTCCACTGAAGTCTATTTGTGCCAGGTAAGAATCTGGCCTAACTATGTACAGAAATAGAGAAGAAAAAAAATACATTGCATTTCATTACTGAAGACAAGCAAACAATATGATTTTTTTTAAAAATTGTACAGGACAATATTTATTTTAAGAGGAAAAAAATAAAATCATAATTAGCTTACAAACCTGTAATAGTTGCATAGCAACCTCATAGATAGCCCTCGTAGAATCAGCTGCTTTAAATAGTATCAGATTCAGGAGAGTCACTGTATCACACTGGTAATCCCTAGGGATAAATTGCAAGTGTGAAAAAAGTAAAATTACATTTGGCTTTCTAAAATTTCAATTTATTTAAGTTTAATTTACAAGGGATATGATATGGAACAGCATAACATTTTGAAAAGTTTCTCTAGTAACACACGCAAATGGTGATCTTTTCTCTCTAGGTCAGGAAAAAAAATAGTTCTATATGAAAGCACACTTTTAAAATAAAAGTTTTAAAGTTCTGAAAATGCTGTAGTACCTGTTTTGGAACACGCTGGCTATGGCTTTAAAACAGCCAGATGCTACACGCTTGGAACCTGTGTAACACCGGTCTACGGCCCAGTACATGAGGTTACTCTGGTCAGGGTTGAGTTCCAAGAGCAGCATGACTGCCTCACAGCCCAGCTGGTGAACCTGTATTCCAGGAAAGAGTCAACATATATTTAAAAATTTTAAAAAAAGAGACCAACTTACAAAATGGCATAAAGTAGGGAAATCTATATGTCATAAAATCTAAATCTTATGGAACATAAAGTCTTTTCTATCCAAAAACAGTGACTGCACAGTTTAGAGAAAAACAGATAATTCTGTCAAGCTGTTTAATGTTCACCTTGCACACTGTCATAAATTATTGACACAAATAACTAGAGAGCTCTAATGACTTTACCCCCCAACCCCACTTGCAAGGCTAGCTTGAATTATTTACTATTTTCATGTCTTACAGTGAACACTGACATGAAAGCATCAGATACAGAAAAGCACTTAAACACATGTAGGAATTCCAGTGGGATACAAGGAACAGATCTGCATGGAGACTTGCACCATCTCTTGAATCCAAGTAGCCCAAGGAGCTGTATTTTTATGTAATCTGAGCATATTATAGGGCAATAGAGGCCCTACCTTTTAAATCTAAAGCTTGCCTTACTGTTTAGATGAAAAGCTTGGTCTTCCTAACTCTGCAGGACCCAACAGACTCTGCAGTCCCAGTTCATTTCAAAACGTTGCCTCCTTTAAACTTCTGAAACACCTGCTTATTACTAGGACTTCACTAGCTGAATAGTTTATAAACAATAAACCCCCTGGCCTTTCCTCTTCCACTCTGTTTGCCTGTTCTTAGACTGTGATTAGGGACTGCCTTCCTCAACAGGGTGAATACACATGAAGGACAGTGCAAAACTATGCACTACTGCAACAGCTCTGAGTTTAAGCCAGTCTAGAGCAATTAGGGAAATTTGACTGCAAGCTCATTAAACCATATATGTTTGAAGGCACTGATGGCTGCAAAACAACGTTGACATTGCCTGTATTACCTTTTTATCTTGAGAATCCAAAATATTATCCAGCCATTTGTACAAATAGCCGTCAGATGAGAGCCCAACATTGTCTGCAACAGGGCCGCAACACAGTACAGCAGACATAGCCTTTAGAAAGCAAGTGAAAAACATAACATTTTAGTAACTCAGGTACAGGAATTTACTAAGTCCATTAAAATAAATGGAAAAATAAGTTCTAACACGTCAAGAGAGGAAGACCAAGGCTAATAAAATATATTTGATATTATATTCAAGAAATTATCAAATCATGGTTTTCTCAACTTCCAAATACAAGAGAGGGTCAATACTGAAATGCTGACATATTGAGGAGTTAATATGCCAGCTTCATTGTTAATGTACATTTACATGAATGCCTTTCACCTTAAGCAATTGAGGACTAAAGTCACAGGAAGTGAACATTCAGTAGTAATTTTAAGAAATTTCTATAGTAAGTGCAGTAGTTCACAGTATGTAAAAAGCTGAACTGTCATAAATACATATGTGAACAAAAGAGGAAAAAACCCACTAAATTATGAATGGCAACATGGATGTGAAAACCATACCTAAAAAGCCTAAATGTTAAATTTGCATTAGAAAGGTCAATGTAACAACCTATTTCCAAAATTCAGAAAGTGTTAAAATACCTTTAATGCACAGTATTGGTGTCTGTTTATTCGCATGTTTCTATCACTGTATCTGTCCAGGGGAGTAAACATGATACTAAAAGGACCTGCCCAATGACTGAACAACATAAATAGACTGTGGCGTAGACTCTGCTGTGGAAAGACACTTCTTCTCTGGTGTACTGCAAGAAAAGCCCAAAGTTAGACACACTCCACTTGTCATTCTTTAAAATAAAGTATGTAACAGAGAAACAGACCCAAACAATGAATACAAAAGGAAAAATCCATATAAGGATACACTCATAATAGTTGGATTAGGTTTACTATTGTCTTGTTTAATGCCACTAGTGTGCAAGAATTTATTAGTCTACAGAATTCAAATGAAACAGCCAACCAACAAGACTTTGCCAAATAGTACCAAAAATCTCTCTTAAAATTCATGCTGCTGAAGTTAAATTCAAAACTGGTATCTCAAATTATTTTAATGGAAGTATTCTGAAACCAGACAAAAAGTGGTTTGTTGTTTAGTTTCTGTTTGGTTGGTTTTCTTTTTTTTAAAATGTACTTCATATTACATACAGAAGTTACTATAGCATTTTTACATACCTGGAACATTTTGTATGATATTTGCCACTAAGGCACTAAAATGGCATCGGATATCTTTCAGTGTATCAGAATCCTTTTCATTTTCTGCTTCTAGGAGCTGTCTTGTTAGATCGACATACTCAAGTAAAGTGTTGTTGAGGGAATGTGTTTCATTATCAAGGCCACCGCTTGCACTTAAAATAAATTTTAAAAAATCAAATAGCATGATAATTACATACAATTTTTGAAAATCATCCGTATTTTTTTAAATCCTCATCAGTTCAAATATTTATTTTAATTTCTTCATCCAGCTTCTATCTCAATGTTAAAATGAAAAACTCCAGTGAAAGCAAACTAATAATCAAACTTCACTATTAGAAGTCACTCATCCTTCCACAGCACTAGTTCGTAAACTGGGGGAAGTGTTACAAATAATACTAAAAGCCCCTTGCCTTCCCCAAACCTCACACAATTTGTAAACTAAAAAAAAAATAATTACTACTACTTGACTATAGACATTTATATCTCATATTGATTTTTGGAGGTCAGTCAAGATGTTTATCCTTTGTGACATGCTATTGGCCACTAGCAGACGAAAGCAAGTTATTAATTTTATATATTAATTTCCCATCTTCATGGTTTTAGCATCTGACTACATGTCTGTACTAAACTAAATAAGGAGATTAAAGACTACATGTTTCAAACCTGCCCTACTTTGAAAAACAGTTGTTAGAAGGGTGATTCCTTTCCCCTCAGCTCCCTCCACCACATTTCCATATTTGCATTCGAGACAACTAAAAAGCATTTCTTGCACACCAAAGGCAAGATGAGCCCTTAACTGTTTGTAAGCTTCCACCACAAAGTCAGACTGGCCTCAGAGAGAGAAGCTGACAAAGTTTTAGGGTGCAGATTGTGGTTAGGGCATATTTTAAATACACTCACTAAATACCAGTGAGAACCTTAAAAGCTAAGATGAGAAAGTATTATTTTAATGGCTAGACTCTGAAATTTGAGCATGCTGAAAGATATTTTAGCATTGCTTCGGAGGTAACATTCTGAAATATAGTGTAGTAGCTTGCTTACAGATGGAGAATTTCACATTGATTGTATCATAAGGACAAATATATGTCTAAGTATCATTGTCTAACAGGATGGGAGGAGCTAGCCTAATCTCCTAGTCTACTTGCTCTTACACAATTCCACCCACATAGAAAAAAATTTCCAAGAGACTTGTAAAACATATGCCAGAATCCCTCCTTTCAAAGAGTCCCTACACAAGTAGGGTAAACTGAGGAAAAAACCTCAATAACCCAGTTAACATTCAAAGCAATGTCCTGAAGTAGCTATTTTAAATAAAACACAGAACACAGTGACAAAGAGCATGGGAGAGGGAGGGATTAGAAAGCCAGCAGAATTCCAAGTTTTATAAACCCATGCCTATTTAGTGGTATACTATAACTCACTGATGAATTTTGCAAGCTTGTTACACTGGGTCATAAGAATACCAGTGACAATTCACAAATATAACCAACTTCTCATCAGTGCTGCCCCTACCTGTGACTAATGACACCAGCATCTGCCAACAGTTCAAAGATTCGTACTAGTTGTACTCGTAAAATATCTCGACGCCTGCGTCGTTTCATGTTCTGTACAACAGAGGAAACACAAAATGAAATGAAGCAGAGGAAAATTAAGCATAAAACCAGCATGGAATATAAAAGCAATATATCTTTACTACAACTGGCATCAATTATCAGAGGTGCCAACCTTTTAAGATGAATTACCAAAATTGCCAGCAATCTTCATAAACCAGTCACTGAACAAAATTTTTTCCCATTGCAACTCCAAGATAAACTAGGTTTGCTATTACATGTATTATCAAAATAATGGCTCTTGTCAGTCTCCTGTCACAAACTATAAGTCAGTGAACTACAAATGGCAGTCGTTGTACATATTTTGAGTGAGGTCTGTCTGTCCTTCAGCCCCACTCTCAAAAGACCACACCTGGAGACCTGTGTTCAGCTCTCGGGTCCTCAATCACAGGAAACACATAGACATATTAGAGTGGGTCTAGAAGAGGGTCGTAAAAAATGATCAGAGGGCTGGTGCATCACTCTTATGAAGACAGGCTGAGAGAACTGGGGCTGTTCAGCCTGGAGAAGGGAAGGCTACGAGGAGGCCTTATTGTGGCCTTCCAGTGCTTAAAAGGGGCTTTTACGAAAGATGGAACAAATCTTCTAGCAGGGCATGTGATATGACATGGGGCAATGGTTTTAAACTAAAAGAGGATAGATTTAGACTTGATATAAAAAAAGAAATTTTTTACAATGAGGGTGGTGAAATACTGGAACAGGTTGTCCGGGGAGGTGGTTGCCCCATCCCTGGAAACACTCAAGGTCAGGTTGGATGGGGCTCTGAGGAACCTGATGTAGTTGAAGATGTCCCTGCGTATTTCAGTGGGGATGGAGTGTATGACCTTTAAAGGTCCCTTCCAATCCAAACTATTCTGTGATCTTATGATTTGCATGCAAGACTGACAAAATACACTTTTGTCCAGTAACATTTTGAAACAGAAGTTCTGTTCCTTCCCATCATCTGTAATTACAAATGTATTACTTATAAGAATATTACAGATATCACAAAAAATACTGAGTAAATATCTCTGAGTTTGTTTTTGCTGAGATTAGTATTTCTGTGAATACCTACCAATACTTCTAAACCTTCCTGTAAAACAAGTTCTCCATTTGAAAATTTTTAGTATTTGGGAATAATACAGAGCTCAAAACAACCCCAAATTTCTTCTAATGCAAACACTTCACAAACACTTAAAAAAGCAACATTTCAGCTTTTTATCTGGTATACATGCAGAAATTTAAGAACATAACTAACATTTCTTCTTTGTGAGAAGACAGTTAAAACTGTATTGAATATAATGGAAATTATCTGATTACCTCTGGCCTTCTTTCAAGCGCTTCCTTAATTATAGGATGTAATTCTTCTATTAGTTCCCTGAATTAAAATAAAATAATTAAAAGGATAAAAACAATCATTAGATGACATCTCAACTGAAAAAGGTTTCCCAGCAACTAGTGTTAAAAACTCGAACACCCCCAGTTTTATTTCTTTACTTGTTGCTTTTAAAAGAGAAGTTTCCTAGAAAGATATTTTCCTACTTTAAAGCAGACTCCTAAATGGATGCCTCAGCAATTACCCTTAAATTTGCATTCTCCAAGTATTATGGCACAAACAATCTTCATTTACTTTCATCCTAAGGGTTTAACCAAGATGTATGGTGCAAACAGATGTTATTAGGAAGTAAAAAAGATGCTGGCAGCTTATCATACAATGCTCTTTCAGCTGTCATGATGCATTCAGTTTTTAGCAAAGATTGTTTCTTTAGGTCCAGTAATGCTATGCTGACAGAAGTCAGACCAGTCTCTGAAAACTGAAACAGGTGTGACACTGTTACACTCCCCATTTACATTGCTTACATTCCCCATTTATTCTGAAGCTCCATAGTCTTTATTACTACTCAGTTCCTTCCGCCAAACTAAGACTCTCTTACGACTTCAAAAAGAGAAAGGCGAAGGAGGTCAGTAGTAAGAATCTATGCAGACAAAATACTAAGGCAAAAATATATTGGTTTTACTTAGAAAGGAGGGCAAGAGATACCTAGGCAAGTTCATGTGATCAGTTACACAAAATAAAAATAATATTTAGTAAGTTTAAGTGGATTGAGTATATATATAATTTAGGATGAAAAACATTCGAGTAAACACAGAAAATGGGGAGGAACAGCCTAAAAACCCAAAAGCTAAACAATAAATCCGTGCAGAGCTGCAATGGTGAAGGGTGGGTTATAGCTGGCATCTGATGAGAATGCACACACTGGACAGAGAAAGAAGATGGT
Source organism: Campylorhamphus procurvoides (assembly GCA_013396655.1). Classification (NCBI taxonomy): domain Eukaryota; kingdom Metazoa; phylum Chordata; class Aves; order Passeriformes; family Dendrocolaptidae; genus Campylorhamphus; species Campylorhamphus procurvoides. Next base: position 709,833 of record WBMV01007231.1, read on the forward strand.
CAGCGGAAACAAAGCATATTCTGTACACAGAAATGATAAGACTGATGAGAATCAGATTTTTCAAAATTTGCTGAATGAGTGTCTTCTAATTTAGAAAACAAGGATTTATGGTGATATTATCTCTGAAAGCATTTTCTAGACTTTAGAGCACAATTACGATTTTAACTGTTTAGCAGATCTTCAGGGTGTCCTATTTACAGTGGCCAGGACCAGTCTATCACTGTGTGGGTGTAACCCAAACTGTGTATTCTACACCCTCCATGTCATTTCTGATGAAATAATGTTAATAATGGATCATTTGCAGCTGCTGCCCAGACCACACCTGACCCCTCAGACTACAAGTTGGGTGTTAAAGAACCTTGGGAGACAAGGGAGTATTTCTTTGTTTTCACACCAGTGTGTGATAACTCCCCTCCAGGCTACCATTAGCACCTTCACACCCAGCCTGAGGCGTCATGTCTGCCAATGGCCCATCAGAGACTGGCATAATAGGCAGCTGCAACGACCTAGACCATTAAAGATTCCAAAAATATCCAATGGCTCACAGAGTTAAATCACCCACTCTGAAACTCCCCACACTGGGGGAGGTACTGTGCATTCCTACCTGAACCTGAGCATATATAATCTTTGGGGTTTGGAACTTCTGGTACCGCTCACTGGATCCAGAAGAGGACCATGACCTCAACAGGAGTACGACTGCCACTCTTGACAAGACTGCGAACATCATCCTCACCAGTAGGTTTTCCTTTCCTTTTACTCTGTACACAGGGGGATCACATGGTGCTCAGCACAGGGGCTAACAAACACCATTCTGTTCATGCCCCAGCATGCTGGGTTATATAGCTGGTTTTTGTGGGTTAAAATCATTTTTTTTTCTGTATCATTGAGTTTATTGTAACCTTTTTAGTAAACTGTAACCCTGCCTTGTAATCTCTCTTCAGTTGGGTTCATTTCTCCTGCCGGTTTACCTTTAAACCAGCACACAGGGTCATGAGACAAAGTCCTGCTGTACTCCTGGTAGGAGGATAAAGTCAGATATTATATAGAATCATAAGATTATCAAGGGATATAAATCCAAATATGATAACTGAAGACTTGGCACTACAGTTTCAATAATGGGTCCTCATCCGCGATAATACAGGACATAAGTGACTGGAGAGAAACACCATCTCATTCAAAATCAACAGTATAAGCAATGCCTGGTTCTTTCTGCAGACTCAAGAGTTGGTTGCTATGCACAGTACAAGTTCCTAACTATCACTATAAGAGGTTGGCAGCTGTCACAAAACATCTGATGGCCTTCCCAGAAGGTCTTCTTCCCCTCAGATTTCTCACTCTTCATCCATCCTCCATAAAGAGCAATTGGCAATAACAATAAGGAGAGTTTATCAACTCTTACAAACTTGATTATGATTAACATTTCAAATGTTATTACTTCACACAGTCTGTTCTTTAATAGGAGGGCAGCCTTTAATATCAATAAAAGATAGTTGTTTATGGTTTCAACTAACTTGCTTTTCTTTATGCAGGCATGACCTCCACATAAAATTCTTTCAACTTCTAACAATGTATATCATGCTTCTAAATGCTAAGAAAGATAATGATAACCAGTTTTCACAGCTATTTTAAAATTCTTAAAAGAAAACAAAAAAAGTTAATATCTTTCTATGAGCTCTGGTTCCCCAGCTTTGTAATCAAACAGCATAAAAACAGATGAAACACAACAATTACCTAAAAGCTCCTGGGTTGGTCCTGCCAAGTCCCAGGACAAGGGATTCTGTAATTTCCATGCTCTCAGAGCGCATCATTGGAACTATGTGTTTAAAGAGGGAGGAAGGGGATGGAATGCCAATAATCTAAAAAGAAAATCAGAATAAAAGAGAATGAAGTTGTTTCCAAACAGATGGTGACAAGAAAATACCTGCTGTAATTTCTCGGTCTTCTCATGCTGGATCAATGACTCAAAATGATAAAATTGAAATTTATCTCTGACACGGCATATCATCTTCTGAAATAATAAAATAGTATTAACTATTTCTTGCATTACTGAATTTTCGTTGTCAGATGACAATGAATGACTCAACACAATACACAGATGCTTTGCATGTTTAGCGTATCTGCCCTCCTTGGGGAAAGAAAGCAGATTTCTGGTGTCCAACTCCTTAGACTCCCTTGCAGCTCTCAAAGAGAGAACAGCCTTCAGTCTACAGTTTCTCAGATTTAGGGAAAGGATGTTGATAACAAACAAGTGGAACAGGCTCCTTCTGTCAAAAATCTGCTGCATAGTAGATGAATTATCTTCATGTCTCCTGTACCTTTTACAGGACGCTGAAAAGGAGGTGAACAAAAAGCAGCAAAGGGGGAAAATAAATAATCTGCAGGTGATACGAAGCAAGGCAGACAGAAAGCTGTCTGTGGTTGTGAAAATATAACAAGATACATCATGCCTGAACAGGTTGCTGTTTCAGTTACTGAAGTGAGAGGCTATTTGCTCAGAATTGCAGAAGTCTACTGACAGCCAAAACACCACTTTAACAGTGAACAAAACATTTCCCTATTACTGCTAGATAAGACTTTGAGATCGGGTAACTGTTTTCATTATTAAAGACATAAGCAGAAAAGCCTCTGCAGCACAGACTGGGAAAAGCGAACTAAAACACAATCCTAAACAAATGAAAAAGTAATGTATACTAAAAATATTATCAGATAAATTATACCAGTTTCTAATCATGATAGTTATTGTAGCCTCTGCTGTTTCTATTTCCAAAAACATGTAGACTTATTTACAGTAAGCATCAGAAGAACCTACTCTTGAATCAATGCTATAACCACTGTCAGGAGTAGACGCCAGCGTCTCAGGAGGGGAACATCTCACAGAGCCTGTGGAAGTGGAGGAGTTTGAAGAAGATGCCGCACTGCAGCAAAGAATCAGGTAGTTTCTCCAGAGCCCAATATAGGAGTCACTGCTTGTAGTAGTATTCACTTTCTTTGCATTGATAGGGCTGCTATTGGGGGGAAAAAAAAAAAAAAAAAAAAGAACTCAGTAGAGTAAATGAAGGTTACCAATTTTCACTTTGGTTTTCTACTGAATTTGGTTTTCAATTATGCATATGCCACTGCTTCCAAACTTGTTAGTATGTTTTACTCTGAAGAAGTTTTTCAGAGCAAGCCTTTACATCAATAATATATGCTTTTATATTCAAATTTCTTGAACTACAATATGGCCAAAGGCATGAATGAATCTTTACAGCAGATAACTTTTTCTCCAGCTAAATCTACTTTAATTTTCTGTTACATAAAACTGAATTAAACTCATCAGAAGTATCAACAGCCTACATGTCACCTCTCTGAAATAACAATGACGATAAATCTTCAGAGAATACCCAATATAATATACTGTATTTACTTTAGTAATCAACTTACTTGATATCCACTTGTGGAGACAGCAGATGGAGTCTGGTATAAGCAAATGTCCAAGCATAGCTTACAGCCGTGGGGCAATGCTTTGGAAGATTTTCCTGCTTCATGAAACTCGAGAGGCTTATAATCCATGGATCTTGGCCTTGAGTCACATGTGCAAATATCCATATATGTGAGGGACTGACCACATCAAACTGGTGGCTGATTGGGGAGGAATTCCAGTCAGCCAGAGTTTGCAAATCTATTGAACCGGGACAGTACAGTAAAGTAGTCTGTGTGCATAGAAAAGAGAACAAGGCAATACTTAATATCTATGTATATTAAGTAACAATCTCTTCATTGTTAAATATCTAATAAAGTATCAGTGTCAAAACCACCACTGGAACAGACAAAACACGTAATTTACAGGGTTTTTTACAGAAGGTCTTAATGCGAACAGTTATATAAAGATGCCGTTTGGAAAGGAACTAGCAAATAGCAAATTCTAGAAAAAGGCCCTTTCACTCAAAGACTTCATTCTCCAAAATATTTGTACTCTAAACGTCTTCCTACTGAATTCCATCTTGTTTCCTAAACCTAAAATCAGAAGAGTTTCTTTGATACTTAAGAGTTTATGATAAATATGTAAGTACGGAATTCAGTTGTTATTCATTGACAGTTATTACAGCTTTCGTCATGGATAAAGGACACACTGACCATTATGAAACTGCATTGCCACAGAAAAAGGCAGTGCCCGGTAATTCAACAAAACTGCAATCTATGAGCAAGATGAGAAAAACCAGATAAAGACAGAGCTGCCAGTGGTTACATGGTGGTAATAACAACACACTATTGGTCAGAAAGTGTACAATGGTCACTTTGAGGTGTCAGCCTCAAAACATTCTTCAAGATTTTTGCCTTTTCCTGTTTGTGGTCATACATTGCTGATAAAGCTAGCATGAACATAGTGATACTATCATTTAAAATATATACAGTTTATTTGGGGTAGTTTTGCAGCATTACTTCATCTTACAACTAACTTAACATAAAAACTGTCCTACCTGGTCGGCCCCAGTGAGATGTATGAAACTCTCCAGGATAGTAGCACTTAGTCTGTCCATTACATCTATAGCCAACTCATCATCACTCTACAATACACAAAAATAAAAAGCTCAAAGAAAGTAAAAATAAAATCAGTTTCCTTAGGCAGTCATAAGAATGGGTCATCAACTCTTACCTTTGAAATTTCTAAAAGTGTGAACAGGGCCCTTATTTCTCTGAGAACGCTGACAGCTAATCGCCTGGTGGCAGGCCTGGTGCTGCAAAGAATGACCAAAGCAAAGCCTTCCACCACGTGAAATACACTGGAATAAAGTGTCCTCTCCAGGGGAAGGGTATGGGCAGCCCCATTGGATACACCACGCTGAGAAAAAATTTGCACAAGTTAAGCATGTGAAGAAAAAAAGTAAACAGAACTAAGATATAGTTCCATTACTGGCAATGGTTCATTTAGTCATACAATATTTAGATCTTGTTTGGCTACTAGTCAAATTTGCATTTTGAGAACAACATAGTATCAGCCGCTTTGTTTTTTTCCCTGAATTTAGTCCAAACAAATACTACAAGAACATCTTTATTTCTCTTTCTCACAAGAATGATGCAGCGAGGGCAAAACTGTAAAAAAATAAGTAATACTCTTATGTAAAAGATTTTATAAAATTAAATTACTTGAACCCTTCCTATTGGCTAGTAAAAAATGGTTGGTTTTTCCTAGTTCTACTGTTTAGTAACTCCTACTTATTTCCAGTTACACATGATGACTTTTGAGGTAACCAAAAATGTAGTCGTGAAGTAGTGTTTTTGAAACTAATTTTGTTTTGGCGAAAACCCTGATTTAAAATAATAGACCTAAAAGTCTTCAAGCAATGTAAGAAAGTTAGCTGAATTTTTATTACTATACAAAAACAATAAAGCCCACTAATAAAATTGTATGTAAATTCAAGCCATGTTCTAACTTCAAAGAACCTTATATAGATATACCTGAGAATCTTGCGTTTTATTGTGCATTTGGGCTGCTTGTTTCCACTGATTTATGAGTTGCACTAACATTTTTACTGCATTGTCAAGAAGCGTTGGATGGACATCAGTCACTTCACGCACAATAAAATATACAAATCCTGAAAGAACATCTTCCCGCCAATCTGGAAAATCAAGCATTAATGCTTGGAGAGTATTGAAAGCCAAGGCACGAAGTTCTTCATCCATATGAATTGTCAGCCTGTTTAGAAAAAATACTGGTATCATCACCCTCCATAGGCATAGACTTAACAAGCCTTTATAATCTAAAGTTCAGTGTTAACTCTTCCTTCTTTACTGTACAATGTAGAACACTTTCACACAGACACATTTTCAGCACTGAACAGACCTGAAAGTGTCTACTAACAGAAGGTGCTTCTAATACAGCAAAATATTGCAAGGTTTCACAAAATCTAATACAGACAATTTTCAGAAGAGACTGTCAAGCCTTTCACATAGGTATATCTTTGCACACATCTAAGCAACCACCTTAGAGCTCACGGACAGACACCCTGTGAGGTACAGGTTATTTTTTTCAAATTAACATTGAACAGATTATTTTTGCCATTAAAGCAGCTTTACTTTAGATATGAGAAAAAACTCACAAAAAATCCCTTTGCATATATATTTAAAATAAGTTTCAGCCTGCCATGGTAGAAGAAACTTATCCCAGTACTGTATTATTACTTAATACTTCATATCTTTGATAAGCCTTTTGACATGGAAAAAGAAGTGTTAGAAAAATCTTATTGTCTCACATTACTACTTTTTATATGTGTAACTCAACACATTATATGAAAATGAACGTAAAATTTCAAAGCTAAAAGCATCCTGTATTTCTGTGCCAAGACCATTCTTGCATTAAAAATAGAAGAATTGTCTCAATTACTTATCAGTATTGATAAGACACGCTCAATTTAAACTGGGAAAAGAGATGGACGAGTATGGATCATGTTGGACCAAAATAAAATGGAAAGACAAAACAGGATTAGTACAGAAAAAGAATAAAGTTTCCCTTAAGTCTCACATTTTGGTAATGTCAAACAAGAATGATTTTATGAAAATTTATAGTATTAGCAATAGGAAGAATTAAAAAAAAGGTAAGAAGTATGATAGCAGTAACAGATAAAACAAGTTAAAAAAAGCCTAAGCAACAGAAATTCTTGGTTCTCAAAAAATTATCTAAAAAAACACATTCAAGATCTGCAGGATAAATTCACCTCCTGCTATTGTGGCCAGAAAAACTGGACCAACTGCAGAAGGTAGGCAGGAGCAGGAAGGATGGATTCTGTATGCAGTGAATTCACACTGCAGAGTGCGTGCACTGACAAACATGCACAAGCAGCATTTAAAAATAACATCCACTAAGAGCACAACTTCATTTCTCTTACCTTGCAAGCAACTCAATGAGGTCGGTCCTACTCATGCCATCTGGAATCAGTCTTGGGATAGCAGCAATGCAAGTTCTGAACAAATCTATCTTAGGTTTCCTCTCACCCCTACAAAACCAGTGTATAACCAACAGAACAAGAAAATCAACCTCAGTACACCATATATATTTATTTATAATTTCATGTCAAATCTAAGAAGGGAACAAACATTTTGTCATGAATTAATGAAATTAACATTCACTGAATAGTCAACTAAAAAGCCCACTATTGTAATGCATTAATTTGCAACATTACAAGTCTGCAACATTCCAGCATAAAAATAATATGATGCTACTGTGACAGTGAAAATACTGTAACTCAGTACATACGTAATCATGTCTTCTGGTTCTTTATTGGACATCTGCACACTAGTCATGCACATGGGCCTTCCAACTTCTTTGTCCAAATGCCTAAGAATGCTATCCAGCGCTTTTCTGACTTGAGGATAGTATATGGACATGCCTGAAAATCAAAGAGTTCCATGACCTCTTTCATTTGTTCTTATTTAATTTGAACATTTTTATGACAATATTTGCCACTTATTCAGCTTAAGACAAATTTCTTATTGTATAACATATGACGAGAAATACATACTTTAACTGTCAAAGGAAATGCATGTATACATAAAATAGATATACAAATACATGAATATGAGGTATTTCGTGAAAATACTAGTCCATTTCAGAAACAACAAATACTGAAGCAACCATTAATTGTTTCTGTTTTCTCATTTCTGAGCTTTCTAGTTCTAGTTTAAATTTTACATGTTGAAACAACCTTTTAGAGATTACTACCTCATTCACAGAGTATCAGTAGAGCACCGGGATCAAAATTGTCTTACTCCATTCAGCTATGAGACACTTGAGACATTTTACAGTGACATCAAGGGAACAAAACTTGCCATGCTATTCAGCACACTGATTGCACTCTGGCTTCTTTGCGCTAATTTGACAATACAAAACACTTCAAGAAAAGCCATGCATTTTGTCTCAGACACTAGAAGGTCAATATTGTCTAGCAGCCCTCTCTAAAGAATAAAAGCAATTCTGTTAAAACAGACTCTCATTAGATTCTCATTGACAATTAAAATAAATATATAAAGTTACATAAGTGTACTGCTTGAGAATAATTGAGAATATAAACACACATATTGGAATGCAAACTTACAAAAGAATACAACATACCTATAACTTTTGCTTCCTCATCTGTCAGCGTTTTATTGAGAAAAATTTTCTTCACACGCAGAGTATTTCCTGAAGGAAGAACAACTCCCGTTGTTGGCATTGGTGGCTCACCATCTTTCTGCTGCAAGCTATCTGCTATAACAAGGAAGACTCTGAGGCCGATATTCATCCTCTTCAAGAGCAAAAAAGGGACAAAAAAAGGAAAGAGAAAACAGAAGAAATTGTAACATTGAAGTAACATAAGAGACAAAATACAAAATGCATTTTTCCTCTCTTTTACAGACAGCAGTACAGTTCTAGTAGGACAGGTATTATTTAAACCATATGTATTATGGTAATGAAAGCAACAAGAATAAAGTTTATGCTCTATGTGCCTCCCCACAAGTCTGATTCAAGTAAACTGACTTGGCCCAGGCCAAGATACTGAATATTTTATAGTACTGAACACTAAAGGAGTTGATGAATCTCTACAGTAACACACCGAAGACAGACATTGCTTAAACCTCTCATTGGTTATACTGGGTCTTGAACTGTAAGGGCTGGCTATGAATTCCCTGTAGAAAGGTTTTACAGTTATACTGTAACACACCCCCATACTTACTGAAATTATTGCTGAAGTAAGTCTGAACTATAGAACTGGTGCTAGCTTACTCATTGTAAATTAAACAGCAATTGTGCATGACTACAGTTACTTCTTTAGTTTTAACAGAACACCCCTTCACATATTCATTCATCTGCTTTTATCCCAGCTCAAAAATAGTTAACAACTTTCTCCCCAAAATCCCCCAATGCCATTCTCATGGCAAGCAAGTAATAACCTTTTTTTACCTCTGGATTAATAGTGAAGGTTTTAGGTGATTTTCCAACACTAAGAAGATCAAATATTATTTCTTTCATTGCAAAATCCAAACGTTCCTAAAGTAAAATAGATTGATATGATCATTTCTTTTCTATTAATATGCAGAATTTCTTAGCTTTGCACAGATTCTGAGTATCCTGTCTTAAAAATTAAAAAAATAAAAATACAAAGGTTTAAGAAATATTCCTTTTCCTATCCACTCTTATGACTTTCTATTTATTCTTACTTTTTTTTCAAAACACACTAGAATTCAACGGCCCCTCCCCTGATAGAGTTGAACCATTTCTCCTGAAAAAATTCCCAGACAATTCTGCTCAGGTCAAATGTGTTTCTACAAATAAGCTGAACTGTGTTAAAAACCTAAAAAATCAGGGATAAAGAGAAGTCCTAGGAAACAAAAAATATTAAAATACAAATACAATACATATAAAAAAATAAACAGAGAAAGGTTCTGTGTCCTGCCTCATCCCTGTATGACCAAAACCAAATCATCTGGGGAGCTGAAGAACAGACAAGCTATTTCTAAGACAGGAAAACATGTCTCTAACCTATAAGGTTATAGATGAATGAGAGTTTATCAACAGAGATCGTATCCTGAAAATATCATTTTGATATCAGGATAACAGAAGCACCTAAAATAATATAAATCGTAATGCAATACTAACTACACACTACTGCATTCATTGTATACTTTTTATATCTATAGAGGCCGGTCCCAAAGTTAAAAACTGGATATTGCTATTCTAATGCTTTGTCTCTTATAAAAACATCATAATGATTATACTAATTATATTTGTCTACTCTCTCTCTCTATACATATACACAACAGTGCAATGTAAATACTAACCATCACAATGTTCATACACAACAGTTAAATAGAATAATTTTGCCACTGTTGGAAACAAAATGAGTTATTTCAGTTTTCACATATATTTGGGAAAATTCTAAAACTAACCTTAAATTTACATTTCTTCCTAATAATGTTCATTCTATTATTATAGCTCTAACTAGACGAATTCTTACCTGAGCAATGAATTGAATAATCTTCACAAATATATTCAGAGGTGTGTCTCGCGGGACCACACTACGCGATCCTTTTGGAAAAAGTGCTGATACAATGCTCATGAGACGGCTATGAGAATTTTGAAAAAAAAAAAGAAGGAAAGAAGTCTTTTAAAAGTAACTCCTTATAGCAGCGTAGATGTTATAGTTCAAATCTGGAAGTATGTGGAGCCAGTACAAAATAACACAGATGCCTACAACAGGCAGGACCATCTGCAGGAAGTACAGCCCCAGCTGTCACAGGCAACAGTACCATGGCTTCACCATGCTAAAACAAAACCCTGTTTTAAACGAGTTACTAATAGTCAGGAGAAGGGGCAACTCTTAATGGCTTTTCCAAATTCTCATTATGCACATCCATTAAGAAAACCTTTTCATTTCAGCCCATACTTAGTGATGGCCACTTCATACCCTATTTGTTCTGGTACCATTAGTGCCTTTTAACTTTAATAAATGCCCTATTTATCTCTCTGCTTTCTTCTATCCCTGAAAAGACAATTTTAGACTCTAGTTCTTCTCTTCATCAAAATAATCAAGTTTTTTCTATTTTCTTTATTAAGATAAAATCTTTGGTCCCCTATTTATCTGATTAAATCATCCCTGAGCTGGCCTCAAGATCTCTTCTGATATCACTAGGCGGAAAAAAAAAATCAGCAACAATCAGTAGTTTAAAATCCTTTGCAAAATGAACTTACCTTTGAGTTACAGTGTTGCTTTCACATTTTATTCTAATAACATAAACCCACAATAACCTATATAAAGATTCCAGTGCAACTCGGGACATTTTGGGATCTTTATTCTGTAAAATAAATAAAAAAATACAGTTATTGTTGTCTGTGAGAAAATTCTATTTTACTTCTTTTTATTTTTGAAAATATTTTTTCTTTTTTAAATAATGAAAGTTGATATGTTTAATACTGACTACAAGCTTTTAATACTTTTTCATAAAAACAGTCCTGTATTGCATATTTTCAGTACTACCTCAATTTTAACTAGTAATTTCAGCTCCTTTTACCTGTCTCTTACTCTGAGGGCAAAGGAGTAACTAAAAAGCAGATATTCCTCTTGATGAACACCAAGAATGTATTGCTTCCAAGAACTTTTCTCAGAAAACCACTAGCAATGAATACCTACTTCATAGTAAACTAATTTACAGCTTGCCTAAAGTATTGGAGTAGCTGCTTTGGATCAGGTACAAAGTCTAATTCCATCACTCAGTTTGTGACAGCAGACAGTAGCAGGTACAGAAGAAAAGAATACAAAACAGGGCAGGCACACAAGGATGCGTCTCTGGGTATGGTTTCACACAAGTCAGCCATTTCCTGCAGGCTGTATTAGTGTTTACCCACTTCCAATGAATTATTATAACAATTAAGCTACCTTTCCTTGAATTAATATAAAATTCTGCAGCATAATTCAGTTTAAATTATGCATTGGATGAAAAACAGTTTTTGTCTTAAAGCTGCTACTAGGAGTTTGGCTTTGCTCCTCTGAGCTCTTAAATTGTGCAAAACAGTAAATAACATTCTTTGTACCAGCTCCAGAAAACTCCTTTCCAGCTAGGGATTCTTGGTGAATTTTTAATCTTGAAGTGTCCAGTAAGATTCCTGGACTTAGCCATAAGTATAAACCTCTGAACATAACAAATTATTCCCAGTTGTCTACTTTTTAGGTATTGTCTCAATTCAAACTAACAAACCCCAAAAAAATAACAAAAAATCAGCAAAAGAACCCCAAAACCACACCTTCCCCCATCTCCAGTGAAGTTTCTCTCTTTCAAGAAATACCAGCACTTTGACTTAAAGCTAATTAATTTCATACTTTGTGGACTCTACCACAAGCCAGTGCATCAGAATAGCAGATGATTTTTGTCCTTTCACAAAGGGTGTAAGTGGACCTAAGACCATACTGTTCACAAAGACAGGGTCTCATCCTTGGTTCCCTCCTCCACAACCTCAATGCCCCCTCTGCATTAACTCTAGCAATAAGAAAGCCCAACTTTCATCAGTGAAGCTGATCAAAATAATTTAATGTCCATGTCTGTGCAACAGACTACATAAAGGAGAGTAATTTGGATGGCTTTAACACAGGTGAGTCAGGACTACTGGTTTTGGCAGCACTTTAAGAAAGGCTGAAAGCCTATCACAGAATCACAGAGGCAAAAGTGGTACTTCAAAGTAAGTCATGCAGGTAACATACATGACTGACTTCCAGAAATATTAGAAGGAATAACTTAACTCAGTTGACATCAATGATAATGCTGTTCTACTCTCTCTTCACGCTCAGCAATGTGTTCTGCCATCACCTCTGAATTAGCGCATCTGTAACTAGGCTGGGGGTAAATTTAGAAAGGTGATCTGGACAAAATCTAACCAGTAAAATGTTACACCTGTCCCTGGTTAGTATTCACACAGATAACTGTGCCACTGTCCAGTTAATTTACCAGCAGTGCTGCTGTGAGGAAGAAGTTTGCTTCTTTGTTAAAATGAAAAAAAAAGGAATGTATAAGGAGGCATTCCCCTATTAAAAAGAGTTACAAAATAAATCCAGCAGTACTGTTAATATCCAAAGCATTGAAAATTTTCATTATCTCTTCCTATAATGTTGGAAGAAAATCGCTTTTTGGTCTGATCTATGGCACCCTTCTTGTACACCTGGTGTGTGTTTGTATGTTGATATGTTAGTATTTCCTTTTCTCTTTGACATTACAGCAATTAGAATAAGGTAGAGATGGCTATGTAATTAAATAACCTGGCCGAGTTTTAGCGGATGTCTCTCAGATTTTAAAGCACACTATCTGTTGGGGTTTTTTAACATAGCTTTATTTAAAATCATAAAACTTTTAACATAAATTATGATATCAGCAGACTATGAAATTAGCTGTCAAGAACAGTGTCTCTGTTATAAAATCAAAAAATTAACAGCAAATCTACAGTGGTTTTACATGACACATTAAAATGAGTCAATGAAACAAATCTCAATGATGGCAAGAAACAAAAGAGCATTTTTTCCATGTTAGTCAAATGTAGTCACTTACTGAAGAAAGTACTTTTTAATACTGTTGTTAAACTTTTCTTCTGTTCTGAACTAAAACAATTTCTACTTTTTAAAACCTGCAAAACCAACAGTGTAAAAGTCTTTCAAGTTAGTGCACTGCAAGTTGTAAATCAGTTTCATATTTTTTAATTGTGAAAATGTTTTCAGTTTGTTTGCATGCAAGACACTTTGAAATGAATTAACAGAAAAATCCATACATCTGCATCGGTAGTTTACTTCCAGTGGAAACATGCACTGCTGTTCAGGAAAACCACCTGTGATACTGACAATCAACATCAAAAGCCACACTTTCACCCCCAAAGTAAAACTGGTATTCAGTAATTCTCTGATCTTTCTCCTTCACTCCCTGGCAAGAAAAACAGATCTTGGAAACATTAGCTATTCTTAGTTCTGTTGCTTCTTAACAGTACTAACAACAATTTTACAAACAAAGGAAAGCACAAACTACAACAAAAAACATTAAAAAGAAAACCCAAATCAAAAGTATTTACATGAGACAAAGCAACATTTCACTGAGTTACAACAACATATTAACTCACCTGCAGTGTTTCTATTTGTTTTCTGATACTGTTGTTAGATGGCATCTAAATAAAGCAATGTGAGACAGCAAAACATAACAAACATGAGAATGGAAGGCACATGCATGTTAGATGAAAAAAAGCACAAAACCAACAGACAGCTGTCTAGCAAGGACTCTATTCAGTAGAAATAAGGGGTTTGCTATAGTGGCAGAAAACGTTCCTACAGCTTTCAAGGTTTTGTGGTAACAGACGTTATGGTTAAACTGTGAGGAAAAAAATATTCTTTTTCCACACAACAGTAGTGCAGAATGATAGACACTGTTCTCTCCCAATTCAGCAGCTTTCTTAAATGATCTTTCTTCTGCCCAGAAGAGGTGGTAAAGATACCACAACATCCAGGAATGCTTCATCCAGGAATTTATCAACTTCCTTACAAACTTACTAGAATTAGTCTGGGTAAATACTAGTCAAAAAAGTAAGCAAAATGTTTTACAATACTGCTCCAGTACTGTAAAACATACTCTGTCTGCTAAACAAATTCAGAATTTTGCCTAGACCAGTGTGTAAAAAAATGCCTGCTAGGCTCAATGCTGAAACAGCATCTCAACTGTGGGACAAAGCCGGATATACATATACCAAAATACACTTTTTGGTACCCTCCTGGTCTAAACAGATTCTTACAACTCACTTATCTGCTATTTGCATCAGCCCAGACCCCTAAGTTTCCTTCTGTCAGCAAGGCTAGGGTGTTTTCCCCATACACTAAGCTGTTTTGAGGATAACTGAATGCAATGTGCACTGAAACCCAGCACAAAGTGTTTACAAGGGCCACAAATATCACTAGGATTAGGATTCAAAGTACTCTCAGGTGCATTACCAAGTACAGCATAGCACCAAAAGGTAAGGCAGGGTACAAACTGCATCAGGCACTACGGAGCACCAGGGAAGATGTGAGCTTTCACACCATGGCAAAGGGCAAACTGCTTGTTTCTGTCACCAAAATTGACATGGTGTTCATGGTTAGGTAGGAGTTTGCACTGGGCAGCCTCCAGGGAATAAAGTGAGCACCATGAACACATGAGCTATGTTACCTCCTGGGGACTTGCTAGTGTGCCTGTACTCTTCATAGACTATCCCTGTGACAGAGTCTGTCTTGTCGTTATTTCTACTGCTAATTTGTTAATTGCAACAAATCCAGTAAGGGTAGATGAACCTTTTCAGTGCTCTAAGTATTGTCTAGTAACTCTCAAAATTACTTTATTAAATAACAAAGACACTGAAGACAATGAATTTGGAATACCTTAATTCATTTCACATATTTAAGTAACTGAAAATAAGGAGATAGGAAATCAGGAAATAAAATGGGGAAGTGGAAATCTAAAAGACTAAACTGCTGTAAAATTCAGATTTATAAATTAATGAGATTACTTATTATAGAGTGCATGCATTTAATTAGCTTCAGAAACAAAGGAACGCATTAATTCATAAGACACATGAGGACAGTGGGGGTGTATTTTTCCAGATTAAACTCAAAAAAGTTTCTGAACAAGGTAGGCACCCAAAAATATCAATAGTACTTGGTGTGCCAAATTAAACCAAGCCATAAAATACCCTAAATAACTCATTGATGGCACAGCATCATAACACCACAAATTCTGAATTGCAGAAATTCGTATGTGGAATTTCTGCTGAATAGAGCCTTACAGTAATTGTGTTAAGCTGTTAGTGGTTAACAGAATTAGGCAAAATATAAAATGCATGCTCAGCAACTACCAGTTAAACTCACTGGCATTTATAGTTTTAATACATCCATTATCAGCAATGGACATTATGCCAGAAAAGGGCAACTCCTAGATTGTAAGAGTTTTTCAAAAGCTTTAAAAACAAAAGTACAAGCAGCCTCCATAAGCAAAGTAAACCACAAAACAAAAATCAAGGCAAATATTGCAAAAGAACTGCAATGTTAGATGAAAAATATACAAAACCCAACAAGCAACAGAAAGGTGTGAAAGATGTTGTGAGAACAAAATGGCCCTTAAAAACAATCCAAGCAGCTAAACCGGTTCATGCTGGTGCATGTATTTCACTAAAAAGCTTCAGAATTGTCTCTCATACCTAACCAGAATCAGTATTGCCAAGGAGGATCAAAGAATTTATTAACATTTTCAATATCAATACATTAGGCAAAATCATGAATTATGTTAATCATAATTAAGGAAAGAGCATGTACAACAATTAAAGCTACAGGAAAGTCACTTAAATCACTAATTTCTAAGTATCTTGACATCTTTATCAACCAATTGATGTTTATAATGCTATCAACAGAAATCATGAGTTAAAGGGACACTGCAATTGTTTTTTAAAAATATGTATCACAGGCTGTAGATAAAATGTCTTTTATGGTCTTGCAATTCATTTTCTGTTCATTCAATTAGTGAATGAGAGAAATTCTGTACTTCCCATACATTCTGCTTAGTAGAACAGACAAGTAATTTATTTTCTCACATACAATTTTCACATGAAGAATTATGTTTAGTACTTTCTCTGGCATGAATAGTCCTTATTAGCAGATGTTTCTGCAGATTTTACTCAAAAAAATTATAGTCCCCAAGGGGACCACATCTATTTCCAACATGACATAGCATCACAAAAACTTATTACTAAGTTTAATACAAAAGGAGACTTAAAACATTTAATTGCTTCTTTCTTTTTTTTTTAGAAAAATATTTCAGTGTCCTTTTAAACAGCCAAATATTCATTGTCTATTTGGCATGTGAATATTGAGAACATATCGGAATAAATACGAGTGATTTGCAACAGTTCCTGAATTGAAAAGGATTCTTACCTTCAGATGTGACAAACAGTTCTGCAGGAAAACGTGCCAGTTATTTAAAAAAAACTGTTTCTGACTGACACACAACAGGCAGGTGATCAATGGATACAAAGCCTATGAGCAGGGGGGAAAAAGAATTGATCAAATTGCTCCTTGAAGACCTCCTAAGTCTCGTACATTGAGAATGAGACACACAGTCGGTTCTTGTCTCTCAGTCTCACAGCCCTTCCCCTGCACTGGGACACACGTGCCAGGCACAGTGCCCTGGGTACAGCCTCTGTGCTCGAAGAGCTCATGGTGTAAGATTGTGGCAGTGGGACTAAGGTGAAGCCCATCCCCTAACAAGGCCTCGTCTTAAGCAAGGACTGAGAGCAGGTCTCACCCTTTGCACAACATTCACTCTTTCCCTGCAACCACAAAATTCAATTCATGGAGTCCTACATGGTGAGTGAGTGAACTGCCTCTAAGAATACTCAGGAAAAATATCAAATCAGTAAAAACTGAGGCCTGCTTCAGGTTGTCAGAATGTTAGTTCTACTCAAGATCTACTTTTAGTGAGACAGAAAGCAAAATTTAATTTAATTTAATTAAGTTCCATGAATATGCAGAGCATTGCTTTGCTTTAGTAACGTAAGATTTAATAATTCAATACATAATGGTGATTAATACCAAATCTCACTGTGGATCATCTTGTTATGGAGCAAAATTAAAGACTGAGGGTGAACAGGTAAACTGTAATCTTGATACAATGTTTCTGACTTCATAAATAAAATAACATTTTGAATACTACCATCAAGGACTTTATGTTATTCTTACCTAAAGAGTTTAACCACATACAATGATATATGTTTATATGTGCAGAATACTGGAAAGTAATTTTTGTCCCTAACATGAAAGTGAGAATAAAACATTTTAAATTCACTTGCATTTACTGAATACACCAATTGAAATGCAAAATTTAGCTCTACAGTTCCAGCAAAGTGAAGTGAGTCGACTTGAAAAGTGGCTGCCATAGTCATCAAGAAATACCAAATACTGCATTATTAAGAGATAATAAAAAAATGTTGAAGAAAAACAAAGTGTCTGAAGAGAGGAGATAAAGAGGTAGAGCAGGGCTATTGAGAGATTGCTATTTTGCTGAGAAAGTCCTGTCTGACACTTCCATCTTTTAATCAAACATAATTTAAATATACAATCTCCCTGAATGCAAGTTCTTCATAGAAGAGACATTAGGTTAAATAACTCTGTGCTAGAACTCACTAAAATAATCAAGAACAAGCACAGATTTCGAAACAAATCTCACATGTGAGATAACAAAGAGCACATATCTGCATGAAGAAACAAAGCAAAATTAGAACAAATGCACATACACTATGGGAATTTAATTATACTTGAACTGAGAAATTAAGATTTAAATTAACATAGCTGTTAGCTTTTCCTCATGTAATATACATAATGTACAAGCTTAAGAGCCTAAGATGAGCAAAATGAAGAAGTTGAAATATTTCTTTGAAATACCAGTGAATGCTTCTTTCTTGAACTCAATTCAAAGGTAGTCTGATAAAGCATCTCCACAAAATTTTTCAAACATGGCACATTCACTTCATTTTTAACAGCCTATTAAAAAAAATACACAAATTAATGGGTTTAAGAATTCATACAGAAGGCAATTTAAATATACATTAAGATGGCCATGAATTCAACACCATTGAAAAGTTAAATCTCACATTAGGTAAGCATTTGAGTGTATTTATCTGAAATATAAACAAAAGCATATGAAATCATGCCATACACTACAACCACACAGTTAAAATAACAATTAAATAAAACAAAAAAACTCATCTCAACAAAACAGGCATAACTTCATATATTCAAAAAATTAACATCCATAACTTTTACACTGTTCCCCTCTTCACTGTTCCCCTTTTCTTTTATGTCCTCCAGTGCTGAAAAATGAAAACTTTGCAAATTATCCACAGGATTGCCAGTCAACCATCCATGCAAGTAATCTTTGCTCAGCCTTCAGGATTAATGAAACAAACACGTGGAGCCTTACACCTTTTTTACCCACTCTGTTCTTGCATACAGAAGAGGTTTCCTCCCACAAGCCAGACATCTATCTTCTTTATCAAAACCTCTGCAAGTCTACTAGGCTTCTCTCTGGATACTTATGATGATCCATTTAAACATTATTCTCAGCCTACTGTTTTATACTGATGAGGTGTTAGAGAGGGGATTGACTTTTTTGGAAAGGATGCTCTGTACTTGTAATTTCCCTACAATGTTAGGTAATTCTTTGGTAGTTTTATTACTTAGGGTTATTACTATTACATAAATACTATATATATATGAACATTATGTATCACATCCATCTTGCTAAGAGCACTCTGAAAACATTCATGATATGGAAGCATAAAAATAGTATGTATCTCTGTAAACTGCAAATTCCAAAAGAAAGAACTGAGAAAGCAGCTATGATTTAAATAACTTCCTAAGTACCAAACTATTTACTTTTTGCTATTCTTCAGCTATAAATTGATTGGTACCCTGCTAGTCCCATAGGCCACATCAGTCAGTCATTGCCAGCACCACACTGCTGCTTCTGTGGTGATATAACCTCAGGCTTACAGATCAGCCTTAACCTCCCTGCTGTAAAATATGCTGTGATTTGTCATACCTGCAGGGCCCAAATCAGGTTGGGTTTTTTAAAAAGCCTGAATGACTAAGCATGAGAATGACAGTAAAGTAGTGTCAATGCTGAAACCTAACAGCTTCCCCACTTAAGCAATTTTCTGTATCCAAGATACAGAAAAATCTACATTCAATTCCTTCTGTTGCTTCAAAAACATTCAAACTTGCATCTCATATCTTCCGAGACAATGACTAACCTGCTCAACTGCATCTCAGTCTGAGATGGGGCTCTTTGCTTCTGTTTAAGAAGCTCCATTTGCATGAAATGATTAGAGACTCAGTGAGTCAGAAGGAAAGATCAAGCCTCCCTTGCCAACTGATTCAGGCTGTGCTGGTAGGAAGCAATGCTCACACCACCACGAGCACTTGGCACAGCCGGTGTGTGTGCCTCCCTGCCTGCCACAGGATAGTCCCCATTCCCAAATGCTGCTTATGGCTCATCACTGTAGGCATGGTTTTCACTATATTTATGATTCTGCAAACTAGTATTTGCATTTATCTAAATGCTAAGTACTTTCACTCTGCACCTCCACTCCAACTGCCAAGTAGCTATGGAGTTCAAAACAAAAAAAAAAGAGTTTGCTCTTGAATAGGGCAAAAAATTCTTCTCCAGAAGAGTGTAAGTATTCCCTGGTAAGATCAAAACTTCATCTAAAAAGCAGCTACTACCAACAGCTCTTCTTTGTCTTATGAAGAATGACTGTCTCCTTTCTAATAAAAATTAACAAAACCAAAACAAAACCACACACACTCACAAAAACCAACCAGCAAAACAAAAAAACAACAGGAAAACTGCCAAAGATTGAGACCAGGGAAGGGAGAGACACATTTTCCCATAACCCAAGGCAAAGCAAACCATTTGAAAGACGATGTGGAGTTCAGAGAGATTTATCTTTCTTTTCCCATGAGCTTGCTCAGACGGGATCCCCATCCAATGTGCTAGTCTTTGTAGATCCCATTCTACAAAACAAGACCTACACATTCCAATTCTCCTCATATAACAAGATATGCCCCTATAATCAATCACAACATGGAGCCGTGACCTGCCATTTTTTGGGACAGTGTGCCAAACACATGGTGGCCGATCATCTGCTAATGTAACTAACAATTCAGACTATAATCACAGCAAGTATCAATCTATTATGATGAAATTATCTGAGCTTGTGGTAAATGGTCAGCTTGAGCTATGTATACTGAGCTGCCATAACTTCTCGTTGACCTGTTGAACAAGCTTCACATAACTGAGCAAAGCAGCCTGGAAGGAAGAAGAGCCTGTCCTGACTGAAAGCATTCTCACAAGCAGCATTACACACAGCGTACATCCAACACTGTGATGATATCGAGGGTTTTTTATTTGTTCTGGGCTGCTGAGTGAAATTTCTATTTTTAGCTTTAAAACACACATAGAAGATGACTGACTGCTCTTTCCACTTGAAGGAGTGGACATTTACCTCTGTGAATGATTTTTGTTTAACCAGACAAAACCAACATTCTTTCTTCCTGCATAGATCACACTCTCCTTATCAGATTGTAAAAATGTTACAGAGCTTAGCTTATTTTAGAAAGAACTTAACAGGTTTCAGCTAACAAAGAAAAGTCAACAAGACCCTTGAACAAACAATATTAAACTAAGGAAATATCAAATTTTTAGAGCATGTAAAAAATTACACAGTGCTCTGGTGATAAAGGTATCTAGAAAAAAGACAATTTTTAAGAGGTTTAAAAAAAGATTGTAAACTAGGTAACATACAAACAGACCCATTTCCCTTTAAGACTGTGCAGGTCCTTAAAATCTACTTAACAGTCACAGAATCCTAGAATGGTTTGGGTTGGAGGGGACCTCAAAGACAATTTATTTTCAACACCCCTGCCATAGGCAGGGACACTTTTCACTGGAGTGGGTTCCTAAGGGCCTCATCCAGACTGGCCTTGAACTCTTCCAGGGATGGGGCACCCACAGATTCTCTGGGCAACCTGTTTCATTGCCTCACCACTCTCACAGAAAAGAATTTCTTCCTAAAATCTAATCTAATCCTATGCTCCTTCAGTTTGAAGCCATTCCCTCTTGTTCTACCACTACATGCCCTTGTAAAAAGTCCCTCTTCAGCCTTCTTGTAAGTCCTCTTTAGGTACTAGAAGTCTTTTTGAATCTGTAAAAATGTATTATTTTGAGGGCTGATTGAAGCAATTTTAACAACGACAGCCCAGTTGAAAGTGTGAGGAATAGTAGGGCAGGGTGGGATTAAAATACTTACAGCAGCCACAGGTATGAGAATTTCCACAAACAAACCAGCAAGGGCATGTTTTATATCTTTATCTTTTACTTCCAGGAAGTATTGAGCACACTCCTTTGTAAGAAAACATCAGAAGAATATTTAGAAAAAAGAATACAAGTGTAACTATGCCATAAAAATCACTAGCAGTATACCATTAGTTGCCTGTTTGAATTTAAAACAAGCAATATGTCTAAGTCTTATGTTCCTTGACAATATCAACTTTACAAAACATTAGAAACTTTAAAACCTCTTTCCCCAGCAATTCACCTCAAGAAATTGAAAGAATATTTGTAATACCAGATAGCTATTTACTTTCTACTCAGAATATAAAGAGTACTCAAAATAGAATATAAATATGCACATTTTTCCTGATTATTCCAAAGCTTTAAAAAAATTAATGCTTATCTCTATTAAAAAATAAACTTTGCTCTTGTATACTCAGTTTCAATATGACTTTGCTGCAAAAACAATGTGACAGAGAATTAAGTATTCCACACACTATAAATAATCCATACACAGTTTGAACACACAGTCTCTGAAAATTTACTGAAGTGGTTTTAAAAAAAAGTGTGTCTTGGCATCTCAGTTGCTAAAAAAAGGATGTATCAAGTAATTTTTTTCTTGAGCATGTGACTTTCATAGAGAAAGAAAATTATTTGACTGCTACCCATTTTCATTTGATCTTAAATTTATGTGTTACAGGTTTGCCACGTTACTGAGACGATAGTGAGGTGTCTCCTGATGTCAGGTGCTCACGAACTGCAGAAAAACCAATGATTCACACCTCTGAAAACTTACAAGCTGAACAGAAAGGGATAAAAGATGGCACACAAACAGAGTGACTGATTACAGCAAGTGTCATTGTAGCTTCATGAGTTACACAATCAAAATTATGCTCATTTCAGTTTTCTGTACTATTCATTTACCTGCATGAACTGAAACGATGCTTCAAAATCCTCCACGGGATACATCTTTACTCGAAAAAACTTCATTCCCATAATCAAACTGATGATACTTTGCACTATATGAGGACTCTGTTCTTTTTGCCGCAGTTCCTTTAATTCAGTAACAAATTTCTTCCTAACAGCTTGAAACCTGAACAAGGGATATAGATGGCAATTATTTGCATTCTTAGTTACTTTTATATGAGGTCTATAATTTTGAACTGTTTTCTTTAGTGTATAATGGTAACAGCACCAGTAGTAAAAGAAATACAAGTATAATGAACACTACACTTAAAATTTAGGCATTTAGGAGTGCCTGTTATGATCAGCACATTAGAATACAAGTTAACTAAACAACTGACTCATACAAGACCTCCTTTCCCTGCATGTAGAGGTTGACTGCAAAGCAATTATGCTAAAGATTATTACTTGATTTGTTCAAATTTATTGTGCTGGAATGTGAGACAGACAAACCAGACTACACCTGACTATACTTGACACTTACAGGAGGCAGGGGACATTAATAAAAGCCACTATATTAAACAGGCCTTAATTTTTCCCCAAAACCAAGAAGAGTCAGAGACTAAGCTTACTTTGATTGAGCAAGAACCCCTGTTACTTCTGCATATAAGTCTGCAATAATATGCACATTCCCAGTGTTGGTTCCTGAATACCTAAAGAGGAAAAAAAAATAAAAGGAAAAAAATGTTAAACACAACTTTGTTCTTCCAAGTCCCAAACAAGTTCTCAATTACAAATAAAAAGATTATTCCACAGCAAGGCAGATCATTACCATAAAAGTAATGAAAATCAAACCTAAAATGCATGGGTGACATGTAAAGTGATGTAGTTTCATTTCTCACTTCATAAGAAACATATCCTGGATAGGAAGTTATCCAAACTCGGACTTTTCTTATTCTGCCTGCCTATGAAAATCATTCTGTATATTCTAAGCAAAATGAACTCAGTGTTATATTGAATACAGTTGTGTTCCTTCAATATATGTTTTCAATTTAAAGACATCAACCAGTGTTCATTTACAGTATTATCACCACTGTGTTACATGTGAGGTAAAGGAGAACAATCACAACAATCAAGCACAGGCTGGTAATACACACAAAATATTTTAAAGTACACAAGTGAAACTTACCCTTCCTTATGTTTAAAGTGCTTAAAAGCCAAGTTTAGGACTTCATGTACTAAAGGATCTGGCACTGGATGAACAGGTATCTGAAATGCAGATATCATTTACATGTATGCAGCCATGCATGAATGCATATGCGTATGTATAAAGCAAATAAACAGTACTGTGAGGTGCCCTACAGAAATCTCTCCTGCTAGTGTCAAAGGAGACATCCTTAGCTGACATATGATAAAGTTAATTATGCAATATATGAATATTTACACAACCTGCATTGGAATTCTCCTAAATTATTTTGCATGATGGTTCTTAGGGAATAAATTAATAACAAAATAAACCACAGTTATGTAAATATTATGAATTTGTCATCAAATTTATCAGTCTAGGTTAACTATGCATCTTTTCACACTTCCTACTTTGTGTGGTATTACTACTGTAGATTTAACCTCAAAATGCAATTCATCTTGACATAAAGGAAGAAAACAAAACAAAATGAATGAAAAAGTGATGATCATCTTTATTTTAGACATTCTGCAGATGAAACCAGTCAAAACATATAAAAATCTTCCTAGCAATAAGTAATAACCATTTGGTGGGAACCAAAACCAAGCATTGATTAGAAGGCCCTTTTTTAATGAGGTTCTCCTTGACATCACCACCTTTCTCAGGTTTAAAAGTAGACATTTGCTTTAACATCAAATGTAGTCAGTAAAAAAAGCACTGTACGTGATTATGAAGTCATAATATCTCGAAAATTTCAAAGCAATTTAGGTAGGGACTAGGATAACCCCACTACACGTTATTGCTTTAAGTGTCTAAGATTTTCACTAAAATACATTAGATTATTCTCTTGTTTATAAAAAATTAAATACTTACTGACTGAGAATTTCATACTCTTCTGCATCAAGAAAGTTTTTTGTTCAAGAATTTCTGGCTCCTGGAACTATTACTGGCTATTTACATGCATATTCATACAATGAACAACATGTAATTTAAACAGAAGATTTTTGTTCCTACATAGATCATGTCTGTCACCCTCTCACCAGCTGCTCTGTGCTTATTATGGAAAGGATACAACCATACCCTCTGCTTCCTCTAAAACCAATTCTTAAGAATCAGAGTGATAGGACTCTCATTAGGAGAGGAACATGGAGGTAATGTGAATGTAAATGTGTTTATTTATAAAAAGCCATCTTTTCTGCGCTGTTTGACTGCCTAATTGCAGATTCACATTATAGGAAGAACATACGAACCCATCTTTAGATAAGTTTCAATATTAAATTGACCAAAAGATTCTCTTAAGTGGTGTATCTATGTTTACTGCCCCATTGCAGGTCCTTATCCTTACCAGAAAAATACCTGTCATGTCTGGAGTACGTGCAGGAAGAGACTCACCAAGCACCTCTTCAAACCAAAACTTTGGCACCTCTCCTGACATCTGAATCACTGGTAACATGTGCTCTACTCAACAGAAAAACTAGTACCCATTCAAAACACAGCAGCCCCCCCATACAAGCTTCCAATCTTACACAATCTCTTCCATTTCCCTTTTTCTTTTGCACTGATAGAAAATCTAGGCAGGGAGAGAGCATGAACTAAAGATTTTCTGTAAAACACTAACACATAAGAGTTTGATGGGTTTAGTACTGTTCTCTGCATATCTGTGCATGCAGTATGGGAAGATTATTTTGGATGATTAGTCAGTGTCTTAGAGAAGGATAGGCAGCTCTTTTGTTTCAGTGTTTTCATTTTCCCCTTATAACAGACACATACCATACCCAACCACAGAAACATAAATCTCCTAGAAATTATTTGCAAACTAAAACCACTCCTTGCTTTACTTAGTAAAGAAAAAGCCATTTAATTTTCATGTATCTACGCTTAAAAGACATAAACACAAACTATTTAAGTATTGGAAACCTGAAATTTGCTCAAGTCCACTCATGCTTCAAAACACAAGGAAAAAACGCTGCTGCTTGAAGCCAAACTCTATCTTCTTGTCCATATACCAATGCAAATGATATATTAACAGAAAATGTTTGTGATGTTATCTAACATTACACTAAAAGCCATGCAAACTTACATACCCTTTCTAATTTTTTTGAAGTGATTTTAATCTTGTCATTCAATGATTTCACATTGTATTTGCTAAATGTTTTAGCAGACAAAAGATACTGAACATGTTTTTTACATTTTTGCAGTATATCAGTACAAAAACTTAAAGTGGTTAATAAACACCAGCATTAAAAGCAAAATATTAAAATGAATTTGCCAAAGCAAAAGAGCTTACCTGTTTTAGAACCTCTATTAAAACTAAACAAAAAATGAAATCTACAGCTAAGTCCCTCCTTTCAAGTAGATAATCTCTTTCACGTTGTTGCTCATCCCTAAAATAAGAAATCAAGAACACAGGTATCATACACAAGACTGAACACAAATATTGCAGAGACAATGACTGCAGCACCCTTCATGTAATCGCTGTTGCACGTGTATATAAAATGGCCAGCTGGAAAGACTTTGGGTTCTGGCACAGCAATGACATCTTGCCCCCTTCTCCTGAAAGGGCCTGCCAACAACCAAAACAATTTGAAAAGGGACAAACTATTTTGGAATTAACAGCATCCACCTTCCTTCTGTATATCCACACCAGAACCATTAAGTCACTTTATGCATACCATCTACACCAATACACTGCTTGTGCTCTTTCTACACAGAGTTATGTAATAACAGAACCAAACACAACATACTTGTCACGAAAATACAAAGCACACTTTTTTTTTGAGAAAGACCACAAAAATCAAACAGACTTCTGGAAGGAAAACTCTTACCCCTTTGATTTTGTGCTTGATCGAGGTCTATACTCATAAGATTCATCTTCTGTTCCATTTTGGCGCCTGTACCAGTCAAACAAGGTGCGTAGTAAGGAGGGGAGACAGTGCTCTGCTACTGAGCTCATAGAGCTTATCAACTGAAAAAAAAAGTAAGAAAAATATTTTAGCATGATAAAGCAATAAAAATCCCAGACTTATAATTGTTCTTTCAAATGGGTTTTTAACGTTAAAAATGGTGTACCATGTAGCTTTAGAAAGTGGCAACTTTACGTTCATTTTCACCTCTGACAATTACTGTAAGTATTATGATCAGATTAAGACAAGTATTAAAATAAACTTATCCAGACAAAGTGTTCCGAAGCTCACAGGGATTACAGAACAACAAATTTATACAGATAACCTGTATAAAACCATTGAGAAAACAGCAGAGGTTTTAGGATGACCCTGAATGTTGCCATACATATCTCTGAAGTGCATGTATCTTCACACTACAAAGGACAGGCAAGAAGTCACCCTTCTAAACTGAAGAGTATGTGACCTTCAAAAACCTGCTTCTTTGGTTGTTATATAAACAAGAAGGAGAACCTTTTATACACTTTACACTGCTTTTAATACATTTGACTGATCTAGATCTCAAGCTACATTTACTTTCAGCACAACTCCCCTATCTACTTGCTTTTTTCCAAAAAACCCATGCAAGTAGTAAGCTTATCTGTGAAACAAAAGTGGCAATAGAAATCATTATAGAAGGAAGACTAAGATGTTATGAAACTTAAATTCTCTAAGCTTCCCCTAACTAACAACTTTAACAGCAGTTGTAAATGCCCAAGTTTGGAAAGGGGAAGAATGACTGAAAACAGCATAATGCCATTATAAACTCCCTTCCAGCAGGAAGCAGAGCAGGCCCACGTTACTAACTGATTCCATGTATTAATTACCCCTTGCACCTTTCAAATAAGAGGTTTCAACAGAATCCATCCTCATGCCATAACTTATCTGTTATTCACCATTCCAGAAAACCAATATAACAACAATGCCATTATTTCTTTGTTGTCATTTGAAACATCTTGGGTGTTCAGGCTTGAGGAAGGGATGGGGACAAGTTAATCTCAGAAGGACCCTTCTCAACCTTCTGAACACTTTACTCAGCTTGCTAACCAGTCAACTACTTAAGTGGCAAAAATTAAATAGTATTCTTGACTCTCTGAAAAATCCTTTAATTATATAAGTAAATGGAGAAACTTCCTCAAAATAAGTAGTTATATTCTTATTCTGTAAATTCACAAAATTTTAAATCCCAGTATACAATACAAACCCTATTTGTTCCTGATCTGAATAGGAACCAGGTTTCATTAAAAGTTTTTACTAGAATGATAAGAAACTTTTTTCCCTGTTATTATTGTCTGTCAATAGAACACTCACTAGAAAAAGATTCAGTGGAAAAACTAGGCATGCCTGCTGCAGGGGGGGCACACATGTTGAGCTAACTGCACAAAAAGATGAAGGCAGTTATTGCAGGCAACACAAAACCATACAAGGCCTTTTTAACATAGAAAAGAACCAGAAGGTAGAAATTCTCTGGAGGATTATTCTAATGCCTCAGAACAAAGGCTAAATTTTAAGAATACCTTCATTCCTATACTAATATACATTGAAATCTTTGACTGCTTTGTAAACCAAATGTATTTTAAGCCTGTTCCTTCTGCACTGACATCCATACAAAATAAACACCCAGTCGACCAGTCGATATACATCAGACTTCTGCAAGTTGACAGTAAAAACCAGCTCAGTGTTACCACTTTAAAAATATACTGTGATCTGAAATAAATCAGCACATGGTAAAAATGAATGTGGATAAATTAAGAAGTTGCTCAAGAGAATTTTTTGATGTGGCAGGGGTCTGATGAACTTCCTTGGGAAAAAAACAATAGCAGAAACTTATGAAGAGGGAGAAGAGGAAAGAAAAACAAATTTGAGACACTTGTGGGATACTATTAAAACCCTTACATTTCAGTAAGTGGAGCATCAGAAAAACAGAACTTTAATGACTCATTTGTACTGATAAAGCTTCAAAATATCTTCACTGAGATTTCATGTGCAGGAAATGCCAGCTGCTTGCATCAGCTTGGGGTACTCAAACACCTCTGTTGACCTCACCCTAGCCATGAGCAGCAATCACAAGTTACAAGCATTAATATACTTAAGGGGAAAAACTGATTCAGGAAACAAAAGAACATACCCCTCTCATGAGTTAGTAAACTGAAGGTATTAGTCTCACCATGAAATCACCAATGTAACTGGCAATTCTTAGAATGAAGGCTGAACTTGATGAAAAAGGGATCTACCACAACCACAGCAGTACAAAATGCCTTTTGCCTTCAGAATTTACTGGGTAAATCCCATATCCCAAATAACCTAAACACTGGGTAATACATTAATTTCTCTTTCTCAAAAAATAACAAATTGTCTTTGTCTAAAAATAATGATACATCCAATAAATTGCACAGAACTATGTTCATACAGCAGCTACACACACAACAGGGCAGGAAGAGATTAAGTGAACACTTAAGTTACCCTGTAATGTCAATGTAAAATGACTCCCCAAAGCAATTTTAATTCCTCTGCCCTCGCTCTGAACTGATGGGTTTGTTAGCAGAAGGAAAAGAAGCAAGCTGCATTTTAAGCTTTACTAAACTTTTCTCTTGGGTTTTGCTGCAAGTTTACACAGTTTATTAATACTATTATAATTTATAGATGTTCCAATAGTTAGGCAATTTACTTTGTCTTCCACAGAAACAAGCTGTATCACATGCAGTCAAAAATGTCATTGGTAAAGTGCTAAACCCACAAACTACTAGCATTTTCCTCTTGAAGTGAAAAATCAGTTTTTCATAACAATTACTTATTTTCTGCCAAGTTTTGCATCCTTAGCATTCTAATGAAGATACTGGAATTATCATGAAGCTGACATCTTTGCTCGGATTACATAGCTCCTAAGCAGAACACAGGCTATTTTTTATTTTAAATAATTACCATACTGCTTGGATACTAAATTCAAGATCATATTTTATAAAAACAAATATTAATTTCTTATCTAAGAAATACATATTTCTCTTATATTTCTTATATAAAACTCCCTTTTATTTTAGCATTATATTATGCCTACGTTAAAAGCAGCAATCCAGACAAAGAGAGCTCCTGTAATGCCCAAGAGGACAGGGCTACACTAGTCATCATGACATATATTTCAATTCCTCAGAATGAAACAGCAAATCCTGCTCAAGTCTGAAAGGCCGTTACACATTGCTAATTGCTGCACATAACATACCCACCAGCACAGTGACGGGTAAAAAGAGAGAGATGCAAAATTACAGTAAGATGATAGAGCCCAAATTCCAGCTTTGGCCAAAATTCTGATCCTGAAAACCCTGCTCAAGTTGTGCCTAATCATGAACAAGACTAAACCTCAGACACATCTGCTTTCAGTTACTGACATGGTCAAGATAGGCTTCTGCATGATCATAAAGTTTTGGTATCTTAGGACAAGAGTAGGAAATTGCCAAGTATGACTCCTACAAACAACAAAAAAAAGAAAAATACAAGCTATTTCAGTTTCAAGCTGTACAAGCAAAAATATTTTAAGAACTGCAATATATGCTCTATCAAAAAATTCCTTCCCAGTAGCTTCTTGATGTGCTAGGAATGATAAAAGGAAAGCACTGGTACTAAAATGCAAAATTTTTAACAGTTTACAAATGAAACAACATACGAATTTCCCTCCCATTTTCCAAAATTTTATTTCTTTTAGCTAAATTTATATTTTTGTTCCAATTAAGACCTCAAATGACACAAATAGAATTGTACTGTTTGAAAACTAAAAACTATTGATTATGCACACTTAGTTTTAACAGCAGCCCTTTCGGTCTGGTTGTGTTTCCAACAAAAATTATTTATAATCCCATTAAAATGCTATTTTACTTTTTCTTTATAAGGACAGGCAACACTCTTGCCTTTCTCCTCCATCCCTCTTCTCATCACTTACTGAGCTGAGAGAACAAGTGTTAATCAGATACCTCCTTAGTCCCAGAGTCACTCTTGTGTTCTAATCATTCTCTGTTTATTCCCAAAATACAATACTTACTAGCTCAGACACTTTATCAGTAAGGTCACTTTTTAGACTCAAATTCCTAGCTCCAGGAGGACCTCTGAGAGAACAAGGTTAACCCAGCAACAGCTCAAGCTCCTCTTCTGGATGCTGTTGCTGTGGCATTCTGGATCCTCCTCACTCCCACACTTTGCCAACCTCCTTTTTAATCTGCAAGTTTCTGCACTGCTGGAAGCGTTCTTAATAAAGGTTTCATACATCAAGCCATGAAGAGAGAAGCAATTTTAATTCCTTTGGCCAAACAATGTTCACAATTCCCTATCAAAATTCACAATCCCTGTCACCATAAGGCAGCCATTTGGCTCTAACTCTCTAAAGCAGCTATTCAGTAGCATTAAAATTCAGATCTTGATGAACCCAAAGTAGATTACAAATAACTAAAGAACAAAATAAGAACTCATACATGTACACACATATATATAGACACAATCAAAATGAATTTTCCAAAAGTACTGTCTGTATTTTCAGAAAAACTAGTTTATTTCTATAGTACAAGATTTTTAAAGTTACATTTCTTTTTTAACTTCTCTTCACTCAGGCTATTTTTAGAACCTCTGTGTAGTTTAATACATGACTTCTAGTGATTTATAAACAACATCCTTAACTGAGGAAAACCATGGCAGTAGGAAGGGGGAGCCAGAGCTGGTAGAAAATTTAGAAACAGTACTGACTTATGTATTTCCTTAGATCATTCCTATCAAGCATATTATTTCGCTTTTGTTCAATTTTAAAATAGTATAATATACCGTAGCTGCCAAAGAATTTATAGCCTTTCCCTTTACCCATTTCCCTGGCTTATGAGTAAACTTTGGTTTTGGAAATAATGGTAGCAGGTTTGATGAAGATATTAAAAGGCTATATGAAGTTTTGTATGGTGGATTTGGTTTTGTTTTCCTTTGAAAAGAAAATTACACAACAAATATTATATGCTACTCTTTGATTCTCTTTTGGGAGGAGAGGAAAAGGGTGCATGGATGGCTATTCATTGAAAAGTAGAGGCAGGTCCACAGACTTCACTGCCACGTCTAATACCAATACCCGAGGAGTAATAGAAAGCATGAAACAAAAATTCAGTTACAGAAGATATGGACAGAACACTAAACTTCATACAGCAGATGTTACTCAGTAACAACTAAGAACAGGAATGGACAATCAATGAGGCTTCCTCTGAATGCTGCCTCTCCACTGCAAGGAAGTACTTATGGGACAAAATCATGCCTATACTACTCAAGAGTTAGAAATACAGAGAATAAACATCAATATATTGAGCGGAGAGTCATTCCAGGTACAGTTCACTTACTTACAGTAAGTGAAACAGAATTGCCTCACAGTATGCCTTTATTCTCAGTAAAGGACACATTTTGAAACTAACTTAGGCTTTCTGCCATAGAATCAAAAAGCCCTCAGTAAAAGCCGTGTTATTGAAATTAAATTAACACTATTTGTTTATAAAAACAGACTCCAAACACTGAAAAAATAAGTGATAATGGAAATAAATTAAGACCTTTTGTCCTCTACTACATTTCAGCATCTTTCCTCCACCAGCTCTCACTGCCACCTTCAAATAGTTAATCTATTCTAGCAGTTTCTTACCTACTATCATATCGTACAATGGAAAATGAAGCCTAACAGTCAAGGTCTAAATCTTCTGACACAGATTCAGATGTGGATGTTCCAAGTTATGACAACAATGAAACAACTATCCTGCAAAAACAGAGCCCACATTAATCCAGTAAAAGTTGCCTTCAATTACATGTCTCCTACCTGATCGAACTGAAGATCTTCACCTCTTTGAAGAGATCTGGACAAGAGCTTTTCCTGTTAACAGAAAAATAAACATAAATTTCACAAGTAAATTGACTGTTATCAAAGACAGGTTCCTTCTTTGTCAGTTATATTACAGAACAAAAGAGTAACTTTTCATGTAAATGTATGCATTATTTTCCAGCTAGAACTATTTCTGAAGATGTGAAGTGTACTCACAAAAATAAATTTGGTAGTTAAACAGTGATAACATTAAAGACTGACAAACAGACTATGTCAAAGGCCTCTTCCAAACAGCAGGGCCTACAGCAGTGTGCTCAACAGAGATAGCTGCTGGTGGGTGCCATGGGTAACTTAGAAGGAAAGCCATTCCCATCTGAATTAACAAGTGTATTCATGTTTGTATATGCCAGTTCTTCTAAGTTAATAACAATAACAAATATCATAATGTCTTCACAAAGGCAGAGACAATTGTTCAGTGCATTTTCAATCTGCTCCTTCCCTGAACTGCCATGAAAAATAAGTAGAAAACAGTCCAGAAAAAGAGGAATGTTAATAATCATTTGTTTTACATTTGAAATAACTTTGTAAGGTACAGAAAAGAAGCAATATTACCAGAATTTAATTATTACAATGTTTATTGCTATCAGTACCATAAGACATACTGGTCTGTTAAAAGCAAAATTAAATTAAATTCTTGGCAAAATAATTTAGTGAGGATTAAAGCATTAAGGAAACAAAATACTCATGAACTGTAATAATAAACTGCAATCCTTACTAGTCCCTGTGTATAGCACCAAATTATAAACTTAAAAGAAATTAAAGTTCTATACCTCATCAGGGTAATCCAGAAAGGAAAAAAAAAGAGAGAGGAGGGAAAGAAGAAAGAAAAAAACAACAAAGGGAATCAAAAAAAGGAAAACAAAAAAGAACGCTGAGTCCCACACACTGGCTCTGAGGGTCAATGATTCACAGTAAGCCAAGAGCTGCAGGAAGGGCTTTAAGGGCATACTACAGAGCAGTAAGATATATCAAGATCTGATGAGCAATTCTTGTTATTGTAGCAAATAACACTTTATAATATTAAAAATGAGTTCAAAATGTTATCTTTGACAAGAAAAGTAGAAAAGTACTCAGGGTAAGGAGTTAATAGCTCACATGAGGTTGCAGTAAGCAAACAAAGTTTTATGGAGCAAGGTAAGCCCAGTAGTAAACTGGAAAAGTTATTAACTTGCCTGGTCTGGGATGTAAAAGGAGGTACCAGCAATACTGATAACCAGTACTGGTTGTGTCTTAGTACAAAGCAACTGCTCAGTAGTTTAGTATGAGACAACACCCAGGCTGTCAGGTTGTTGACAAAAGCTTAGAAAGTCAACATTGCTTAGTGATTAACACTTGCAAGGCTGCAAGAAACAGACTGTATGTTAAACAGATAAAAATTCATATTGCATGTACCAGATCCAAGATTCAAACTGGCAGCTTATTTTTGCTTGTCCTAGTTGTAATCTTGAAAATACAACGCAATTACTGACTTTTTCTTCAATGAGTGCAGCTGTATTTGGTGCTCAAAAGGACAGAGTTTCTGGCAACTATTACAGCCTCTGAAAACTTGAATTCAACATTGCTCAGGCAAAAGCATTTGCCTACTCTGAAAGTATAATTTGACATAAGATAGATAACAATTCACAAGCCATCTTCACTTTCTATAATCCAAACAAATCCGCTTAATTATCTAGGAAAATACTACTGTTTATGTACATTTCCAGTATGCCTAAATAAAAAATATTTTAAGAAGGTGGTTTGAGGAAAATGTATTTAACACTCTGAAATAGCTCTATTTGTTCATCAACTGATGTGTTAGTCAATGTTCTTTCACTATGTATTCAAAAGCAAGTGGGAAAATGTTTCACTTTCTTGATTCTTTCAAATTCATAAAATTTACATATAAAATCTGTTCAAAATACTGTTATGAGAACTGACATTTCAAAGCAGATATTAAAACCTCCAGAGACCACTTGCAAAGCAGAATTCTCTTTTAACTAGCACTCCTTTTTTTTATAAGGAAAAGCCTACTGTAGGTGAATTCATGTTATCTGTACTATGCTTTTAGATAAACTGCACAAATAATTGTTATCTATACAGCAGAAACACAAGAAAGGCTCCACTCTAGACAAACATTGTATCATTGCTAAATAAGCTGAAGGAGAAAAACTAGAAAACTACTTCCTGTGAAGATGGAGAAGTGATTTTCTTGTAAGAAGATGCGAAGTCAGATTACTTAAGTCTCCTTGGGATACAATGCCTCAACATACCATGTTTCCACCATAATACTACAAAACTATTAGACAGGTGAAAAACCCATAGGTTTATTATAGCTACTGCATGTGCCTAAATCAAAAAATTGCTTAAGAAAAGAATAACAAAACAGAGAGAAGCAAAATAATAATCTGTAAGTTTTTAGACAAAGAAGTTGAAAATCATGTCAATAGATAGCAAACTATTTTAAAGACAGTTCTGAAAGTTTAGCTTCCCTCCCATAACCTACACAAATTGAGGTACTTCTGTATCTCAATTGTTGATGTACTTTTAAGAATTTTAGTATCAGAAAGAATGAAGACCTTGCTAGTTCATAACCCTCCCTATTATGTTTCCTCAGCATTAAGGATCTTAACTGTTAAAACGTAAATATCACTGTAGTTAATGTAACACTGACCAAACAAAGGTGACATAACCAAAGAATACTCTTGAACCCAGTCACAGGTTTATCAAGGCCTTTGAATTACTTGTATGGCTCTACAATTTATTTTCTTTTAATGCCACCTTCTACCTCTGCTTTGTCATGGCTCCAGTCATCTCATATGATTTACAAAAATCTATCCAGCAGCATAAAGTAAAGGTCTGTAAACTGTAACTGAATTAATAATTTAAGATTTATTTTCCTGGCTTCCTGAAGTTCAGGGAGAGATGAAAATAATAGGTCTACATTTACCTTTTACAAGTAAAATGAAAAAAAAAAAATCCCACTACTGCATTAACCAAAGAGCAGTTTGTATCCATTGTGTAAAGGAGAAATGTCAACATATGGGCAGGCAGCAGCAATCAGGATGTTGACAGACGTGTGAGTGCTGTGCAAACAACTGCACCCATGGAAAAAAGGTACCACCTGTTGGCCCCTCTCCAGTATTCCCTGGCACTGTCCTCTGGTGGCTAGCACACCTTAACAGGGTGGCTCAGACTTACACAGCAAACTAGTGTACTTTCTTCTCTCCTCCAGGCTGCAGGAAAGAAAGCAGACAAGGGATGCTGCCTTGCCTCCTGCAGCCCATGGCTGGACAGTGCTTGCACCCTTGTCCCAGTGGCTGAGCAGAGCTGAGGAAGCACCAAGCTGAAGTGATGCAGCGTGCTGAACTGTACCTCAAACAAGTTTTTGAAAGCACCTAGGCAAGACTTGCAGAAGTGTACAGTGAGCCATGTTTAGTATTTTCCTAATGGAATAAAACCACTTGTGCTGGCAACAGGTTTACATACTTTTGCTAGTTTTGACTTAAACATGAGACAACTACAGTTTAGTAAGATAGCACCTTACCAACTTGGTGGCACCATGTTAAATTCTCTCCTTAAATTCTAACCATCCATACTTACATGCAGCATGACAAAATACAAAACCATTGAGTTTATCACTGATATTTTTCACATATAGTTTATGTCACATTTGGGGAAGACTGGTATTATTCCTCAGTGTCATCCTTCTCAGATGAGAAAGAGTATTTTTCAAGCAACAACAGACTGTGTCTGAACCCTTTTTCCTTTAAAACTATATACTACTGTAAAAGATTCAAAATAATTTATTTTTTAAAAAGTGTTTTAATTTCATTTATTCACTAGAAGGATGATCTTCTTTCCTGTCATTACATTTGCTACTAGAATAATTTATTTTAAGCATTTGCTGATAAGCTCTTTTTGTAACTTTGGAAAGAGTATTGGTATTACAATTTTGCAAGCGGAGAACTCTTAATTAAATTAGTACAAGGAAAGTATGTAAGTAAATTCACAGCCAGAGAAACCATTCAGTTACTTTTAAAAAATCACAGGTCAGTTACTTCTAAATGAAACCTATATATCTAGCCAAAATTATATTATTCCCCCACCCCCAGGTGCAGTCTTGATCTGCGGTTACTTTTTTTTTTAATTTATTTTTTAATTCATTTTTGCTCTTCCACTGGCACATTCATCTTCAAGGTTTAAAAAGTGTCTGGCTCCTAACTTTAATTGGTCTGGCTTCAGATTCTCTCCAACAGCTTCACCCAACAGCCTTGCTTAATTTAACACATTAAAGATTTATGTAACACTATATATATTCTCCACATTTTTGTTTGTAGCCAAGTCATTCCACAGAATTAAATCACACTAAATGATAAAAGGCTTTCCTCTCTTCCATTAAAGCCTTTTCTCCAAACACAATCAGTGCCTTTCCAGTGCCACTTCAGCCTTTAATCTTTCTGCTTAAATGTCATACACTGGAACTGAATATTCAGTACCTAAATACAAAAATAAACCTGCTTCAGTACTTTTA
The DNA here is from genome assembly GCA_013396655.1 of Campylorhamphus procurvoides. NCBI lineage: Eukaryota > Metazoa > Chordata > Aves > Passeriformes > Dendrocolaptidae > Campylorhamphus > Campylorhamphus procurvoides. The sequence goes on from WBMV01007231.1 coordinate 746,639, forward strand.
GTATTTCCTTTCAGCGAGACACCCAGGGATTTCCTTCTACCTCTTTATGTTACATGGGCTCAGGTTGTTTTGCTTTTCTGCAGCTTTTTGCACCTCTTTTAATTTGTTGTTTTTCTATATAGTCCTTCCCACCAATATAAAATAAGGAAAGCTTATCAATTACATTTGATTCCATTAAAATACATTTTGTTTAAAGGATTTCAGCTTAGCAAATGAACCCTGACAGAACTGTTTAAAACCTTCACAAATGACTACTCTAGTAATGTTTACAATTTCTTATTTTATCTCAAAGAATTTTATATACACTGTATACACACAAAATATTAATTTCAGAATCTTTTACTAATAAGGTGCTGACTAAGGTAGACTTTATGTGATCACTATAAAACCTCACCAGACAACAGAACTGGGAATCACTCTTCTTTTAAAAGTGCATTATTCCAGTAGTTTCACAGGGTTTCTAATTTTTAATCCACTGGGATGTTTTGATTTTGTATGATTAACAGATTTAAAAACATTTGTTTAATTAACAGTGTGACGAGACACAGCCTGGGATTGTTGTCAGAGGATTTATTTAATCTGGTCAAGGGACAAGTTTTGAGGCACAAGTGAACTCTAGGGCTATTATATGTACCTTGCGACCAGTATTCTGCTTAGCAATTTAACTCCAAACTAGCTGTGTCTACAGGAAAAGTCCTCTTCAGCTCATCTCAGTTCCAGTCTGTGTCACTGGTGAAGCACTACCCTGCCCATATGTTCAGTGGGTGAATGGAAAGGGGGCTGAAGCAGCAGCACTGGGCACACAGATGGATAGCAGAGTGACCTGCCTCCCCTCCAACTCGCCTCTCCTTTCTTAGCCAGGTACCCTTCACCACTTGTGTGCCTCTTCTGCTACAAAGCTTCTGTACTTTCCTTATGAAACCCTCCTGACTCTTTAGGATGTCTCTAAGGAAAGAGACAAGTTTAGGTTTAAGTTGTAGGCTTGCCTGGTGCACAAAAACATAGCTATAATGTATACCTAAGTCAGTGCATATAAAGAAATGTTTCACTTCCTTCAGCTTTTTATCTGCCAATGGCTGTAGCTGAAGATAATTCCATCAGTTTTCCCACAAAACTTGTTTAGCCCCATTTTTCTGTTCTTTTGGATTGCTTCTTAATAACATTTTTCCTGAAGTCTCAAAAATGGGGCTCGATAGCTCACATGTGCACTTCTGCACGTGAACACTTCAGTAAGCAGAAGTTTCAAACAAAAGCCTTCCATGAGCTGGCTTCCTGCAACCCACAGCATCTCACCTGCTCAGCAGATTTCCAAGGTGTTTTTTTTTTAAAAAAGGAAAAAGTTGGTTTTGTTTGTTGTGGGGATTTTTCCCCCAGAAATTTTGCATTTTTGCCTAATCTGTAATATATGCTAACTACTATATTACTCCAGGTGTTAGCACCATTATTTTGGAAAACAAACTGCATTCATCTTTTTCTGAAAGTATATTGCCCAAGTACTACTTCAAAGAAACATTGACAGCAAATGCACTTTACAGTATTAGTGAAGGAACATTTTTTGTTGCTGCTATTTCCTTTTACAGCTTCACAGGACTTACAGATACTAAGAAGTCTTGCTTCCAGTAACTACTACATAATAGCTTTAACACAAGTCAATAAAACATAATCAGGTAGCAACCGTGTTTGCAAAGCCTGTTTATTCTTGAAGTAACCCCTTTGAAAAGTCAACAATATCTGGGATGGTTTTTTTTCAGTAACCATGCATATGATAAATCAGCCTACTTTAGAAAAAAAGCAGGACTGTTTCAAGAGATACTATGAGAAAAAGGACTCACCAAAGGTTCAGCCATTACAAGTTCAATTTTCTTTTCAGCTTGAACAGCAAATTCTGCAAAGAGGCTTTTGATGACATACTCGCCAGGTTTGACATCTGGATCAATAGTAATATTAGACATGATGATGCCTCTCTTCTCCCAGGTGGAAACAACACTTGGAGAAACTCTACGTTTATTTACTCTGCTGGGTGGTGCGGAGGCTACAGGAAAAAAAAAAAGAAGAAAAACAGAGCTATAAAGCAGAGCTTCTAAACACAATGCTTGCCACTTCTTACTTTCCTGCCCATGACACACACATTTTCACATTTCAGTATATTCTCTAAACCAGGAGGAAGAAATAGTTAGCTTCAACATTTAAGAACCCTTTTTGTTTTTTAATTATGTGGGAATTTCTACTCTTAAGTTGCATAAGGCTTTACAATGTAGCTCATTTTTGTTACTGCTAAAATGCTCTATGATGACAATGATAAAGACCACAGCTTTCAACACATGGCACCTTCAGTTCAAGTATGACTAAAAATCAAAAGGTTCAAGGTAAAGGGTTATCCCACTAAATTGTAAGAACCATTTGCTTGATTCCATTTTTATAGGTCATTCATGAAGTTCAAGTTTCTCCTTGGTGTTCAAAGATCTTCAGGAGAAATATTTCCTTGGCACCTTTTGTCACTAAGCTGATTCTCCTAACAAGAATGCAAACCCTTTCTAGACATGTCATGCTAACTAATCTTCTTACACACTCTCTAGTCACAAATGCTAAATACTTATTCTCTGTAAGAAATACTAACGAATTAATCAATATAAATAACTCTGGATATATTAGTTTCATTTGCTGAGAATGAAATTTCACCTTTATACTGGAATTGTCATATACAAAATTTACATAGTTGTCCACCTTTATTTTTATTTTCTCCTTAAGCACTCAAAAACATTATTATCAAAGCCGCCAGCAATGTGAATTGCAGTACGGAAAATCGTGTTTCAGAACTCACTCACCCATGAATTTAACACACATAACAATTAGAGCAAATAATTACAATTCTTACCTTGTACACTATAAGTCAAAAAAATTGTTGGCACATCTTAAAGACCACCCAGATGTACCCAGAAAGGTCTGTTATTTCTGTAGCATATTCCATGACAGCAGAGGTTATTTTTTACCTGATATGAGGAACTGACATTAGCAATTCTTCTCTATTAAGATTCTGTTTTCCTAAGACAGTTATAGTCTGAGACTGTGTTCAGTCTATTTTATTGCATTACATCTCACAATTTGTTCAGTTAAGCTTTATTAAGGCTTTTGGCAGGTAAAGTGTGAGGAGATGCATTTGGTCTATTTTGCTGAACTTGCAAATTTTATATGTGTTCTCGATTTTTACATGAGCAAACCTTATTAGCTAAATATTGTACACAACTTTTACTCAAACATTTATTTCAGTGTTGAACTAATTTATGAAAATACTGGTTGCCATGGACACCAAACCTTTGATACTTCACATCTGCTCAAGTTGGAGTATCTGCCATTCATCATTTCTTCTCTTAATTCAGAAAGTCACATTTTATGTAACAACACAGACTTCCCCAACCTCCACTAATATTTAGCATTTATCAAATGCTTTAGTGAAGGGAGCAATCCTGCAGGAGTGAAAACTGAACAACCCCAACTACCTTTGCTTCTAATCAAAAAGGAAGGTTACCTTGCATAATATTGTGCATACTATATATGACTTGTTTTTTTTCTCCATGTTAATGTACAAACATGTTGTTTAGTTGGAGTAATGCTTTTTGCGGGTTTTTTTTTGCCTGTATGTACACTGCAGTATGTCTTCTTTGAGGCTGGAAGGACTTGTCAAGGTCACACAACTGAGTTCCCAGGAACCAGGGTAACACCAGAACAACATGCACACACACACATGCCATAAACATTTCTGAACATCCTTTAACACTTCAATCTACCACTTCAATCTCATTAACAGAGGTCCTAAAAGACATAGAAAAGTGTGTCCCACACAGCCCAGGCAAGGGGGCATCACAGACACTGCTATGATCTAGATCCCTACAGAGGAAGTTCACTAGATGGAAGTACACAAAGCATTAAGAAACAGAACAAAATGCATGCTGCAGAAGAAAAGTGACAACCCAAAACATCTGACTTTAAAGAAAATTCTTTCTCATCCTAGAGCTAATGATTGGCTCATCCCTCAGTACAGAAGCATAAATGTGTCAGGCACCTTAAAAAATATTTCATTTCTTTACATTGTCTACATTCTCCAGCATCTGTACTCTTGTCATCCTTAAGCCCAAACTCTTCCAAAGGCAGCCTGGTAATCAAGAAAGGTGTGTAGCGGGCAAGAACAAGAGCTCAGAGGTTTGAGAAGAGCTAAAAACAAGGAATGTATCCTTCCTAGCCATAGCAGCTAACAAACAGAAATACCAAGTATGAGACATGCAAAACAGAAAAATGCTGCAACATACAGATTTTGAACAACTCTTATCTTCATCTGCAGACAAACAAAATAAAAATTTGACTAGTTAAGGACCCATAAAAGATACCACACATTTCTACATATGCAGTTGCTTCTACCCTAAATAAGAGAGTTTCTAAGAAAGCTAGAGCTTTGTTCTGATTAACAGACAAATTGAATTCTCTTATTTTAAATCCCAAATTGAAGCAAACAGACTGGAAAGAAATGAAAGGGTTTAAACCTCCTTTTGAACATCATTAGCTATGTCTGGTCAGAAGAAATTTAGCAAAGCAGCTGCTTCAGCTTGTTGTAGACTTTACCTACTGGAGCATACCACAATCCTCACAGTATCTGGACTGAAGGGAACATGCCAGAGCTCCAGGCCAGTTCCCACTCCTGAAGAGTGAGAAGCTAGTACTCAACCAGTTCTTTTTTCTCTATAGAAAAGTTAAGAAGGACTCTTGTGCTCTTTAATCCAAAACTGTATTTAGATTCTTTATGTGGGTAAGTCTTAATAACGTGTTTAAACAATATACTTCTATTACCAGTTTTCAAAATATCACCTTCAAAAAGCCATTGTCACTTAAGAATCAGGAAAACATTGAGAGCTGATAATCTTTACTTCATATTAGTAAATTAATCTTCAGTAAGGGACCATCTTAGTGTGTTAACTTCCAAAGCTATTAACAGCTTCTCTCACTAGGAATGAAACCCCAAGGCTGTGTAGACTCACCTAAACCCAGGCAAATCCTCCCCCCAGGCTCGTGAGACATAAGAAATGGGTAAACTGGACAAAAATCTAATGCTGGCAAGAAAAAAGAAGTAACTGGACTACAACCCAACTAGCTTCAATAAGTGCTGCAGAAATTTCATTGCAAGGCAGAGGGCATGACCATGAAGCCAAGGAAACGTGGTGCCAGGACAGCCTTACATCCACCAGCAATGGCACAAACCCCACTCCCTGGCTATGGCTTCACACAGACCCCTTCAGTACTGAAGGGCGGCAATCCCTCCCAACCAGCTCCTTCCCTGTACCACCCTCCTCCTGTGCCAGCAAACACAAGTGTGCAGCTATGCAATGAATTTTTTTCCCCATATTAATTTTGACACAATCAGTTGTACGATGTACACTCTGCATATATGCGTGTGCCAGCACAAAGAGGAGTGTCAGTGCAAGGACAAGACCTGCCTTTTTACTCTTGCAGAAGCAAAGCAGCGTCAAGGCTGTCCTACAGTTGTATGTGTTACTAATCTCTGTGTTCACATGCACAAACTCTTCAGGTGGAAATAAACCTTCCTCCCACAAAAAACAAGGGAAAACTGAAAAACTGTCAAACTGAAGCAATTACAAACACTGCCATGAGAGTACCACAAACACCTTAGTTCTGCTAAAATGCCAGAGTATGCAAAAGGCAGAAAAAATTACTAGGATTTACTTTCACCTATGAACTTGCTGAGGACTCTAATTCCTGACAGTACTAATGGTTCACATTAATGACTCTTGCCTTGCATATGACAATGTTCATGGTTTTATCTGCTTTGTAAAACTAGTAAGTTAGTTAAGCACACACAGAGAACAAACACATAGGAGGGGAAAAGGAAAGGGAGCTTGACTGTGTTTAATAAGAAGATATGTAACAGTTCCTTAAAGGAAAGCCAAAATCTATTATCAAATTTCTTAACTAGGCCAAATAACATTATTATCTAGTATAATTATGTTCAGTGGGATTCATTTACTTATGAAGTTGCAAATGCTAACATTGTAGAAAGGGTCTATCTGGATTTAAATATATTTAATGGGGAAAAAAATCTCATTACAAAACAGGATTAAATAATTTCTTTCTGCTATTCTTTGCCATCAATGCATAAGCCATTCTTTACTCTTCGCTGCCAGAGAAAATGCAAGTCTCAAACATTGTTTTGAAGCTTCAAAACATGGACCATTCTACAGAACTTCAGATGGAACCTGGAACCAGAAACCATATCACTTGCAACAGTTCAAAACCAAAAAACTATTTTCATAAATCTCTTGAAAACAGTGAACATTATTCAGTTGAAACAATATCCTGTTTGTTTGCTCTTATGTGAGCTACTGCTATGTGGGAAATCTGAGAGCAAGTTCAGTAAGGAAATCTTTGTTAAACAGTATTGTTTGGTTGCTAGGGCCACACCAAATTGTTTGGATAGTTGCAAGGAACAGTAAAACAATACAAAGGATAATTAGACAGACAACACGCTCCTAGGTCAAAAGGCAACACGCCCTGATGTATGCTAAATGAGAAACAAAGTTGTTTCATTTTAAACACAAGTGTCCAAGACCAGGAAAGGTTATTTGATACCCAAGTTGTTATTAAAGAATGTTATTTTTATCATCCTGCTTCTCTCTGCGTAGCCCAAATGCATAAAGTATTTGAGGATATAAGTAGCATCCTATTTTAGCAATGAGACTATTCCAGATTCAAACACACAAAATGAGTACCAAAAGGTAACAAACACACCAAGCCTGTGACAACTGATGAGTCCATTTTACTTCATAGCTAATACAAAACGATGGCTTTTAGCATTCGTACATTTTTTTGGGGTACTACTTTACACCAGTTGAGTGTTGGCACCTCATATGTGCTTTAAATAGTACTTTCTAAGTTTTTAATGCTTTTTGCTTTAATTGAAATTTGCTTACTCTTGCTACTGCTTCTCAAGAAGTTGAAATGATCAAACTGAAGCAAAATTTCTATCAGATATCTCCCCTCCTTCTTTCAATACATGGAAATACATCGAGAAGTATTTTATAATTTTTTAAATAAGGTATCCAACCATAAAATAAGCATACTCAATACACTTTCAAGAGGCCTCCATAGTTTCCATCAAGCATAGGGTTTTTTTGGTTGCTATTTTTAATTCATTGCTAAGGTAGTAGACAATTTTACACAGCTCACCTTTAATGATTAAGCTTTTCACTATTATTTTTGCAGCACATGTACTTTCATGGGTACTTTGTATTTCCTGTGATACTTGTTGCAGATTAGGGTTTGCACATCCAAATGACAGTATAAAAATTTCCAAAGACTAAAAATATTATGTGTGGTTACTTAAAGGAATTTTAATTAAGATCCTTGTCTTCTACTCTGATAACATCTAGAACATTTTACTCTGCTTCACAGAATTGATATTAATATACATGGAAACATATCTCTAATGATTGTTAGAGTGTTTCATAACAACAAATCTTTAGTTATTTTACCAAAAGAATAATTTTTCCTAATAAGGATGTCAATGCTCAAAAGAGATGGCAACCTATTCAGAATCATCCCAACAAATTATGACTAGAGCCCAAACATTAAATCTAGGTTTCCTTGTGTCTCAGACCAGCAGTCTGTTCTCTAGAACAGACAACTTCTTCAATTACTTTATCATTACTTCACAGTTCTAAAATTTCTACTGATCATCAGGTTTCCACTGTTTCCAAAGTCCCCCTACTCCTACCAGTGAAAAACATCTTATAACTTGAATGAAATAAATGGTGAACAGCATTTCGAACACAACGAAATCCAGCATATACTGCTCTAATAACAGGTGCACATTCCAGTTTAGCCTCTAACCTATGGACAAATGAAAAGAAAAAGATCCATTCTTCACTTAAATCCTTGGATTTGCTTTCAGAGTAGCAATGGGAGGTTGCAGCTGCTATTCACTGATCCAGCCAGTTTACTGGGTTGCTGAAGCATGTGACAGCACAGAAGACCAGCCAGGTCTGCTTTACTGTTTTTTGTCCAAACTGTGTCACACTATTGACAGTGCATGAAGCCTGTCCATAAGCTGGATTCATCACTGCCTCACTAGCTCTAGCTGTACTGAATCCCTGCTGATCCCATGCACAGCCAGCACCATGGCACATGTGGCTCTGGCTGGTTTCTTGGTTTGCTGGCATCCCACAAGTGCTGGAGTCATCAGCCATTGCAGAGATGGTGGATACTTCTGCATTATACTGCATTGGTCCAGATTTTCCCCTTTATTTCATTAACACTCATTTACCAGCAAGACGTTACAAATCTGAAACTGTGCTAATAGATTACAGCAAAAGAGAAGAAATTGTAATTGCAAAATATGTATTCATTTTAAGCACATCCAGTTATACACAAATGCTATTCTGATTTTCTCAGTTATGTAAATTATTCTCAATAATGTGCTTAGATGGACCAAGATAATGTGTTTCTGCTCAATATCATTTTTTGAGGTATTCTTAGGAGGCAATTAAAAAAACCCCATACCTGATATGAATATTAATACTGATAGTGGTATGAAAAACTGAAAGTGAAGGGACAGGCACAGCAGCCTCCTGACACCACAGCCACGTCTCTTTACAAGATAACCCAAATAATGTGAATAAAATCCACAGTTGCTGCCAGTGAAATTAAAATACCTACGATGGGCCACTGGTGACACGTTTTCATAGAGTGTGATACCTAGACATTCCTTTGTTTTAAATAATACAAACCTACTGATTGTTAACACCACAAATATAAACACAGTGGTAGAAACTTAGATGAGTCCGGACACATTAGAATACACATAACCAAGAAAACAAACCTGCTCTTTCTCCCCTATTTCTCACACCTCAGTCTGGATACATAGTTCCTGATGAACAAACATCCTATTATTTTCAATACAGACTACATGGACTCATCCGGCAACTATGGAATGCTCTCTTCCTTCTCTGTGTTTGCAGTATACAGTGAATTTTCTTTGGAAGATGTTTAACAAAGACTGTGGCTCCACATGTATCCAGTTACCTTACATGAAAAGGCAAAGAAGAACTATTATGTCATTAACAGGCCACATGGACTAAGCCCAGACAGCAGATCCTTACTCACCTCTCTCTTTTACCAATTTTGAGTGATTCTGATGAAAACTGTTAAATAACCAACAACATTAGCTGGTACTACTGTCATGCATTTATGGTATGTCACATGTCAGTAAGATGAATGGATTGTCTACCTGTGAAGCAGAAACAGGCTTACAACTGGCTCAGTTCAGTGGTATGGTTCAGTGTAATGTTTGTAAAGTCACCTCAAACCTTTCAGTGAGAGGAAGTTATACGTGTATTGGTAACTTCCCCTCCATGTCTAAATCGGAACTTAAATTTTACTTCTGCAGTAGAAACACTTCCCTATTGAAGATTTTTCTACGGAGCTTCAGATATGTTTATATTCATCTTAGCTGAGCTCTGGAACAAAGAAGCATGAATGCTGCATCAATAAACAGAAGATACATTTATCTCAACAAGTAGCTAATTAACCATATGGCTGTAACATGAAGGATACCCCAGGAGAGAGTACAGAAAGTCTTTTTGGGTTTATTGTGGGAACTGGTACTACAACCGCTGAGCTTTCATTTGGACTAAATAAGCACAGAACTTCACAGAAATTATCTAAGTTTTATCATAAAGATTATTTTTCTATCCCAACAAACATGAACATCCTTTCTTTACGGAAAGTTGACTCAACCTAGAGAGCATCTGCTAAATTGTCTAGTTACAGGTACTCATATGAAGCTTCTTTTCTGCTTTCAAAGCCTCTGAAAACACAGGCAAGAAGGTAACAGCAACATTACCTCCTGCCAACAAAGATACATCAGTAATTCTAAGGTATAAAACCTTACCTAGCAATATCCAGTGTTCTAGGTATCTGGCCCAGATTACAATCCCTTAGCAGTCTTGCTGCTACAGATGATCCTCAACTTTGAAGCATTGCCTTATAACTAGGTAGTTATGTCCTTCCAAAGATTCAGCAATCTTTTTCACCACTGCAGTTAATATCTCTGATAATTTCATTCTTAAACTGTAATTTTTAGATTTTCACATGGCATAACATTTTCTAGAAATGTAACCAGTCTCCCACAAGGAAAGAGCCAAAGAGAAGTATGTTGCAGTAATATTCTATCAAACTTACAAGTCATGTTTCTATTATTTAAAAAAACAAACCAAACCAACAAATCCCAAACATTTAAGTTTAGAAAAAAATTTCTCCTCGATCTTTTCCATACGTATGAACGTCGTCAGAGATGTATAAAGTGAGTTTCCTGTGTGTCAAACACAAAAAGTTCTTGAAAGAATTCTTTCCCTTCTAAAGTCCCCATCACTATAATCTGGAGACTTTTGCTATATTTACTGCCACACTGCACCTTTTCCTCTTTTTTCTACTAATATTCAGATTCTTTGAGGAACTATTGTGAAAAGAACAGGACATTCTTGTCTAGCTGCTTCAATGGCTGAGCAAACTGACCAGCAAATAGTCCAGTTCCTGTATGGGACTTCATCTCTTGTAGTCCCTTCCCTACTGTGAAAAGTCTAAAAATCAAATGGGTATATAATTTTCTCCCTGAAACTCTAGAATAGACAGAAAGATAAATTACAGAGATAAAATCTGAAAAATACTTTTAAATACTTATTTTGCCTGAACTCAAGACAAATGAGAAGAGAGAAATTGGGTTATGAATTTCTCCAAGTAAATCCTACTGACTTGGTCACTATGGATATGGTAGTCATTTCTCTTATCTTTATTCATATGTGAGAAGTAGCAACGCCACAAAATGTTCTTTCTAAACTTCTATCCTCATACTGCACATAGAGAACCTGCTTCTCTACAGAACTGGCACTGAACAGGATAAAGAACCACATGCATAATGTACAATTATCTAAATCAGATGGATGAGTATTTTACATTTACAGAAGCAGAACACACAAATACTGTTATTAAGAAATTCAATGGTTAAAAAAGAGCTCAGCTCTGACATTCAGGCTAGTGTCAGGATATCCAGGGCAGTCAGTGAAAAATAGACTATTTGTCTTTATTGAGCTCTCTCTGTCTACCGAGAACGCTGGATTTGACAACAGCAAAGGCTGCTAGAAGCTACAGTCCCAAAGATATTGATGAAGCTCATCTGATCTCTAGTGCTACTTAGTATGTGATGGCAGAGCAGAACGTTCCAGCTATGTTGCAAACAACTACCACGATAAACAAGAAATTTAAAATAAAATTAAAAAATCATGAACATAAGACAAATTTTACACATTCAGATTTTTAAAAATCATTAACAACAGCTTGGACATATATGGAAAATACTGGCTGAAACTGTTATGAGCATATGCAAGAAGTACAACTCATGTGACTCACTCTACAGAGCCTTCTATGGTAGACCATGCATGTAGATTATTATCAAACAGGAAAAAAAGAAAGATTAAGAAATAATTTTGATAGTACAAGATGCCAAAAGACCAAACCATACACACTGGAAAACAATGTCATACAGCACAAAAACTGGAGGGGGAAGAGGAAATCAGTTTGAACTCAATTGTCTCAAGTCCTGCCCAGTCACTCTTGATTACGGAATGCCATCAGGAAATCCTGACCATTAAAGTGTCAGACCACTAAAAATGTAGTTTATATAATTCCTTTTCTAGAACAATTGCCAGAATAAAAAAACCTCTTCAGAAAAAATATTTTCATTAGAAATCATATTTTGCATTTCACAGAAACCTTTACTTAGAAATAAGTGAGATTTATTTAACAGCATACTTCCAAACTACTAATATACTAATATAACATGCTTTGCTTCATTGTCAGAAAACTGTTCTCATGCAAGACCAGCTTAAAAGAATGTAAAGGATAAGTCTCATCTGACCACCACCTAGAACACAATCCACCAGGGTCATCACCATATCAGTCATAGTTATCATGTTTTTAGATGGTAGATGTCATTCATATGACAGCCAAGAGGCCATAATTCCTGAGAGCACCAAACAGCTTTCCTTCAGTTCTAACTCCTGGAGCTTTTCATTTTTTTAGAAGAAGCTTCCAAGGAGGGAAGCAAATTCCTACTGAGCAAATTTAAGCTTGCAGAGGGCAGTGTGGTTTCTCTTCCTTCCCTCTCCTGGATAATGGACTTCAGTTTGAGAGCCGCAGAACAGCAGTCAACTTCTCAAGCGACAGGTAAAGTGTTCTGGTAAACTTGCATTCACACCTTCTCCCCCAAGACCTTTCTGATTAGTATGGAAAGCGTACCCTGCTCAGCCCGTGGGGGTGAGGGAAGTGTGGCAGAGCACAGTACATGTACTGCTGAGAGACAAATCCATTTTTGCCTTCCAAGGCTATAAAATTGAAGACTGCACCAATCTGGAAGCACACTGATGCTCTGAATCCTGCAATAAGCATGAGCTAACAAAGGAAATAAAATTATATCAATACTAAGTGATGTCAAACTAAAAAGTAAAAGGGAGGCAAAGGCAGCAGTGGAAAGATACACCAATCAGGTCTGGGAAGTAGAAGAGCAGAAAGGGAAGGAAAGAGAATTGTATTTGCTAGTGTTTACTCCAGATTTCCATATACACTGTTCTACAAGCTACTTCCACAGCAATGATGAGAGTGAACTTACTCTGATTAAAGACTTCATTTCCATGATATGCTAATTATGTGAAGAGAAAGAAACAAACACAAACTCTAAATCTAAAGTTTTAAAAACTAAAACTAATGCAAGTATATAGCAGCAAAGGAATATGTCTGCACAGACAACTTCATGCTAACACTTGTCACTGCAAAAATATCATCTATGATGAAGTTTTATTTCAATATATTAAAAGATATACCACACATAAAAAATGCCTCACGTAACAAGGTCGAAATGACCAAAGGCTTTGTTAACCAGCAAACAGAAACTTAAATACCTTATCTCATCTTTCCTACTTCACATTTCTCTGGAAAAACAAGACTCTATCTCCTCAGTTTGAAGACTTGGGGGTATAAATCCCCCTGTTTGTACACTGTACTGAACAAATTTATGCTTGGTATTATTTCCAAAATGATTGTGTCAGAAGGCAACAGGTTTTGCAAAGAGTTCTTCTGCATAGCACAACCCAAGCTGATTTGTTTAACCTTCCCTCCCCTTACTGCCTGCTTAATCTTTCCTTGTGAGAAGAAGGCAATTCCAGCTCCCGGTTGAAAGAGGAAAATACTTTTCCTCATTATCCTCATTATGCTCATTATCCTCAATTATCCTCATTAATGTCAAACTGATACCTTTCCTGAGCAAATGCACAAAAGTAATGAATGCTGGCAGTTTTGCTGTAAAAGTCTATTTTAGAAAAGGACTCTGGAACATCAGTTATGAAGTAACCAAGAACTTCAAATCATGTATTATTAAAAACACCCAAACAAACCAAACAAAAACAACTTATTTTTAAAAAAAATCTATCAAGAAACCAACAGAATTTACTTCAATATGCTCCATCAGTATTTCAGATGAGAAATATTTCTGCAAGTTAAAGATCAAACCCAATACATTAGCCCAGACTGGGTTCATTTACGGAGCATTTTCACATCTTTGTAAATAACTGCCTAGTGAAGTACTCAGAAATATAATAGTATTTCTGATATCAGGGTATGTTTGAAAATGGAAGTGTTAGATTAAGGATAGATACAAAGATTAAAAAAAGCAAAAAAAAACCCAAACAAACAGATATGCTTGAGCATTGGAATATGCTCAAGCATACACAGATCAGGGAGAGAATATATCCATGCCTTAAATCCCAATTTCGGAAAAGAACAACTGTTCTATGCTCAGATTCTATTGGCTTTGCCTAGTAATCCTCCATATGAACATATGAGCTAAAAAGAAAAATAAACTAGACTAACTCAATCTGACATTTAACACAAACATGTCAAGGAGGCATAACCAGAAAAAGATAAATCAGCATTTTTAAAAGCATATTCTTACAGTAATTTTGCTGAGGAATAAAACAAACAAACAAACAAACCCAACAAAACCCCAGTTTTTTGCACATCTAGGTAACTACCTAAACTTAATTGTAAAATGAAAAATAATTACCTGAACATTTCCCTGAATGCAGATTTCTGACCTGAACGGAGGGGATCAGTTCTGAAAATTTGACTCCGCTGGGTTTCAGTTCCCAGTAGAAGTAACCAAACAGTTATTAGCACACAGGATTTTCAACTAAAGCATAGAAGTCCTTATGATGGCATTTCTTATAATATGGTTACAAATTCTATTTTTCCAATTAGGTGTACTTAGTTGTCTGTGTTTTTCTGTTTACCAAATGTACTCTTCTGAGCCAAGTCCTTTCATTCATCAAACTCTAAAGAAAAACAGCAATGTCAGCTGCTTAATTTATTGATGGTCTGGGGTGTCATATTTTCAACTTTTCTTGGGGAAAAAAGTTTGATGAATATAAAAATTAAGTCATAGAAAAACTTGGGATTGTTCACTAAGTCACTTATCCAAATTTGCTTTGTTTCTGTGGTTAGTGTGGATATTGTATTTTGAGGCTTCTCAGCACTTTTTAAGTCTTTAACAGCAAAATGTAGTGCTGAGACCACATGAAATCCTGGTCAACAATATTTTTTTTTAAACAAGCATGAGACACTTGCATTTCTAACCAGAATTCTGACTAAATTTATCTATGCTTACTGCAAATAAAAGTACACTTAATTAGCAAGAATCTGAAGCTGTGCAACTCGTTAGGACAAAAGACAGCCTTCAGAGCTTTCAGTCTTCAGATGAAGTGCAAGGACACAGCACAAACCTGTCAAAAAAATCTCACAGCATGCAGACACAGCCAGCGCTTGAACTGGACTTCTGTAAGAAAACAATACTAAGTGCCATGCAGAGATATTGTTAGGCACCACAAACACACCAAAGTTTCAGAGTTAACAGCTTCTTTGTCAGTTCCATGGGAGGAGACTAGTCACGTCTGAAATAAAAATAGGTTGTCATATGCTCATCCAAAGAACTCTGAAATACACAGCCAAATTGGTTATTTAAAACATTTGAGCTGTATATATTGATTATGAGGAAACAGAAGTAGGAAGTATCTATCTTCCTCAACTTTCCTTTTAACTTCTTATCTGATTCTAATGTACTTCAAAAAGTAGTTTGCTCTCTCCATAGTAAGAACTTTCATCTGGTTTCAATATATTGTTTTAAGTTCTAAAAGGTATTAGAGAGAACTGTAAGTGAGAGGCTCAGGCTTGTATGAATGGGAAGGTCTGGCTGTGGAGGCACCAGGGGAATTGGGGCTCTCAGCATGGCCTGCATGAACAACACCTGGGTGAGCAGGTCCTGGAGACCCCCCACTGCAATCACCTGCAGTTTCACAACACACTAAGATCTGGAGACAAAGAACCATGTAGTGACTCAAAGAAGAGGGACAGGATGGAGACACTGAATACTGACAGCTCCAAAAACACATCTCAGCAACTGAAGGGGCAACTGGGATAGGAGGAGAATGTGGCACCCGGCATTCTTGGCTACCATGGCCATGGATTCCAGATGTAACAGCCTAACACAAGCATTGTGGTGCCTTTTTGCTGGACAGATACCTTGAGTACTCCTGACCTGGGGCAGGGCTGCTTACTGGACCTCTTGGACACACAACCTTTGCTCCTCTCAGTTTTTATTTTAAATAATATATGCTTTCTCTCTTAAAAGGTCTCACATTTACATCTGTTAGGTAGTTCAGAGCAATATTGCCACAGCATTTCCTACACTGTTTCCTGGTAAAAATTAAATAGCAGGTTTTGTATTTTTGTAGGAAAATGTGGAAAATATCCACAGTCTATTCAGCAAAGTAACAGAAATGCTCGCCTACAAAATGAAGCATGGTAAAATCTATTCTGAACTCTTCCATGTTGATGGACAGGAATAAAAACATGTTTATACATAAAACTATATTTTAAAGAGAGCAGCCTGTAAGGAACTAGGACAACTGTGTAAAAACTACATTCGGAACTGCAATCATTCAAATACTACCAGGTTTTGAGGCTCAAAAAGTAACTAAGCATCTAACCACATGTGCTGACACTGATTATGGCTTGTCCATTAATGACAGCAGCATTTGCATGACATTTAGAAGACTATACAGTTCACCACAAATATAAAAAGAAGAAATATACTGGGAAAAATATAAGAAACTACATAGATTCTGCTTTGAAAATTCTCCAATGTTCAGCCCTCTTCAGGAAGAGAAGGTAAAATTTCCTGGTAAAAGATATCACAAAATAATGGTCCAATAATCTGCAGCACTTCCTACTACTGCTACATGATGAAAAAAAAATAACATCACTGAGGCTACTGACCAGAATTAGCAGAGACAACTTGTCAATGCTGCCATCTTCCAAGCTGCAATATAAAAATATACTAGCAGCATTATTTTGAAAATTTGTTTCATTCTTGCTCAATTATACTACTACCAAAACTCAATTTACATGTTGCCCAGTTATTCCCACCCTGGAAATCTCAGCTTCTCTGGCTAAAGGTTTTGGACCTGAAGCTTCCTCAGTATATCAAAATCACCCAGGCAAATTCTGTATGAATCCTAAGGAAACATTATCTCATTAATCATTCTACAGTAATAAAACACAATGAGATGAACAACTGATTAAGTTCTGAGGGAGACAGAAGCAGAGAAGCAGTTTGGCCACAGTGGAACTGTGCAGTTGGGGGTCAGGGCCTTCAAGCAGGGAGCGCTCTGGTCCTGACACGTGGAAGGAGACCAAATGCAAACTACAAAACGATAACAAGCTCTGGCCTCTGCCAAGTTACACTCTCAGCCAGTGACCTAGAAATGTGAGTTTCACTTCCAGAGCTCATCGCTCATCTTTCTCCCTGAGGATGTGGCATTTGAGTTTGTATGGTCACATATTAACACTAACATAAAACACCAAGCTGTTTTAATCATGCTATAAAAAGCCCACTTTACTTGTGAGCTGACTGGAAGTTTGCTAGACCCAGAGAAGAATGAGATTACAAGTTTTCCTCCTCTTCAGAAGGACAACAGGAGGCAGACTGATCAGCCATGCACTGCTATTCCACAGCCACAACTCGTGGGGAGGAGCAGCGTTTAATCTCCACAAATATGTTACTAATACTCTGCTAAAGCAGCTGTGCTTGGGAAAAAGCAAAGGGAGGAAAACAAACAAAACTCAAGAGAAATCTATCAGGTTTTTCCCTAATTGTAGATGCTGATGAAAACTTTCGATCCTTCATGAGGATCTGCTGCCTCACTGGAGTCACAACACAGAGTGCATGGCAGGAGACAAGTTAACAAGACAGAGCAATACATTTAAAGGTTAGAAATATCCCATCCCTCTTCTCACAAGGCTTTTCTAAGTAAGACACACAAAAAGCACACACATTACAGTGCCACTAACTCGGAAGGTTAACTCTGGCCTAGTACTGAAAGTACTCTCAGTCTTTGGGAACTGGTAACTGAGGCCCCTGAGAACCATTACCCTGCAGAGACAATCCTGTCAAGATGGCACAGCTGCTCTTCTGCACCTCATGGGTCTCTGTCACTTCTCTCAGTCTACAAATAGCTAAAGCTATCCAATATTCACAATCGCTTTCTGGCATAATCTCAGTCTTAAAACTGCAAATAAGTCTCAAGGACTTAAGACCGTTTTACTCAACATCATTAAGGTCTCGGCAGAAGTAAGGAAGAACAGAAGAGATACAAAAGCTTAAAAAAGAACAACAGAAGTGCAAGAATGTATCAAAAAAACAGTATCTAAACTAAAATTAACTGAGAAAACAGTACTTCCTCACTTCAGCTCTTCAGAATAAGCAGTGCATACTATTTTTTTACTCTGAAAACTTGCATCTCCAGGAAGACATCAGTTTGGCACAGTGAGGTTGAATTTTAGTGATGTTGAACTTCACCTCAATACGCTTCAGCAAGTTGTCATGCTCAGTGGTAGCCTCACTGTCATCCTTCACCACATTTTAGATACTGAAATTCTAGAAGCTTGCTTCCAAAAAATACAGAACCAATGGTTCTGTACTGCCTCCCCAGAGACCTTCCAGGTCCTGTTCTGCCATTCTCTCCCCTACATGATTAAAGACTTTTCTTGTTTTCCTTGTCCTCCCCAAAATAAGCACTCTAGTTTTTCCAGTTACAGTATCCTCTTTAGGGATGATGTGGATGTACAAGATAGGCATAAAACATAAATGCAAAATAAATACCCAGGTAAAAATTATTCAAACAATCCTTTGAATAGTTCTACAGTGACAGATGCTAGGAAAACTTTTAACAGTGAAATCACTTTCCTTTTGGTTACCTTTTGTCATATTTGTGAAACTTGAGTTTGCCAAGTTTTGTTTTGCTTAACGTAGTTCTTTCAAAATTACTGATAAACTGGTTGGCTTTTTCCTGTGGAGGAAAAATTATACCTTGAAGTACCCTTTCAGGGTTTTTTAAATTATTATTTAAGAAGATAAAAAATAAGAGAAAAATACTCAAAAATATTTCTTATCCATGCAGTTCTGCTGGGTATTCTCTAGGTTTTGGATCCTTCCCTCCTCTTTTCCTATCCAATTAATTTCTGGAGGAGAAAGAGGTTCAAAGATAAGAATACCCTTACAAGCGGAACAATGTATGACTCCACCTTAATATTCCCAGATCAGTCTGTCATGGGTTTCCGGACACACTGTTCAACCAGCTATCAAAAAAACTTTGAACTCCTCAGTACACCTGGGTTGGCTCCCTTCTTTCTTCACTCTGCTGTCACAAAAATAAGTGCCTGTTGCCAGCTATTCTTTTTTCAGGATAAGACCTCATTTGTAGCTGAAAGAACAGTAAAAATCTGGCGATACTTGGCCCAAATGCTATGTCCTGCTGACAGCCAACAGAAAACAAGATGTTAAGAGAGAAAAAGGAAACAGGTTTCCACTGAGATGTCAGACAAGCAGTTTTCTAAGCCTAAGACTGGCTACATTAAGAGCTGCTATTACTGACCAGTGATCCCAATGCACTGGCAGCCTCACAAACATCACTGTTTCCAACCTGAAGATCTTCAGTTCTAGTTCAGCAGTGTGAACAAAGGAAGCAAAGAGGGATGATAAATAAAAGAAGCAAAAGGAAGAAAATCAACAACCCCTAAGGCTACTTACACTGCTTTGATAACACCATGACTGTACCAATTCTTTCCAAAATCCATTAATTAGTTAGCATTGATTTGCAAGGGCTTAAGGCATTCATACATCTTCCTAGACTACCATTCTTGTCTATACCAATTGTCTGCAAAGGAAACTTCAAAAAATAAAGTTGAAAATATCCCCCAATTACATGCCAGCTGTGCCTCATGGGCTGAAGCAGAGGAGTTATTTATACCTCCCATGCTGTGCTTTCCTAAGATCTCTTTAGGAAATTAATTGCCTCTAGAACTTGAACTAATTCTTGAGCAAAAAACTCATAAATATTAATGTTTCAAATTAAAATTTTTATTTCAGAAGTTTGAAATGGTTGTTTTTTAAACTCTTAGTGGTCTATTTCTGAGGCTATGTAAATATGAAAAGTATTCTTTCTTTAGATTTTCAAATTTTTAATTCTTAGAAGAATGAGAAAACGCAAATGAGGAAAATGTTTTATATGCCTGTTGTTTTCTACTACTACTTTGAAAGCACTATATATTCATTAGCAGAATTTGTTCTGAACCGAGTTAAATCTGTCCTACACATAATGTTTTTCCTGTTCATTCTAACTATGCGTACTTAGGGCATCAAGTTTAAAAGTCAATGCAAATTAATCAAAGAATCATAAAATAAATAATTCTATAATTGTATTGAAACATTTTCCTCCTCTACCTTTTTGACCATCACTGTACTTTAAAAACTTCTAGATCAGTTTATAAAAACTCCTGGATTTGTCTAATGAGACTTATCAGTGCAAACCCCATGATAAAAATTTTCTTTCTCTCTGTACCTTAATTTTCCAATAATGGATATTCTAATATTAAAAGTAATTAAAACAAAGCAATTCTATGCCTCAATATTTTATTTTCTTCTCTTATTGCAGCTTGGTAGTCTGTTATACAAACCATATTTAACTCCCCTGAAATCTCTCACAGCATGTAGTTTCTACCAGAACTACTGATATAAATCTTTGCTTGTGGCATTCACACAGGCAACTGGGAATGTTAGGATTCAAACACTTAATTCATATTTACAGTAGCATGGCCTGGTTTCTTTTAGGTTGCACGTGTCCCTTTTGATTTAGAATGGCCTTTTCCTCTCCAGTTTAAATTCACCCTTTATTTTGCACCATACCTAACAGAATTTAATAGCTCCCTTTGACTAGCATCATTACCCTCTGTATACAAATGAGGAAGAATACTTCTTTCTCTGCAGGGGAAAACCTGCATGCACACAGGATATAATATAGAAAGTAACAGTTGGCAGACATCTTTCTAAATAAATAAATGCTGTTGTGCCAGTGATCTCTTAAATGCTATTAAACCCCTAATGTCTAAACATTTCCCCTTCAAATACAAAAGCACCAGAGCTAGAGTTAAAAAGAAGAAAAAGAAAAAGTCAGCAGAAATGGGGTATTTGATATGGGTTGTTGCAATTGGTTTATCTGGAGCTTTCCTGAAGTCCATGCAGAGCATGCAGTTTATTCCAGCAACAGTAGCTGACAGAGTAGTTTGCATTTGGTGCACTTTCTCCTTTCAACAGCATTCTCTTCCACAGTTTGAATCATTACAGAATCTAGTTATGGGTTTAGCAAAAAGTGCACTACTTTAATAGAAAGAATATCCCGAAGGAAAGCCCATTTTAGTACATCTATATCTGATGATGATAAACAATGTATATCCCAATACATAATGTATTTCCAACAATGCAGGCATTTTATTAAAAAAAAATAATATGAAGAACCTCACATGACAGTCTTCAAAAAAAATGTTTTTTTAAATCAAAGTTCAATATTTTCTATGTTTCTGTGCAGAGAAGTTCAAAGTAAGGCACAAAACGTCATACATCCTTAGGTGATTATGACTGGTAAAAATCTGGATACATACACTTCTCTGAAGAGCATCCATGCCCTAATGCCCAATCTTACACAAAAAAGTGCTATGGTAGGTATCAAACAGATAAGGTGGACAGAGAGTATACGTGTAGGTATGAATGTTTAGCAGTAGTGAAGGCTACACCAACCGCGAAATACCCCAAAAAATAATCACACATTCTTAGTCATACAGAAGAAAAATGAGCAAATATAAAGAAGTCTTCTATGCAATACACATGAGAGCAAGACCCAACGATCCAGCTGAGCTGAGACATCCATACACCCCCACCAAAAGGGGCAGTCAGCCTCTCACTGCAGGCAGGTGGGCCTGGAGGTTCTTTTACACCAGCCCCAATATTCACCCTCCTTCACATGAGAAAAGGTGACAAGGCTGCACAGCTGAGGGCAAAGCCACCACTTCCTGCAAACACAAGGAGCTCAGACATCTTATGAAACTTCACTGATCTTCATCCTGCTCACTTGACCCATATCTAATTGAGCAGAACTGAAAAAAAAAACGATAAGTTCAGAACTTTTGCTTGTGTATACTGGGTATTCTTCAGCTTCAGGGTGGCACTTGGGTTTTACTAGTTTGGATGATATACTTAGAGCCTTGCTGACTCCTTCCAGCCTACATTCATTTATAGGCCTTGCCATTCGAACCCTATGCAGAAACAAAGAAAGAAGGAAGGGGAAAAAAACCCCAAACTATCTTCTCCTTCCGTAGCAAATTTTACTACACAAAATGTTACTGGCACTTCAATTAATGGAATATACAGCAACACACCATACATCAGGAAATGTAATGTCTCATTATGTGCCTCAGAATACACTCCACAATAAATTAATACATAGATGTATTCACATTTTATTGGGTGATTAAGCAGTGATGAAAACTTGCTTTCCCCGTAACAACTCACGGACTGTGAAAAAGTCATCATATTTCCCTTCCACAGAATTTGCTGCTCCAGCAGTACATGGACCTGTAAGCTTATTTGCTAACAAAAAGTACACCTAGATGCATTTTTTTAAATGTGGAATTTAGTAGCTTTTTCAAAACTTAACATAAATTTGAATTCATCTTTCATTTAAAAATTTCACTTTTCAATACGTCAAAACAATTTGGAAGACAATCATACAGAAAAATTGGTACGTTCTCTAGAAACAGTCCATCAAGTTTCAGCATAACATGATTCTTTGAAATCAAGGTTACAATCAAGAAAAGTTTCCTACAAAAAAGACTGAATATATTATTTGGGATGCTTAACATTAGAGAAATAAAGTTAACACCATACTTGATATTGTACTATTTAATTTATTTAATTACTACTATTGTTTAGGGAGGCACCAAAAATCATATCTCATGAAAATAAGATTTTTCTAGGTAGCAAAATAATATTGATTTTTCCACTGAAATACAAAAAATGTATGAAAGTTCTCTAGAGCACTGTACTGACACTAATGACTCTTAGCCCAAAGGACTGTCTGGAGGAAAAGTAATCATGTAACATCTCAGATGACTTTTTTTTCTTCAAGTTTTATTTTAATTTGCAGTTTAACAGTTGCTGAGAAAACAAGTTGAAATTTATCATACAATAATTGTTTCCAAAATAATAACAAATTGTGCTTTTATCACTTTTAAAAAGTATAATCCGCTAGCAAATTTCAACAGAAGCAGCAAATGTGTGTGCTTTTGCTAAAAAGCCATACACACCTCCATATATACCTCACCTCACTCCATCTCTTCCCAAAGAACAAGGAGGTCAAGAAAACATTTATTCTGCAATTTTTCATATGGTCCTTTTCCATATACATTCCTATTATGGCACAACAAGGTGATCTCACCTTTCTTATTTAAATTACAGCTTCACTGCTGTCATAAAAGAAAAAATCAAGAGATAAAAATGAATCCATTACACCTACTTTGTTAAATACTGCCTTATCAGAGTAGAATCTCTCTTGAGATCCAAGAATTCATTTTTGGTTGGTAAAGGAGGAAGTAATCTTCAGTCAAACTAATCCTATGGGAAGGTAAGTGAGTCTTCAACTCCGAGTGCTTTTTTCATTCACAGAAAGGATGATTCAGAAAACTCTGCCAGGCAGCTCCCCAGTTTCCACATGCCTGTCAGCACCTGGCAGCCACAGCTCCAATAATTCACTTGTTTCTAAAGTTGCTCCATTTCTTTCTGATTTTATAACTGTTTCAAAACTGACTGCTGTACAGGCAGATACAGCTCGCTTTCCTAGCAGGACTTTGTTCCCAGGCTCAGAAGTCTAAGTAAGTTTGAAAACCACTGCCACAACCCTTATCAAAAAGAGGCCAAGGGCAGTGACCTCAATGTAGCTTTAGCAGGCAAGATGCTAAGTGCAGGCCTGTTTCTTTAATCAGCATGAGTTCTTGAAATATATGCATGACTTCTGAATCAAGCAGAGCAAGACAATATGAAAAATCTTGTGAATCACTTCCAAAACTGATTACCAGAAGAAGACAGGGACGAGTTCAAGGACAGAGAAGCACCCACAGGACAGGTGTACCCATTTGTTTACTTCCTTCTGTTTAGCAGACAAAGCACAACTGCAGCACAGCAACAAAAGTTGGGTGTTAGTTATTAGAAAGACAGTACATATTATTTTTATTTTAAATCCAGAAATAATTCTTTATTTCCAAACAGGACATGACTATTAATACAGTATATACTGGAAATACAGAAGAGCTTTGAATAAAGTAGTAACGGGTTGAACTCGTGTTTACTGGAGAGCAGTTGTTCCTGTCCAGACTCTAAACCCCAGAAATACATGCCTAGTTTTCACTAAAAGTTATGTCTGTCTAACTGAAAGGTATTTATTACATAATGCTTTCCACTGTAAGCAGCAGCACATTTGGTTTTTGAACCCTCATATTACATTACTAAATGTAATTCTCACAGCAGTCAGATCTCCTTAATCTTAAACAAAGGTTTTTGTGGACAAAATATGAGAGCTTTCTTACAACATTCAATATAAAAACCCAACAAAAATTAATATTTTACCTACAAAATTGAAACCTCAAACAAACAGATAAACAGACCACATATTGAAACTGTAATGGGCTAAACAACAGTACAGTGAGATACATTATCACAACTAAGATTCCTCAAATACTACGGAGCCAAGCAACCCAAGAAGCCAGTATAAAGCCTCCATTACATCCACAACTTCAGTAAGCAAATACTTCTTAAGCGGGAACATCCTCACTTCACTGTTGGATTAAAAGAACATTCCTGACTCCATTTAAAAAGAAGTAATGCCTAAAATTGTTGGCACAGAGACAGCATTCTGAAACTAGGCCGTATGAATGTCACTTCATTGTTGTTACTGAAAGAAAAAAGATCAACTACAATAAAACCTTAGCCAGCACTGCAACATTATGCCAGCTTAGCAAGCCCTTAACCATATCCATGGAGCTTTGCTGTCTTTCTGTTACACACTTAAACACACTGTGCAGATGCTTATTTTTATGTATATGGAAATACATGCAAGCAGTACACACTCCTGACATCTTTTAGTATATAAAGATCTTAAGTTATTATATAATTCATAAAAAGTAGCATCTGCATCTAAAAATGTTATGAAAACACAGCAAAAACTTTTCTCAAATAATTTCTTAGCATATGGGCATTTACTGAATTTCAAGATGCATCCTCAACATAAATACTGTGTAATTCCTTGCTCTGCACACACTTTATTAGAAAATGCTTCAGGAAAAAAGCTGAAGCTCAACTCACTAAGGTATCCATACGAAGCATAGGCTGCACAGACTGGCCTGCTCCTGGCCAGTCTGCAGAGTGAGCCATCAGGACACAACTCTTGCACGCTTACAGAGCAGACATGCAGTCATGCCATAATCATGGTAATTTTCACAAAAGTAGCAACAATCATAGAAAAAAGGGAAATAAACCCCAGCTATCTAATCAGTGTGCAGAGAAAATTGTTTTGTTGGTAGATGATCCAAGTACCACTTCCTGAATAAAGAGTCAGGAAGATCTGACTCAGTTGTGCTTACATAACAGAGGGCATAAAGGAGAAAACATAGCATCATATATAACCTCTTCTCAGACACACTTTTTATTATTATTACTCTCTATCTTATTACAGCTGACAATTGTCTAGGTTCTCCAATTTATCTCCTTATCTATACAGGAATTATTTATCTACTTGCAGATAGAATTTATGACAACCGATTTATTCTATGATTTACTTCAGTTTGGAAACAATATACATGAATCATCTTTAAGGATTTTTAATCATTTGCATAGCACATCTTCAACTTCTACTAAAAATATCAGAAAAATCCTTCTGGCTTTCTTTACTTCAGCAAGAATAGTAGAAACTACCAAGTACAATTACAAGGTATAATTTGGAACAGATACAGTTAAATCTGCAAGATACAAACTAAACAAAGTAAAAACCTGCAAGGATGCCCATTTTGAAATATTAATTGCTTAATAAGATAACAGTCTAGAAGTTATTAGTACAAAACATGAATTACAGCAGGCAGTGCAAAAAGCAAATCAGGTCCCAATTAGCTATTAGGATACACTGAGTATCTGCATATTCTCCCAGCACTGATTGATACAGTGTACAATAACCAACCTGCTACTAATTCCTTCAAACAAGATAGAGAAGTGAACAGAACACTGCTGTATTGGGGTAAAAATCCTAAGGGAGGTATTTTGATGAAGTGTTTGGTGAGTGGGAACTGTGCATCCCAGTACACCTCAAGCAGCAATTAATGAAACACAGAGTTGAGATACCAAATACCTCTAGCTTTGGACTGTTTTCTTTTTTACGAATACAAGAAACTTAAACATGAAATACTCAGCTGACGCTCGAATACGTCATCTTTATCACCTCCCAGTGACCTGTCATGAAGTAGCTGTGCTTACGTTAGCAAAGCCTGCTACACAGTGCAAGGCAGCTCCCGGGCTGAGACCCTGCATTGAAGCATGTGTCAAGGGGTGATCTGAGGACAGGCTGGTTGTCTGAACCAAGAGCAGCATCCTTGCTTTGCTGGTTCGATTAGGACAAGAAATCCTCCTAGAAACTCTAGTTTCAAGCCATTTAGAAGATCAAAGTAGGCACTTCTTGCAGTTTTGACAATAGGTTTGAGGTACAAAAATACTGTCCCCCTGGTCTGAGGGTGACTGATTTGCTTCAAAGGAGCATTTGGAGCTTGACTAAACTAAGACACAGTGTCAGCATCCAGTAACTCCGCAGAGATGAGCATCTACTTCATGCCACCTCTCTTGGACAACAAAGGGTGCAAAGAACTTTATCAGACTGAAGCAACTGCCGTCAAAGGAAATAAAATAAAAAATAAATATACGCATATATAATTTTCCATGAGAACTCAGAAGCGGATAGCGCACTTCGCTCACCTCTAACACTGGCTACGTCAAACTGCACCAGCAGATAGGACTGCCAAAAAATGGGGTTTTAAAGGGCGATTTCATACAGCGGCATGCAATAATCCAATAAACAAATAAACACACAAAGTCAGGTATCTGCCACACTGCCGTGGTTCCGAATGCAGCGACATACTCACTGCTGCTGCCGCTCCAGGCTTTGAGCAGGGACTTGATGCTGATCTCGAAGAAGAGGGAATCCTGCAGGCTGAGCATGGTGCGGGCAGGGCAGGGCGGAGCGGGGCGGGCGCCACCGCCTCCTCCAGCAGCGCCGTGTCCGTACCCGTGCCCGTGTCCCCTGCCCGTGTCCCTGCCCGTGCCCGGGGGTGCCGCAGGGCTCGGGGCCCCTCCCCGCCCGCGGGCCCCGCCCCGGGGCCGCCCCCACCGACACCGACACGGCCACGGCCACGGCCACAGGGCTGCTTGTGCTCTGCACAGCCCCGAGCAAACGTCTCACCCATCTGCCACAACCGAGGGGGGAAACAGAATGACGGGGAGGGCAGGGAAGCCATAGGCGGTGTGCCCTGGGCAGGAGAAGCACAGAGGGTTTAGCTCCCCCGACACCTACAGCCAGCTGTTCTGCACAGCCCATCGCCGCAGGTGCCCGAGGTCAGGCTGGACAGGGCACTGAGCAGCCGGGTCTGGCAAGACGTGTCCCTGCCACTGCAGGGAGAGATGGTCCTTACGGCCCCTTCCAACACAAATCCTCCTATGATTCTACTAGCTGTTTGGAGTTGATTTGTGTGTTTTACTCTTAGTGTCTTTTAAAGGATGGCACCTGTTTGTGATTTGTTTGGTTTTGGCTGTATTCTTAGTGACTTTTAAAGGACTTCACACAATTTCAGTATTTCTGATCATTTACCCTGTTCAGCATCATCTCAAACACCACCAAGGTGTCTCTCAGGTATGAAGTGTCTGGATTCCTAGGGATGCAATCCAATGCTGCCCTAGACAGTGCTCAGGCTTTAAGGGTATTCTCTTGGGATAAAGCAAGATACCCCACCAATAGCCTTTGTCCACTGCAGCACAGAGCAAAGCAGTTTGAGGCAAACCTTGTTCACTCTGCCCACACTACCAGGTACAATCAAAAGGTGGTTGCTCTCTGTCAGCTTGAGGTATCATCCTTACAAAAGTCAAAAGCACATCTGAAAGCTCCTCAAAATTTTATTGGGAAGAAGTAAAAGTAGTAAAAAATTTCAGAAAGATTTCTACATACTGACAGGAAGAAATGACATGAAGAAAATAATGCTTGTTTCCATACCTGCCACCAAACTGCAGATATAATGCTACTCTCAGATGAAATACAGAAATTGAGAGAACTGAATACTGAAATTACTGTGGCAGTGACTGCTTACACAGTCTGGTCTAATGACTGTTAGGTCATTAGGTCCACTTAAATTATAATTTGACCCACACTGTAGACATGAACCAAAAAATTAATCATGTGGATCCAAGGTAGACTGATTAACTAAATCTGCTTGAAGGTGTTTTTTTTTAATCTACATAATTCAGAATTGTTGCCTACCCCATACTAGAAGTAAACAAGCCATGAGGAAGAGATCATACCAGTGCCCTCAGATAAGACTCAAATTATATGAAGTTGTTGAAAAGATTAAAGAACAGTGTACATCAAATATTTCTAAAGTTTGGAGGGTTTTTTGTGGTTATGTTTGTTTGGGTCTTTTTTAATCTATACCCTCCACTGCAAAAAGACAGCGTAATTATCACTAAGGTGGAGGTAACATAAACCAGTTGATGTCCAGGTAAGTGGTTCTAAATGACACATCTAACACACCAGCAGAAGGACACTGGAGAAAGAGTAGGAGAAGCCTGTCACTGCACTAGCCTGGTTCAACCACCAAGACAGCTGCTGGCATTCAGGAGATGAACAGTTTTATTAAAAGAGAGACTGGTGACATCACTCAGCTTTCACAGATTAAAAATAATTCAAATTTCCCCATACAGAAATATTTTTCTATAATAGGATACTAAATTGCTACCTATATCTAAATAGTCCTTTGCCCTTCCCAGACAGGCTACAGAATGTGCATCCACACAGAGCAACTCTGAGACATTGCATCAAACTTTCTTTCATAAGCCTGTTTCAGGTAATCCTGCCTATGTAGTAGGTAGTATTACCTCATATTCCTTTTCATCACTGCTTTTATGAATTCATTCAAAGTTGCACTTCAAACATTCCTTTTTCCTCTTACTAAGTAAGACATAACAGAGGTTGTATTTTGTTATAAGTAGGATATAAAGGTCAGGTTTTGGAACTGGCTGATGAATTTCACCACTAATTTGAAAGACTGTATTAATTATGGTTGGTCTCTGACTGCCTTTAACACTGGGCTACAGAGAGTTCTTCAAAGGAATTGTTGTTAACAGAGTGCATTCCAAAATCATGAGCCAACTCTCTCAGCACCTCAAAAATAATGACTTTTTAAAATACACTTTGGGTTCTTTGTAGCTGCCCTTTTCCCCCCCTCAACTTTTATTCTTTAAGTTATTAGCATCAGAAACTTATTAAAAAACAATCATCCCAGAAAACCCAGGAGATACAATAAAACAACCTCACAGAAATACTAATATCCATGTTTCACCTTCTGGAATTCTCTTAAGACAACTTTCAACAAACAGAGTTGTCAGTATTTCTGTAGTGTTTCAAAATTAAATGAACGTTAGGAAATCTTTTGCAAAATCTGCATTTCTTTATGAGATTGAGGTGTTTGGCAAAGCAAGTTATGTAGACTTTTGCCACGGCATCTGAGATTTTGTAGTGCTGTTATTGAATCACAATACCAATGGTCACCATCAATTTGGCTTCCTCAAGGATACTAGCAACTACTTTTAAATGCTCTTAGCTCAATAGAAAGTATTAGTCCATTAACAATTTCTACAAATTGAGAACTGTATATACCAAGACTATAAGCTTTTCTTTCTGCAGGCTGTAGTAGATGTACTGAAGACCAGGAATATTTACTATTAGGAACAAAAAAATTTGAGAAGAAAAATGTTCTTTTAATACTAAATGAATACATATGCTTTCATACACACATGCGCAGATATAACAAGTTTGATTAAATGCACATTAATTTACAAGATTTAAGAATGGCTACACCATTCCCCCCTAACAAGGTGAAAACAAGTTATCAGTACAAGTCCATTTAGCAAGCAGAGTAATGGATCTGTCAGTATCTCAGACCTGTCACAGAAGCAACAGGGTCATAAACATTAACTTATCCAACAACTGTGCACAAGTCTTTCAGCATTTCTTCCTCCTCACAACCCAATTTAACTGCTTTTATAACCAAAGATGTATTGATGACAACTGCCATTTCAGACTTTTGGGGTTCAGTTTTTCTTTGAAATGAGTTAACGAAAAAACCTACCAGATACTAAAATAACCAGAAGATTTCAGGATAAATCACAAAGTTTGAAATGTGACCTTCTGTTTTGTTTTTAATCAAAAAAAGGAAAGTAGAAGTAGGAAAGAAACACTATGGATTACAAGCCTCTGAGAACCTTGCCAAGCACAGACAGGGTTAATTCACTGAGAAGGGCCAAATAAAACTCACCACGCAGAGTTAGAAGACATCATCATGTATTTCTACAACTGTGTTAGAAAATGCCATCTACAGTATGGATTCTTTTCCAGTTTCTCATTCTCAGAGAGGAAAATGCAAGTGAGTTCTGGAAAGTACACTGTGTTTAACATTGAGAGCAACAAATACGATCACTAAAAATAGCTATAACTTTTGAGTACTTATAAGAGGAGGCTTCTATAAGATTAATATTTTACTACTCTAGATAAAATGCAAAAGAAAGCACTTTCATTTAAATATAAGTCAATAGCTTTGATCTGGGACTGGTTTATGTAAGAAAAAAAATTCAAGAAGAAGGTCTGAAATTGATGATTTGTGCATACTTTTATTGGTAGGCTGGATATTTTGCAATTCCAATAAACACATAGTTTATATACCGATTCCAATATTTGCATACCTTTTGATTCTGGACTGGTTATCAATTTCACTTCTAAATGGAGTGGACTACTATAAAGTATCTCTTTGATACTTTCTCAAAAGTCAAGGTGAGGTATGCATGAATGAGCACACTGGTATCAGAACGCTCTTCAAGTACAATGACAAGAATAGGACTATAGGTGCAATGAAGCACGAGTGCTCGATCTGCAGACACAAGCTGTTTGCACTCTACTGAAACGATTAATGTAAGCATCCAGCCCACACCATGCTTTTGGCTCAGACATGAGAAACTCTTAGTAAAGACGATGGCTAGAAGCAAATTGCTCAAGCAGCTTCAGTGATCCGAGTCCGCAGACTTCACGCTGCAAACAGACTGACACATTACAAGATTCATGTGTTCTAAGTCCAGCTGCTCCAGGAAGTCTTAGACTGTCCATTCGTGGTACCATTCACCCATAGACCGCTTCACCTGTACAAGCGAAGTCCATTCAGCACTTCAACATATACCTCATAGATGGAATATTCAGTACAATACAGTAAGCCCAGTCACACGACAGGTAAGATTTGCCCTGAGCATTTTAAGAAGCTAGAGAAAACACGCAATATAAGAAACCTGAAACTATCATACTGTAGATAGTACAGATAACAGGACTTTATTTATAGAATTAGGTCTTTAATAAAAATATTTCTAGGATCACTATACATAGTAGGATCAATACATTTACTACTTTCACGTGAGGTGTTATTCCCCGGTTCTAAAATAGTTTTGTTCCTCTGAGAGTATATACATTTCATACTACCTCCCTCCCTCAAACCCCCAGAGCAGCTCTTGCTCTTTTTGGAGCATGATGGCAAAGGTAACAGAATATGATTTGTCTACTTATCCCTCTACGAAATAATTGACATTAATCATTCTAGCATAAACACTCAATTTTAAAACCACAGCTAAAGGCATTAAGTTATATAAAAACCATGCAGCCACTGTTGCTTCCAAAAGTTTCTTTGCAGTATTCAGTTCTACTACATTCATCTTCAGGAAGATATCGTCTGGCAGCAAACACGTTCAGGGAAAGAACTAGAAATAGTATTTCCCATTTAAAGTAAATTCTGAGTTTTTCAGCTAATTTTGGAAGGACACTGAAGATGCATAGCTTTCCAGCAGAACATAGTCTTCCAGAAGATCCAAGAGAATACAGTTAATCTTTAACTTTTCAGTAAGTTAACACTATTTTGACTGAATAGTAAATCTACCTTAAAAGGAAAAAAAAAATTAAAAAAAACCAAAAAAGAATCAGCCCCAACTTTCAAGAAAGAGTAACTAAATTCAAAAAAACCCA
The DNA here is from genome assembly GCA_013396655.1 of Campylorhamphus procurvoides. Lineage (NCBI taxonomy): Eukaryota > Metazoa > Chordata > Aves > Passeriformes > Dendrocolaptidae > Campylorhamphus > Campylorhamphus procurvoides. Next base: position 778,549 of record WBMV01007231.1, read on the forward strand.
AACATTTTTCAAGGTAGTTTAACAAAGACCTTACCATCTTTGTAAGGATTTAGACTAAACGCATATCTGGCCCTTCCTGAAAATCTAGCTTTCCAAATCAGCAAACATCATAAGATCACAAGGAAATGAATTGGTAATAAAAAAGGTGAAGCATTTTAAACACTGCAACAGGCAGTTCTGAGATGATATTTAACCAACGTCTCTCCAAGAGGAAATGAGACAGGTAAAGTGATACATAAACACAAACCTGTTACCACGTTTCATAAGCCTGACAAATCCAAGTTTCTCAACTTTCACAGGCATCCGTGTAAATAAAATTCTAGAAAACTCCCTCTCAGATGCTCAATTTCAATCTGCAAATAAACCTTAAATGTATAAATCCCAATTCATAATGGTTCTGTCTACACCAGACAACCTGAAATAACTCTGAAAATCTGATCTGTCCAATTCTGTACCATGCAAGACTCCTCACTGTGCTTCAGCATTAACACACAAATGCACTGGGTTTGGGAAACCAGCTCTTGGGTTTTCACCAGCCTTTTAACTGGAACCTGGAAATAGTTACCAGGCTACACAGAAAATCCCTGCTTAGTTGCTGGGTGTTTAAATGGATAGAGTAAGGAAAGGCTTAACTCTGTTACCCTACAAGGCCTTAAGACAACTGCTACAAATCAGTTATGTTTCTATTTTTGTTGCTCCTCCCAAGTTGCTGAATGTCTGTGCCACTTTTATGGGAAACATCATATCTGCATTATGTGATGATCTGTTACTCTATCGCTATTGAAAACATTCAGTAAAAAACCCCAAAACACTGACAATTTAGGATTCATCCAGGAAAACTTTAAAGAAAGACAGTTAAAGAAAATCACCTGTAGGGGTAAGCTCAGCACAGAAGTCCCAATCTATTCAGCCTCATGAGTGCAGTAGTACTTGGGTAGAAAATGTTCTCGGATGCAGACTCCCACAGCAGCTGAAGGTACTTACATATTTTCTGCTTGCCCTGTGCCAGGAGATGAATTCCTGCTTTCCTTCCTCCACCATAAACAAAGTGGAATGTTTGCTCCTGAGCCACTGCAGCCCATTCCTATTTATACATTAAAGCACTGAATAGCCCCCCATAATGCAGATTTGTGTCTGGCTCAGCCACCTCTGACACTGAGCACTAATAGTAGGCAGAGGGATGGGGGACTGCACACTTACAGGTGGGAACAACTTCAGGTGTCTCTGCAAAAACTCATCACAGTCTCAAGCCTACCAACTTATTCCCTCATGGCTTAAATCCCTATGTAGGCAGCAGCTTTACAAGCTCTGCACACATACTGTAAGGACTTTGAAAACTGTAGTTACAGTCAGGAAAAGGAAAGCAAGAAGGGGCAAGGCATGGACAGGCAATTTTCTCTTGAGGTTTCAAACTCCTGAAATTGCCTTCCCTGATGTTTCAGTTACATGGGGCAGGAGCACATGGAGCTCTTTCACCCAGTATCAGAAATACACAGAATAATTACATCAATATGGCATTCTTCACCGTTGAACTTAACTGGCATATTTCTTAATTCCAAAGCCAGTAAATATTTACAGCACATTTTTCAATGCTTTAGTTACCAGGATTAAAACAATTAAGTGCTTTTAATGCTGAATTTTACAGCTTTCCCATCTCTATGAAACAACAGATACTCTTTTAGGAAATTGAAGCGTAAGTACAAAACAGAGATACTTTTAAGATGAAAAGGGGTAATTAAAAAGTAAAATACACATTGCTTTGCAAGTCAGAAATAACAGAATTCATCTGAGTGTCATTCCTGAACCTTCATCTTGAGCAAGTGTGCTGTTACATTGAAAAGAAAAGCAAGGAACTAAATACAAAAACCAGAAAAGGAGAGAACCAGAAGTAGTAACAAACTCAAGGTCAGCTAAATGCAACAATTAAGATATCAAACACCTAACACACACTAAAACTTTAAAACAAAGCTGCACTAGTGTGGAAGTTGTGCAAACAGTGCACAACCCGAAATTCCTTAAAGTGCCTTGGCTGGTGGACTACAGAACAGCCTCTGCCAGGAGATCCACATGAGGCAGCAGCTTCAAAGCACAGCACTCCTCCACCTGACACACGGCACCACACACCTGCACCTGGCAGACAGATCAAATGGAAAGGGGCACTATCACTCCAACACAATCCCTACCAGTTAATGAAGGTGGTAAAAACGTGGTCATGTAAAACAAAGAATATGCTTTGGCTTTTTCCATTCACACAACTGGCTGTTCTCTATTTGTCAGTCGTTATCTATTGACACAGCAGCAACACAGTTTTCATTTCTCTCAGTAACTGACATGAACATGTTAATTGTCCAAACATACAATGTACACAGATGGTATAACTTCATCAATATCTGGGCAAATTAAACTATTCTCTTCTACACAGCTTCTTCTATGAAATGAGAGCTTACAAAAACTCCAACCAATAAAGAAAAAACACTTTTAAACTGACTCTAACTGAAAACAACATAACAGATAAACACAGTAATTTTATACAAGCTCTGAGTTGTGCTTTTATGTATTACTCCCTGGTTTCCTGTTTCAAGTTAGAAAATATTTTGAAATTAAAAAACATACTTCCTTTGGTAGTCATCTTCTCAAAGAAGTAACTGAGACAAGGCCCACCACAGTGGATTTTTAAGAGATGCCAAGAGACACTAACAAAATTTTGAGTCAGTGTTTAGTATGACTGCGCAACAGTGTCCTGATGTTAGAGTATCTGAAGTTTATATTGCCATACTGGTCTTATCAATGAGCACTGAAAGTCTCCCATGCAATCAGGGTCCAACACACATCCTTGTCACTACAGGCCTAAATGGTACTAACAAGCTAAAGAATTATTATTAGTTATGGAATACAAAGGGTATTGCACAGCTTATAAGGTGAGGATATACCAAGCCCTGACCATTCAGAGCATCTCATGAAAAACTGCTGCTGACAGAAATTTAATGTCTTTAGAAGGTACTATTGCTAAAGTGGCATGGCTTTCTTAAAGTTTTACCTATATTTTCAAGTCAGTAGTGCATTTGGATTTCTCATTACAAAGTCTTTCTTTTATAAATATATACAAACATCAAAAACCTTCAAGCATGAGCCAAGAACTATCCTTTTTTTGCGTGAAGGGACATGTTAGAACTTGGCTGGAGAGCAAGAAGATACATGTCAAGTAAAACGACAGCCACTAATACTACTGCCCAAATCCCAGGTATTCTGCAATAGCATTTACTAACTGAGAGAACATATTCCCAAATGAAGACAACATTCATGACATTTTTTTACTTAAAGAGCAACTAAAGGCTATTCAGTGATAAGTCAGAGACAGAAAGAATGACATTTACTGAAAGTGAAAAACCTTTTCAAAGTAGCCCTTGATTAAGAGGAAGTAGTTGAAGTTATTTTTGCCTCAGTTTGGATCCATGTAATACTTCTTAGAAGGAACACATATAGAGTTTGCACTCACAGAGTAAGAATGATTCTGTTATCAAAGAGCTTAGAACAAAAGCAACTAGAAACATAGAAGTTTACAAACCAACACATAAAACAGTTAATGAATGCAGCCAACAGAAACTACCAAAAGTTATCAAAAATATGGTAAGTTACTGAAAAATGTAATGATATCTGACTCTTCCACTTACTAGTCACATTTTCATTAGAAACAGAAAATCATCCCTAAAGGAGATTAAGACTAGTCAGATCACCGATAAATAAACTTATCCATTCAAAACACAGACTTCTTCCCTTTTCAACTGAAAAGTGAAAAACTCTTTAAGGAAATGTTCCAATTACAATCTTTCTGTAACTTAAATCTGAATTGCTGATATCACTAGCATGGAATCTTCGCATGCAACTGCTGAATTAATCCTGCCAGTAAATAGTATATTGACCTTAAAACTACTTTTTTGAGCATTAGTGGGATGTGATTTTTGATTTTTAGACCAGTGACCCATTTTAATGTGTGTTAATGGATAACAGGTTTTTTTACTTCAAAATAGCTCCTTAAAAATAAGCTGATATTTTTATTTTACATGCTCTCTAACATCTTATATACTCTACCTTGAGATCACTAACAAACGTTATTGAAAACAGATTAAATTTTAACAGCCATTCTACATGCAAGATATTTACAGTATAATTCAAAAAGTAACAACATGCTAAACCCTTCTTTCAAAATGTTGCTTTCAAGGTCTGTGGACAACTTCGACCCAAAGAATTTAAAAGAGTATTTTTATGCCTCTGTATTACCAGTGTATCACAAAAAGAACAGGTTTACAGTAGTAGATATTATTTTCACAAGTTTCTCCACATCTCTCTCCCTCTCCTTTAAATTAAAAGCTTTATTTTGTTTAGTTGTTCTAACAAGTACCTTAAAGTAATTGTGGATGGAAAGGTCAAAATATATTTGTTTTATTTACAATCCCCCACTAAGGTTTATCTGCATTGTTTCAAAGAATTAGCCTAAAGTTTCAAAAAACATTTGCAGCTAAGTATTGTTCAATTTCATCTTTAATTCTTTTTTCCCCTTAATAAACTAGAGTACTCATTACATCTTACTTTTGAGCTCACGATCTGCAGGACAGAAAATTAGAGAACAGAACAACAAAGTCCAAACAGCAGGATTACTAACATTCACTTCCTAAATTTGCTGTTGGTTCTTTCTCACGGTGTTCCACTTTGCTGTCTAGCCATTGGTATTGGAAAGGAAGGGGGATTTCCTATTCGTCCAGCAAGTTAAATAATCTCACCAAGAAGACAGATATGCAACAGGAACACCAAAAATCAATATGCAAGACAACTATACAGGTAGATGGGTACAATCTCCTGCTCACAGCACTGAGCCATTACGTTGATTCAGCTGTCATATGAAACCTTATGCTAACATATTCATGCCTGAGAAAACCTTTAAGGGCTTAAAGTCCAGAAGATGCATAAAAAGAAACCCTGCAAACGTGATACTATTAAGTGAACAATAGCAATAAAAAAGGTAAGCTCTCTTCACCATATCTCAGAGGCAAACAAGTGAATTACCTCCTATATTCATATACACACACTCCACATGAGTGGCCGTTAAGTATGAAGAAAAGGCCCTTCTAGATCCACCTTTGCTTTGTATTGATACCCACCTTGAAAAAAGCACTAAGTTACAATTACTTTGCCACTTGACCAAAGTATATTTGTCAAATATAAATTATTATAAATTCCAATAACGTGGACCTTCTGATGAATCCCTGAGACAGCTACAGCAAAAGCGTATTAGGCATAGAGTCAAGTACACAATATAATTTTAAAAAATCAGATCTCAAAAAAAATAAGGTCAAAAATCATATTTGAGATGTCTCCTAAAACTAAGCCATGCAATAACTTTTTAAAAAACAGTTAAATATAACTACAGTTGATTTTCCATATTAATGTTAAAATAAACAAGACAGAGGCACACTCTTTTTTCACTTGGCCTTACTTTTAGAAAGACATGCTGGACCTTATTTCAGTTCTTTATTGACTCCATTTGAAGCTAATGCCTTACTTAAAAAACATTTACCCAACGATCATTGTAACTGCTTATAAGCAGTAATAGTAAAACATCATCACTGCACTTAAAATAAAGCTCAGGAGAGATGCTTGTGTTTCCATTTATCTAAAATATTAAAGAGTTCATTTTCCACAAATCAATTAAAGCAGAGGGTATCCAGAAGGTGACTGCTACTTTTGGTGATTGTAAGACATCGAATGCTACCCCCACTACTGACCCAAAAGGCCCTCTCGGTGAGTTAATTCCCCTTGCCAATGCATCTCAAAAAAACTGCCCCAAAAACATTAGAACATTTTCTGCTGGCTTTGTGAAATTAATCTGCTCAGGGAAAAGCCACACTAGCACACAACAGGAGGCGGGGACGGGCTGCACAGCTGGGAGTGAGATTGCCCTTTTCACTGACAGCAAACTGTTAGGATCAGCCTGATCCGCTTGTGAAACTGCACTCAAATCAAACCGAAATCTCCTTTCCCTACCTTCTGTTTCAAAGAGCTTCAAGCTTAAAGGCCCTTAGGAAAGGTTCACTTATTACTTCTTATGGAAAATATACACAGAACAATTTCCTGGGGCATTACTCAAGCAAAACAATGCTATCTGCAGAGATAAGAAAACAAGGAGAGAGGGTTATAGATTTTTATGTAAATAGCATTCTGGATCCCAGACAGTATTACAGAGCAGTCTCTGAACACACATGAGGAGCAGACTGAGGGGGGAAAGTCATGGTACTTAGCTGCCCACCAGTCCCCCAGTCTTCTCTAACTGCAACTCTGAACTTGGCTACAGAAACTGACTTGTATTCCACACAGACACTGGGCCCCCAGTTATGCTTTGCTGTACAAGGCTGATCAGAGACGCAACTCAGAGCTGAACGTGCCCTGCAGAGCTGCTGGCATTACAGGGACAAGTGCTCACAGGCACTAAACATGCACCCAGCCCCTGCTGCTAAAGCTGAAGCAGTTACAGCTCTGGTACTCATTTCTTTACCACCAAAGAACACATTCCTCATGACTCAGTTCTGCTCTCCCAGCAGAACTTGAAGAGGAGCACATTTTCCACACAGAAATAACGTGGACACTGTGAGCAATGACAATACTCACATCACTGATAAAATTGACATCTCTTGGGCAATTCTTGCAAATTTGACTTACACAGTTGGCCACTCAGACAGTTCCACATTATTAGCTACCCTGCCTTACAACATAACCAAAGCACAGAACTGCAGCAGGAGGGCACATTTCACATGCCACAGGTACAGCTGACATTTGCCAGTTCACACTGGGCAGCCATGGCATTCCCCTTTCTTTAATGCTACAATCTGAATCTTCCAAGCTCAGCTTTGTACGTTTTATTTGGATTGTAGCTTTTTCAAGAGAGAAATTTTTTAAATTGAAAAGGTGTCAACTCAAACACTACAGCAAATTTTATAAAATTGCCTGTTCTTTCACTAACATCTATTAAGCATTGTGACACATACAATCAATATGCAAGTACTTCAACAAAGAAGTTGTGGTTTTCTTCTGTAGTTCTAACAATCTTATACATTTAAAAACACAGTTATGAAAGATTACTAATATACACTTGAAACCATTGTGACAGAAACTACATATTTTAAAAGACATTACAGAGCATATATTTCTAAAGTCTTATTTTCATCTCTACAACAAAGTATATACTAATTGAGTTAACATTTTGAAAGGTGATATAATAAACGTTTTAAGAACCAAAAAAGCAACCAAATAAACAAAAAAACCTCCATCACTTGAATTCCACACAAAAATTTTAGGTCAGATCCATGATAACCCAATTAGGTGGTGGCATAAAAGTAATATTTTTATGCTTTCAATGCCAGGAATAGGGTTTTTTTTTTGCGGGGGGGGNNGGGGGGGGTTGTTGTTGGTTTGTTTGTCTGATACTTTCTAAAATACTTTTATACTTAAAATTATTTGTCAGACTCAGTATTTCACCTAAATTTTTACAACAACAAAAATGTTCCTAAACAGAAGCAATAAAGAACAGAAAACAAAAGAAAAAAAAAAGCTAAATCCCACCCACTTTCATATTCAAACATATTTACAGGACAAACCACCTTAGCTTTAAAAACTCATTGAGTTCCTCAGCAGTTTCACTATATTAAATCTGTGGTGCATTAACACCACATCTGCTGACATTAAGCAAGTGTTTGCAGGGTTTTTTTTAAATAATTCTATTGTTTTATTACCTGTTTGGTCAGCACCTGCCTTCTGCAGCATACCCAACCGGCAAACACAGTAGTTCTTTTGCTCTATTCCAGCAGAGCAGTTCATTCCATTACCAAGATACAAAAATAGAAATAAGCAGATAATTTAAAGAGGATTCAGCTACTATCTGCTATTGTAAAAGCATGATCCCAGAACAGACTATAAATCTGCATTTCGCAAATGATGACATCACAATATTAAGTGATTCTAGTCAGGCACTGCTGATTTCTACAAAATCACTCCTAATAATCACCATTTGGCACATACTTAATAGCCAAGAAAGTAAAATTTGTCTTCAACAGCAGGATTGGTGTATTCTATGTTTATTATCCTCATTTGCTTGAACTATCCACAAAACATTGAACCAAGTTAGATAAAGGTATGATTTGTCTACAAACTTCAATCAGACTACAGCATTTTCTTTTAACCCGGCAGAAAGACAAATTTGTTTCTTCTGAAATTATAACGTTAGGGAAAAAATTATTTACAATTAAAAGCTATAAAGAAACCAGAATAGACCATAAAAAAAGAACTGATGAGATACACCTATGAAGATATTTAAGTTGTGCACATCACAGTGGTACAAGGCTAAAGAAACTTCACCATCAGACATCATGAACTTCTGATCTGAGTTTTCAAGCACATAGGCATTAACAGCCTTAACAGACCCTATTCTGCAAGCAGCCTTCAATTGCCCATACCATTACAACATTAACTCGTTCTAGTTAGTTGTGCACAGGAACAACTTGTTTTACAAACCAGAACTGTCCCTGCTTTCCTCAGCTGCTCATGTTACTTAACCTAACACACTGAAAAAAAGTGGTTTATAATACAATCAGAAAGGTTAGGAGAAGTCTTTCCAAGGAAACCCCTTTCCCCCCCCACCACCGCAGGCTTAATTCCATAATTAAGCCTGTAAGTTCACCACCCAGTAAGATGGATGAATGTCAACATCTCCCACTTTTGCAAGTAGACACACAGGGGAAAAAAAATTTAAGTCACACTAATTCCTGAAAACAGCCAACCACCCAGGAAAGGGTGAAAACTGTATCTAACAGCCAGCAGGATCCAAAACATAAAGGCTCAAAAGAGTGTACTATTTTAGCTGAAGGCATAAAGAAAAAAAAATAAGACTGAATTTTCCACTGCCACCCAACTGTACTATCCAAAAAAGGAATATGAACTAATTCTACTTTTTATTAGCACAATACACCATAACATTTAGACATTAACAGGTATTAAAAAAAATTAAACATAAAAGAAATCATCATACAAACAAGCTCACCCATGTACTTAAGTTAAAAATTCTCTATACAAATGTCCATATTTTCACTTGAAGTATTTTCATGTTTATTAAAAATGGGCAATCTTCAAAACTCTAAAAAAGGAAAACATACACAGTTTTGAGATGAAAACACTCTTACAAGGAAAGCCTTTGAAAACTTAGGGGATTTGAAAAACAGAGAGAAAAGATGACACAAAACTCACACCCTGCACTGTAGCCACAGACCTGTGTAGCACTCTTCTGTCTAGACAACTCTTAGTGTAGTCTAGTGTAGTCTTAACTACATTACAGTTTAAAAACTTGAACAGAGTTTCTTATCCCCAAAAGAAGAAAAGAAGTCACACAGGCATGCAAAGATGTGGAATACATTAGAAATCCTGTAAAGTTGCTTCCAAATAAGTCACCAAATGAGAGTATGACAATGATAAAAGCAGTTTTAAAACTAAAGATGCCATTATCAGAGGCAGTCTGATAAACAAAGGCCTTTTTTAATCAAATTTACCAATTTAGCAAAATAATAATGATTGGAAGGAAAAGATTAGCGATCAGTTTTTATCAGGTTGATGACACGAATACATACTGCAATCAGGATGTAAAGTATGTGTCTCCTCATCTTCATCTATTGTCTGTCCCAGTGAAAACAGTCTGACACGTCTCATCTTCAGTAGCCTTGGAGAGCTTTCATGGGCAGTACTCCCAGCATCCGGAACTACATCGCCAGAAACAACAGTGGGAACAATTTTTTTCAGGAATTCCATTTTTACATGCCCTCTGTGTTCTCAGCATTTACTAAATTCGGCAGTTTAGCTCCACATTAGAGCGTGGCTCCCACACCAACTTCCTTGAGCACAGAGGTAGACTCCTAATGATGTCACGTTAAACCTGGGTGGTGCCAACACCAGCACGCCAGCTGCTCCAAGGCAGATTTTTAAAGAGGTCTGTGTGGACTGATAAGAAAACCAAACAACAACAAACCTATATATTAACCAATGTATGCTCAACTCTGCACGCCCAAAAGACACTGTATTTAGCACTGAAACAATTTTAAGCACTAAGAAAATCCACAACACTTTTTCAAATTCCTCTCTGAGAGTTCAACAGCTCTGAATTTTCACAAAGTGCACAATGTTCATCTGTATTTGAAAGATAACACTTATCATTCAGAACGTCTATACACCAGCTTTACAAACAAAGCATCTAACATCACCATTTGTACTCTCATGCAGTTTTAACTACAAAGATATCCTTTCTTCTATTAAGTTGTGTTTTGTAGAGACTCTGATGCTATTTTTGCTACTTAAAATACTCACACCATCTTCCAGAAAACTACAAGTACAGAAATATCCTGTCACTTTTTATCCAAACATCCACTTTAACCCCAGGGCTACTTCTCCTTATGTGCCTGGTTTAGCTGAGGTTTTTTGGTTTTATTTGGGTAAGTTTAAGCATTAAGTTTTTATATTTAGCTTAGGGAAGCCATTAAGAAAGATGCCTTGCATATGAAGCAGAAAGTTCAAGGAGGAAAAACAAAGATACATTAGCACAGAAGAATATTCTTTGAGGCTTTATACAGTTGGGAATATGTATCATTGTTCAATTTAAACTATTCTTTTATTTACCAGATCTGGAGTGGAGATACAAAGACACAGTACTAGGCAATATTCCCACCTTATTTGCCATGAAAGATTGTACACACTGCTCAGAGAAAATCCACCAATACTCACTCTGAATACCTCAGTGGCAGCCTGCATACTTCTGTTATTTTTATGAAAGCAGCTCAGTGTCCCAGACATTGCTGAAAGCATTCATAATTCTCCAAGATAGTCATGATGCATATACAGTACTACAGTCCTTAAAAAAAGGTATTTAATCTGAAACTCACTACTATTTTCTACGCCTTAAAAAGAAAAAGAAAAAATTCTACAAAAGGTACACAGAATAACCTGTTTCAGATCTCAGAGTTTCAGTAGTTCAGTGCTCACAAAGGGCTGCTCACCTGGATTATCAATCTTACTGTAGTTACATGCCTATGGTTCAGAATGCCACAACCTAAAGAAGTTGGAACAAGTTCATTAAAGCTGCCACCCAGGACACTTCTCAAGTTCTAAACAGACTGGTAACATATAATACCTTTTCTATTCAAATCTGCATTAAAACCTCACAATGTTCAAGTTAGTCCACAGTCCCCCTGCAAATGAATAAACATCTACGCAATTTTTTCACTGCAGGTGAATACAAAATCGTGGCCTTATCATAAAAAGCACATTGCTAGAATATTACTTCCTGCAGAAAGATCAAGCAGAAAATTATCCCTATAATGATTTCATTCACAGTCTTTTTTCCACTAATACAAAAAAAGTTACACAGAAGTGCTTTATGAGTTTTCCAAATAAATAATAAAGATATCACAAAGACAATTTGTGACTAGAAAAGATTATGAGTCATTACAAGCTCAAGCAATCATTTATTCATAATAGCATAATTTTTTCTATAGAATTACTTTTTGTGCCCTTGAAATCCTGCCACAAACCTACTTTGCAGTTTCTAGCATTTGGGAGCAAGATTGAAATTCAGATGCTTCTGTGAGACAGAGCTCTTCCAACCATGCAGCTGTTAAACTACAGTTTGCAAAGATAGGGCTAATCAGATATTTCACTTTGTATCTAACTTAAACACCCTCTGAGAGGTTCAAACTAGATATCTAAGTGTTCTTAACCATGCTATGGAGGTTTAATTACGCATGCGGACAAAGGGTGGAGTAGACAAGTGAAGTGCAAGTACCTAGTGCATCACTTCCATTAAATTCATAAGGTGTAACATTTTATGGATTTAAAAAAATAAAGGTTGAAATTGTATTTTTGAAATGAGAAAACTTAGCAGCCTTTCAAGTAACAGGATATACAAAAAAAAAAGCACAAGCAAGGAATAAAAACCCCTCCACACACAACCATATTTCTAGATTCAACTTGATAAACTAATAAAGCATATACAACACAGATGTATAACTGACTGATTTTTCCTTCAGGGTGGCTTTTGTTTGACTCTCAAGAAAAGGATGTCAAGAAGTTTGCTACAGAAGATAGTTGGGTATATATAAATATATATATACACACACACATTTATGTATGTGTATGGATGGATAGTGGATAACTCCAGGATTTCCACATTTCATTAGGTCCTATAAAAACAGCATTTTATAAAAAATTAAGCCAACATATAAGGTTTATGGTTTTGCCTACATCATTTCACATACGCTCCTTCTTCACACTTGCTCTTAGCATCTTTAAGCAAAATAAAACAAAACAGGTCACAAAAAGCCTTATTGGATAAATTTTAACAGTTATTCTGGAACCTCTAAATAAAATTTAAAAAAAAATAATGGGAGACTTGTTCTTATATAATTATTTGCATTACAGTAAGTCCTTTGATGTCTTTCCATATGCATTCCACTTCTGTTACACTCAAAGGATGACTGATTTTGCACTGAAGTGCCTGCTGAGGTCATTCAGGCTTCCCTTGCCACAGTTCTTGATGTTTATACCACTTACTGTGCAAAATAATGTCTGAGCTCCACACCTGCCACTAACAGGAATCCGTATTATCAGGACCTCACATCAGAAAGGATTACAAATAGCTCATGAAACATGCAGAACTACCACACCGGGAGACCCAGGGTATTAGCACTTCTCTTAGACCCTTCAGGACACAAACAGCCAAGCTGTTTGACAGGGGTGCATAGGAAGAGCACGTACACAGAAATTCCATTGAAGCAGGTGAACCTGCTGATGGAGGAACATCCCAAGAATGAGAAACACTGAAGACAATCAATGAAATAAAGATCCACATGAGAGAGAACTACTTGCAAGTGACTTGAATTCACAAAATCAGCAAAATTAGCAATAACAACAGCAAAAGACAACTATAACCCTGATAACAGGTAGTACAATTCATGGCGTGACAGGTCTCTCCTGGACCAAACAAACCCGCAGCTGTGTAACAGGTTGTTTCTCAAAGCACCACACCCCACCGGGGCACAGCCACCCAGTCCTGCCCACTGCCAGACAGAGGGCAGTGCCTTCCTTGGCACCTAACATGTAAGATCCCGGGCTGTCAGAGGCCAGGAGGAAGAGCGGTGCCCTCTGGCCCCTCCGGGATCATTGGAATGAGGAGGTTCCGAGGCAGAACCTCCCGCACCCCCATCTTTGCCCGCAGTGTTTCGCAGCCACGCATCCCACACTCACACAGTCAGACCAGGCTTCCCTACCAGCTCAACCCCAGGTTTTCCATAGCAGAGTCTCAGGCTACATAGTCCAGATCCTTAAAAGAATTTAATCACGGTGCAATAACTAAATCACAAAATAACAAAACAGCAGTGGGAGCTGGGTGCCTCTGAGGAGTGACCCTGAACAAAGGAACCCCTGAACTTTTATACCCTCCCAGTCTAAGCTCGAGACAGGACCACATTGGCAGGGCAAAACACCACACCAAAACTATTCCTCCTCCAGTAAGGTTAGAAACTGATCCTTCAATTCAGCCTGCAAATATAAATTCACACACCTGCAATAAACTCATGAGAGGTAATGCGGGTGCTGGACATCCCTGTTACACCTGCTAGCCAATTAGTAGGACATTATCATAATTTCACACAAAAGACTGCTGCAATAGGGAAGACAGATCCCATTTCTTCTTCTGTATATACTGCATCTTTTAAATGGCAAGCCATTTTGCTTTGCAACAGTCACATCTTTTTCTGTTAAATACAGAAAATCAAACAACATAACCTAGAAAAACACATGCATGGGGGAAAAAGAGTTTGTCATACTGTGGTAGCACCTCACTTGCACTAGCCACTTGTAAGGACCTAATATATTTAAAGGAATTAGCTTTGCATGTCAGAAAGTTTCAAACTTTTAAAGCATGTTTAAGGTAAGAGGCTATCCTTCATATAACTTATACTCACACACTACAGTTAGTTCCCAAGCTACTTGGCACTAATGGTTTCCTGGGTTCAGTTCAATTAATGTAATTTCACAGAAAAAAAACCTAAGGAGCAGTATAAGCAGGGACAAAGCAGCATACAGTTTTGCAATAAACTACCTCTACATCAGTGTAAACTTCTTGTAGCTATTGTTTTGCACATAAAATACTTTAAAACTACTTTAAATACTTAAAAACTAAAATAGTAAACTTCAATCTTTCTATAGTTTTGTTTTATTGCTTTTTTAATGCTAACGTGCAAATAGTTTCAGTTGCCCCCACGTTTGTCTTACAGGAAGTCTAGCTGTTTCCTGAGCAATGAAAGTAACAACTGTCAGCTCTTGGTAAGAAGTTTCGCTTTTTTTTTCCCAATCACTTAAGCTGTATTTGCTCTGTATGGGGGGCTGGAGACCCTTTCTGAGCAAGTTGTGGGGACTTTTTCTTTGGAAGACTGGGGATTTCTGGAGTGATTTGAGTTTTTCAGAGCTTGGCTTTAATTATTTAGCATTAGCAGTAGTGATCAGAATATACCCACGAGCAGCTGAACGTGAAACAACTGTTATGTCCACTGAGTACAATATTATTGTTTAATTAAAAAAACCCCAAATTTTTACCATTTATGTATTAAGTTTTAACTGTTCTTATCTTGAACTCACATGCAAGAATACAATGCTTTCCTGAACTCATTAGGAGTTCCTGAGAAGATCAAGGTATTGTCTATCCCACAACTTCGACAATCCTCAGTTGGGATAAGCATCTGGGCTTCCTGTTGCTAACCTCCTGCTTGTTCCAAGTACTGATGTATCGCACAAGATCTTTCAAACCTATGAATTTCTTGCACTGGCAGATTTTTCTTCAATTAAGAACTTGCAGCAGTACATAACCTGAATCATACCCATTTCCATGCAAGTATAAACACCAAGAGAAGTCATCATTACACAATCCCATAACAAGAGACATGGCCAGATTTTTCCCCTCATAAAATGATCAAAGTCATGGAGATATCAAGATGTTGATATCTCCATGAAAAGGACATTAAAATAAACAACATTTTAAAACCAAAGCTTCTGTGGAACAGCTATCAGTAAGCCAGAACAGCAATGGCAACACCGCTATGAAATTGGATCTATAAGGAACTGAGACCTGAAAACCTTTTTCCAAAGCTTTTTAAGTACTTTACAGAAAAAGAATTGCCAATCATTAATGCATAGAACTGCCAGAACACAGAAAATAAATAATAACAAGAGACCAAGCACACAAATACAGAGAAAGAGGAATAAATCTAACCCAACACAAATTGTTGAGCCACCCAAGAAAAAATTTTTTATCCTATATGAAATATTTATGTACTTATGCACACCCATGCAGATTTGCTTGCTATATACGGTTATATTATCACAGTAAAGCTTATAAAATTGCAGAAAGATAAATAATACCACCACAAAGAAATTTAAAAAAGAAACAGAAGCAATACACAGCACACTAACTGTGCAGCTTCAGAAGGTAACCAAACACTTTCCTTGAAAGACAGCAATCAAGGCAAAGGTACTGCTTCTACACACAAGCTCCACTGCTCAGGCATTCCGACAGTCACCTGCGGGCAACAGAAAAGCTCAAAGTGCATGTATTAGTAGTTCTTCCCAAATACCACAAAATAAGGTGGATCTGTAGAACAGCCAAACATGAATGATAACTTGAAAAATACAGGTTAAGAAAAAATAGTGGTGGCATATACTTAACTTACATACATCATCAGATTAAAAGGATTATTCTAACACCAGAAGAAGCATATGTGAGATTAGCATGCATTGTAGAAGATTTATGAAAGAATTCCTTATTTACATTTGGAAGAGAGCTGCTGTATTACACCTGTCTGAAAGAGAGCTTAAGCTTGTTCCTATTAGAAGCAAGAAGGAAAAAAATAACCTGCTATCGAAGAGCAGAAAGAGGAAGACACTGAAATTTAAGGATCTAGCTGAACATGATCACCAAGGAACGGAAGAATTCCTTAAAAAGAAAATTTGATCCTCCAGTCATCTGATGAGAATAGAAAGACAAGTTCTTTCTTCACTTGTGACTTACTATTAAAAGACTAATAGCTGTAATAGCAAAAGACAGGAGGATTCTTTTTCAAAAAAAGTTTCAAAAGTCTGGAATTATTTCCACTTTTAGAAAAAGGCCATAAAGTCAACTCTACTGCTTTGAATTTCTTAATTGCTAATTTTAAAAAAAATCTGTTCAAATTAATTTTGTGTTTTAGAGGAAAAAATTCTCTGAAGAGAAAGTTATATGCACATTCTAACATACACAAGTCAGCTTCTAGTAAAACTGTTTCAAGCCAGCAGACTGTCTACAAATTTAAATACATAGCAGTGTCAAGACTGTCATTTTGTCCGTGCCAGGATTAGCTTTCATCACTCACACACAAGAGCCAATGAAATGTTGTTAAAATTAAGAACTGTAGTTAAGTACATCTAAAAGAGAGAGGGCTTCTTTCCTCACACAACGCTGTTATTCCTGCCCTGACTCTGTACATTTTAAGACTGAATCCATATATTCTTTACCATGTGAGTCAAATCAAAGGATCAGGTCTGCATCAGAAGTGAGCCTTGCTGCACTTCATAAAGCATTTCGGAGCCAGAGCATTAATGGGGAGGAGCTAAGGGTAGCAGAGGCAAGAACTTTATGACCAGTGGTGCACTGTACATGCAAAGCGCCCTGGGCCAAGCAAGGCAGGATATGCTAAGCCATGCTGGGCAGAGGCACAAAGGAGGGGAATTCGCAGTTTCCACAGGAAAGCTCTGCAGCTACACAGGAGGTATAAGGAGTAGCTGCATCACTTGTGCTGTACCTAAACCTCTGAAAAAAATGCCTGTCATTGTCTCCTCCTCTTTCAAGTATTTGTTTTGTTTAAAGACATGGTGTTTTCATTAGTTACTAGCCAAGGGATAAGCACTGTCCAGTTCCCTAAAGACTTTTGATTTCCATTCCATTATATATCATAGACTTAAACTACAATAGTCTTGTAACTTGTGCAGTTACTCTACACCTTGCTGAAGAAGTCACTATTTCTTTTAAATTAAGCACCTCTCCAACTGAATTGCTTTCAAGTAAGCAGATGCTGGCTGCAAACGGAGAACAGCCACTCCACAACCAATAGTAAAAGTGTCTGACCAAAAAGAGCATTAAAAATAAGATTTGAAGTTACATACAGATAGCTCTGTGCATGTGTGTATATATATAAAGAGCTGTAATAGTGCAATGTTAACCAAGAGCAAAATTACTTAGCATAAGAGCTTATTTCTCCGCCATCTTCCTGCTGATGCACAAGGAGCCTTCTAAAAGAAAGCTACAAGAAGTTTGTCCCCTTTGAAGGCCAGATGTATTTCATTTTAGGTGTTAAAAACACCACTGGTAGTGCTTTGCATGTTATGTTCAATATACAAGTGGATTACATTAAACAAGTGGTCACAAAGAAATAGCAATCAAATTAAAATTTATCATTCATTATCAAGATACATAGTTTTTCATAATACCAAAAAATAAGTTCAAAAAGAAAAGGCCTTAGAAAATGTCGAAAACAGAAATTTTATGCACGTTGAATACAGAAATTTTATGCATGTTGAATGTTGCCTAGAAAAAACCCAAACAAACAACAAAATGAAAATCCCTGGCCTAGACACATGTAGCACAAAGTCCCCAGAATCCTGACAAAGGTAAATCCTACGAGATAACACTTTTTTTCCCTCTAGTCTGACAGCTTTCCCACCTCACCGATTAAACAGCTCTTCTGTCCCTATTAGCATTTTCATCTTCTGAAGGCTTTTGGGGAGATGTGTTTTAGATGTTCCACATTATTTGAACAAGGAGGCGAGTGTGAGGCATTCTGCAAGTCATTTGTCACTACAATTAGGTATGGTCTTCAAAGCTCTTCACAGAAACATCTCTCTCTAGTCAGGCTTCAGAGTGAGAACTAACGTTCAAATGCAGCAGGAGGTGGGGGAAAAAAGCCCACAAAAACCCCTATTAAAAGACAGTGAATCCCACTGAGCTGTATCTTAATAGAAACTTTGTAATAAAAGAACAACTCAAATATTTCCATTTATTTTTGCAAGATCCATTTTCCAATTTATATAGACACAGCTAATGAAACTGCTAACCAGGGCAAGAGGACCAAGCACTGCTTTAATCCTAAATTATTATTTAAGGAGAAGGAAAAAAAAAGAATGAGAAAAAAATATTTAAAAAAAAATTCAAAAAAAACCACCACACTTTTCTCCATTTGATGGTCCTTTATTCTCTTAATTGTGCTGAAAAAAAATTACCAAACTTATGTGTTACACTTGCAAAAATGCTTGCCAAGCATTATTGCCAGGCTCATTAATTGTTTTCAATACTGTCCAGCAATTGCATTTACAGACAAAACTAGGCTTTTCAGCACAACTGAGGCCCCAGACAATTTTTCAGAGAAGGCATGTGAGCTTTTCAAGACCTGAGTGGATAAAGTCCTGAGCAACAGGCTGGTCAGGAACTGATTCCAGGGAGTAAATTAGCAACACACAAGAAGAATGGCAGCTGGCACATTTTTCCAGCTATACATTATTCTTCCTTATCACACATATTTTTGAAGGAAAGCACTGCAGATAAAACTTGCTCTGCACTCTCCAACAGGAAGATACAACCTGACAGACAACTTGCCTTTACTTCTTGCTGAAGTAGGAAGGTGAAAAAAAAACCCAACAAAAAAAACCACACAACCCACCCCCGCCCCCAAACATGTTTATTGCCTTCACAAAACGCAGTAGGTTTTTCATACAGAAGACAGACAATAGATACAAAAGCTAGGGACCCAAGGCTAATAATACTTTTTTAAACCTGCTACAACATTGCTTTTTAAACATCTAGCAGTAAGTACAGAAAGCATGATAATTACTAAGAAGTATTCCAAAAATTAGATTAGCACTGAACAGCCTTGTTCCCAATAAGGAAAAACTACACAATTCAATCTTGAACAACTCATGTTTGTAATTGGAGTACATTTTCTATATAAACATACAGAAATGTAGAAACGTAAATAATCACTTAAAACTTTTAAAGTGAGGTAGAACTAGAGTTGTTCAAAGCATGATAAGTATCCACAAGAGAACAACTTACAGTAAAAAATTATACTGTTCTCAAACCCTCTGCCTCCATTTTTCTGTTTCATTTAAAAGACAGATTTGGAGTTCCTAATCTAATGTTAAAAAATGGATTGCTTTAAGTGCTTCCTTAAGCAATAGAAAGATATGGTAAAGGTAAGTCCAAGGTAAACTTCTACAGCAACAAATTTATTAACTTGTGAGAGAAAGAATACATACATCAAAACAAAAATAATTATGGTATAAAATCCTAACAAGGAACAGTGAAGCAAGTCAGCATGTTATATAATTAGAAATAAAAATCAGTGACAGAGGCAAACAGGGATATATGATCCATTGGAGATGATCCAATGGCAGATTTTAACATACATTCAGATTCTATTTTATTATATACTTCTCCTATAAAGAACACATAGAATGATACAAAATAAGGAAAAGTGAGAGCTATGAGAAAATATTACAGAATATATAATATTCTATATTATTAATGGCAACTAGATAAATGAATATCAAATGCTCTATTACATTTTCTAAAGTACTAATATAAAATACATAATTAATTTAAAAGTGTCTCCAATACTCAAGTCCACATAGCAAATACCATATAAACAACTACACTAATTTTCCTCCTGTCACACCAACGTATTATCTGTTCTCAAAGGCCAAAAGGAAATGCAGTCTATCAGTTTTACTTCTTAACTACAGAAAAGCAATGCATTGTACTACTTTTGAAGAGTAGTTTGGTGTTGGTTGGGTCTACCCATACTCATTTCAGCTCAGAAGTGCTTTATCCACAATAGCTGCCCCATGCTTTACATCAGTGTGTATCTATTTCCTACCGCTAAAATCCTTACATGAAGAGCAACAAAGAAAAGAGCATCTATATAAGGCACTGACTGAGGAATTAGAACCCTGGCTAAGGAACTGGATGATCTTTAAGGCGCCTTCCAGCCCGAACCTCCAGAGCCTGCGGGTGCCGTGGCTAATGAGCCGCAGTTCCGGCATCCCCCACAGGGGGGCAGAGTGCAGCCGGAGGCGCTGTCCCAGCTCCCACTCTGCCGGGCACTGCGGCTTGTCAAAGAACACTCCGGAGAATCCTGGGACACACAGAAACTGCACGGAATAGTTACTAAGTGGGCAATTCCAGAAACAGTACATGTACAGAAACCACATCTAGCTTTGGAAGTTTCTGAGCTGCAGGTGGCTGGGAAGCTATTTGCCCTGTTCTTAATCTTTTCCTTAGACATTCACTTTTGGCCATGACCAGTTCTTAGTCGACTTAAAAAGTACAGACAGTCTCCTATTCAGATAATATGTACTACTAGTAGCTCAAACTGTGTTAACAGTACAATACAGATAACAAAGACCTAAGCAAAAGGGGGAAAAAGTACATGAAAATCTATGACAGTATTTGTGAAAAAGATCTTACCACTTTGAAGCCATTGTTAACCACTGATGAGAGCTGTCAGCATATCACACTCAGGATGGATCCATCACGACATTTTCCCCGAGTCCAACGTGTGCTTAGAGATGTGAGAGCAGACAAAGATGTGAACAGCTACGAGTTAGCTGGTATGTGGCCAAATACTGGAGAAGGGTCTCCAAACACAGGACAGACAAATGAAGTACAGAACTCTGAAAAGAAAGTAAGAAAAACCAGTCAAACCTTAGACACTCAGTAGAGAAGTCAACATTTGTCAAATGCTTTAGAATTCTGAATTTTTCTCTGATAAGTTATAAAAAAAATCTGTTACATGTGTCTTGAGAATTGCTGTTTTGCTCAGAAGCTAATGATTCTTAAAAATTTTTTCCTCACGGAAGACAGAAAAATAGACACCAAAATAACATTGTTTCCCACGCTCAGCATAATTCTGCATGCATCTATTATTTCAGCTGCACTTTAATTACAAACATTTTTATTAATCATATTTATAATCGCTCTCAAATGCAAGTCATTCTTAATTTCTCATACTAGTCCTTTTCTTTATTTCTTTTCTGAATTTTCTTGGTTTATTTCTTTCCTCTGCTCAGCACAAGGATGTGCTCATAAAAAGAAAGTAATACTTCAGCTGTGTCTTCATAACAAAGCCTTGAAAACTTCTGTAGATGCCTTCACAACAGAAGTTTGTATGCAACTGACATACTTGCTGCAACTTGCCTAAGCACCAGTTTGTTTTTGCTCTTCTATAGTGCCAAAATACAGCAAAAGCACTTTAGTTCTTTTTAATTCCACCCTGAAGGCAGATCAAGCACTTTTAACTACTCAAGTCTCAACGTGCAGTAGCAATCCACCACACCGGATCATCTAGTTTATATGCAGAACATTTTTTTTCTTCTTTTTAAAATTCATAGCCTGAAAAATTCCAGGTATGTAAAAAAGCCTGTACATCCAACATGACTATCAGTGCTCTGATGCAACACGAATGTACTAGTTTCCTTTAAGGATGTGTGAACCATTCAATCATCATCAATTCTTTTATGTACAGTTTGTTCTACTTCTTAATTAGTGTTTCCAAAAATACAAAAGAGAGACCCACATAAGTGCAATCTAAAAGTAAAAAGCCACATCCTGAAGATTTTAAGATACAAAAGAAAGCTTAAAAGTGGGCCTTTGAGACAAGCAAAAAAATTAGACAAACTTTTGTAAATAGGATGCAAGCTTATATTTATATCTAAATTAGGAACATATTATGTAATTCCTTTAAAAAGTAAGTCAAGCGTTTTAAAGACTTGACCAGTTACAAATGGAAGCATTTAAAGACAGATAAAATTCTGACTCTGAATTTTACCTGTGAAATTTTGCAACTCTCATAAAAGTATCAACTGTTTTCTGTAGTTTGTGCAATTGGCAGTGCAGTGCATCAAATCAGAGGTAAAGCATCACTTCTACCTCTTCAGATAATTAGGCAAGTCAACAGTTTTCTGAGCAGCAGAAATGTATGGCCTTTCATCCTGCCTTCATCAATAAATTGTACTGTTCACTTTTTTCTGATCTCTTTGCCCCTTTTTTAGAAAATGTAAGCAGTAGTTTAAATCAGTTCATGCCGAACCTTACATCCACCCCAGTTTTAGAGTGGGTCAGCCGTCCTTTTAACTCCTCCCCAATTACCCTCACTGTGAACAGCACTTCAACAAAAATGAAACTCATGACATATTATCCTCCCTAAAATTGAAAGAATACCCAGACAGAAAGCCACCCTGGCTCATGCTGACATCATAGCTCACTATCTCAAGCAAAACATACATTCCAGATACACAATCCATTCTGTTTAGAAGCTTCCCAGCTTGTTGCCTTCAGAGCAAACACATACAAACAGATCTTCCTTCTTCACCACACGAGATTCAATCTCCCTTTCCTGCCCCAACACACCATCCAATAGCCCAGCTGCTTACTGGAGGGAATAAACTTCATCTGAAAACTGACTTAGCTGTCCAAGCTTCAGGGAGATACTGTGGCTTCAGTTCAACTGGCAGAGTGTTTGGAAAGAGTCCAGAGGGTGGGAGGCACATGAGCACCCGTTTGAGGTGCTCAAGTTTTTTGGTAGTATATGATGAACAATAATGAATTTTAAAATGCAGCTGCTGCCCAAAATTTCAAGTACAACTAGAACTGTATTTGCATACAACCAGGGGTAACCTACAGAATCAATCTGATCAGATTAACTCCAACTACTGGAAAAATAAGGTATCAGGAAAGGTAGCAATAAGGTCAAAAGTCTCCAACGGATGTGAATGAAGCTTACAGTAATTACAGCACATTGCTGGTTCATTGGGCTTCATTTCCTACTGCAGCTGACAACAAGTTAAAATGTAACTATCCTTTATCAGATTTGAAGTCAAAGGTATCACACAGGTGGAGATTTGGGGCTCACGCCTACGAAGACTTATGAAAAGAAGCAGAACATGAAAAAAATTACAAAAAGTTCAAAGTACAATAGGTCTGTTATCATAAGGTTCAAAAAATAGTTTAAAAAACGGTGTTGCTACCTCTAAGTTTTCATACTTCAAAAACTTCAGAACTCCTCAAACATTCTGAATTGGAAAACACAACTAAAAATCCAACCTGACCAAGTAAGAGCATATGTAGCTTTTATTATATAGACTTTTTGAGGTGAGTGTTTAAAAGAGCATTTTTATCTCAATTATTTTCAAGTTGATATATTCAGAGAGTAGCTGCTATAATGTTGGCTACTATGCAAGACTGAACTTAACTTTTAAGCAGCAATTAGATGCTCCAATTTAGCACATTTTATGCCACTGGTATGTGTAGCAGAGGTGGTACAGCAGATCACATCCAAGAACTTCAGGGGTGGGGATTAAAATTAATGTTGTGGGAAATCAAAGTGTCAGTACCTGCATTTAAGATATGTACAACACACTAAATTAGGGTGTTTTTTTCATAATTACTGGCCCAAAAGACTTAATAAGATGATAGCGCAAAAGAAAGAAAGAAATACTAAAAGTTTTAGCCAAGTGCTAAAAGTAGTATTTCCATGCTACAAACCCTAACCAGGCTTCAATACACTGTTTGCTTTTGCACAGGTAGAATAAAGACAGAGATTAATTATATTAGATTCTAAGACATCATTTTAAAAATTACAACACAAAGTTCTAAGTTGATGGGCACACATTTACAGAACGGCACTGTGGTCACTCAAACATGTGACTGACTTGTACCTTCAGCATTTCATAGAGCCTGGCTATATATCCTGCTTGTCATAAGCACTCCTAGGATAACACACTCACCCCTTGTGAGGTCTGGACCTTTGTCACTGTCGCCCCCCCATCCTTTCCCTAAACTGATGGCAGATGCAACAAGAGCCCATACACCAGAGAAACATAACAGGCTACAAGGCAGGTTAAAACCAGGCTTCAGGCCAAGGCTCACAACCTGTATCACCTCTCATGCAAGGGGTGGAAGGAAAAAAGAACATCGTAACTACAAGTCAGATTTATTACACAGCGTACTGGCCATATACAAGACTTCCCCGTTACAGACCAATTACGCAGTTTTTCCCCTACCGCACTGAGAAATGACACCAGCAGGCTGAAAGATTTCCAGTGGCTGCCCAGTTCCTCCATTCTCCAAACCTGATCTTTAGCAATAGCCTAAACAACCAGACTATACTGAGCTTACAGCTTGCTGTCCTCACAAATAAGGGATATTAGTGGCTGTACCAGAAATGGTAAAAAGAACAGCTTGAGAGCACCTGAATATTACAGAAGCTGTTTTTAAGCTAATTACTTCAAAAAACAGGATTTCATAAGAATAAAAAGGGGGAAATTAAGCTTTCCAGGTTGAGGATATACAAACCTGTCCCCTTTCCTTACTGAAGCTTGGCACACTGTGTCTCAACAAAAGATTTTTAGTAACAATTTGGTTCTTTTGCTTCCCATAAGTTTTAGGTATATTAATAATATAACAATAATCAACACCAGAAACTAGAAGTGGTACATGATGAACTGAGTGTTAGTAAATGCTGTCAAGAACACAGTCATGCAGTATTCTCCCAATTTTGCCAACCATCTCCTTACTGAAACAGGCTGTTTTCCACTCCACAATCCACACAACCAGAAAGGCTGGGTGCTTGCTGATCAATTAAATATGGGGAACCACAAAATTTGTAAACAGGAGAGACACAAGGGTTACTAATTCAAAAAGCAAGCCTTTGGGAGGGCTTGGGCAGGAAGAACTTCATTACACACAAATACTGCAACTGGGAGATGCATAGATCATCAGCATTAAATTGATGTAGATTCAGGTTTTACATAACTGATATGGAAATGAGATAACACTCACAAGGCAGATCAAGATCACCTAAGGGGATTCATGGGAAAAGAAGAAACAACTGTATATCTCTGTCACACCAAAACTTTGGAATACAGCCAACCACCTGCACATGAGAACTACATTTGTTTTACTGGTTCAACACTTTCTCCTCCCAAGAATTACAAATAGCTCTCCATTTACAAAATGACAAAGTTCAATTGAAGAGACTCCTATCTGCAGTGGAGAAGTCTTTACAAAACAAACTTCAGAGGAGGACTTAGCACTAAACATGTAATAATTTGACCATGACAATTCAAATTTTAAAACAGGTTATTTGAATTCTCTTTTCCTTAGTTAGCATAAAGAGGGACTAAGAAAAGTAAGTGAATCCCAAATCGTGTCCATTGGGCCAGGGCCACAAAACCTGCCTGTTTTTTAAATCTTTACTATCACTTTTTATGTTTTAGAATTCATTTCAGAGTATTAGAAATATACTCAAAACTCAAACTGTGTTTTTACCAGAGCAGAGTGGTTATTTCCATTTAGGCCCAAGTCCTTTTCAGTTTGTCAGATTGGTCCCTTAAGAAAAATTGCCTTTACTAGTGCCACAGGACAAGGAACTCACTGCCTTCAGAAACCAATGATGCAGTTGCACCTTTCCTTATAGTGCTCCTGCCCTCTGATCAGTCCTTTATCCCTGCTATTTTCTGACTGTTGATTTAGGAGTGTTTCTTCAGCTGTAATACAAAGCCAATTACTTTGGGTCCCCTGAAAAGTGACCTTAGCTACTTTGTATTATACCAACTATAAATTGGAACTAGCAATCTAAGAGAAAGTATTTCCCTGCTCCTTTTCAAGAAACTGCAAAATAGGAGTGTCCAATCTGCAAGTGATCTGCAGAGAACCAAGATATTACAGCTCTCTCCTGTTAGCATCAGAGGTTGTAAGCAATCCAGATGTCCAGACTTCCACCAGGCAAACAGCTAAAACTAAGCCTGTATAGTGTTTAAAAAATTGTGCTACCACACAAGGGAAAAACTGAATATGACACCAGTTTGCCTAATCTTATGCCCCCTAGACATTTATCTTCACCTGTGCCCAGGAAGGAAAAATAGCAGACCCTAATCAAGAGCAACAACTATCACCTTCCTCAGACACACTGCTGCCTGGAACAGTACAACACAACAGTCCATCTACAGTGTTTGCAGTGATCTGAAGACCACTGTTCACCACACCTACGTTAACAAAATTTCAGCAACAGGAAGAATAAGAACTTCCATGAGTGAGGAGGATAGGCAGGAAGCCTCAAACTCTGACCTCTGCACCACCACCACTACAGTAAAAACTGAGAAAAAGCAAAAAATGCCAAATGGCTTAAGAAAATAAACTCCTTTTTTCCACTTTTACAAAATAAATTGCAAGCACAGCTGAGCTAAAAATCAGCCTTCAGGCTTGAAACTAAGTAAGTTAAATCCAAAGAACGGGATCTTATATCACACCTTCAAACTACTTTTGGCAATTTCCTGTTTTTGACAGTATCTCAAACCAAAGCAAACCATCCCTTTTTATTCAATCAGCTTTTGGAGATGAGCATCTAGCAGGGCTCAAGCACTTGAAACTACTGAATGAAAAAAATCAACATCTTATGTACAACTTCTCTTTTTTAAAAAGTGCCAAAAACTCTAAAACACTAAAACACAGTAACTGAACTGTGTCTGTAGAAAGAAAAATGTGGCCAAATTTTTCTTAACTCATGTGGAAAAATTATATAACCTTAGGAGGAACCAACATGAACTTTATGTACATTCAGTAGCAAAGTCTATATAGATTAAATAAATAAACACCACCTCCCCTCCCCCTCATCCCTCCAAAAAAAAGCTACACCACTTTACTCCCTTGAACAAAGCAGGAATCTGTTTTCTCCACTTCCTCCCCTCAAAGTGTCTTCAATAGAGGATAAACTTAGGTCCTATATATAAAACACTAGTGGTTTTTCAAATATGCTGACCAGACAACAGTGAAGTAGAACATGGGCCATGTATAGTATAACAAGTATAACATCAGTTAGCAGATTTCTGACCCGCTCAGGCAGTTGCAGAAAAACATATTTAAATATATCCCAATCAAATGCAATAATCTCTGGCCACTGACAATAGAATCCCAATGCTATATAAGACAGTAATGCTAATGGCTTTTTAAATATAACAATCAGAATGGGGATTTCGTTGTACTTGCAGACTATCTCTACCCATTCTTTTTTCTTAAACAGCATTTAACCTGAGGAGTTCATAGAGTCTGAATTTACACAAGCTGAGAGATAGGAACTTGCTGTTTTACTTTAACAGAAGCTCAAACAAGGCCAGCCTTCATTCTCCAGCATAACAATAAGATAAACAGAAAAGTAGTTGAAATATTCTTCTTGTTTCTTGGCACAAAACATTATGAAAGCCCTAGTGTTTTCTCTCTCTCCTATGCATTCCACTCTGCCCATAACAATTGCACAGTAATTTTCACACAGCCATCTGCTAAATTCAAAATTACTTCTGTTCCTAACACATGCCAGTTCTTAAACTTGGAACACCTGCATTGCTTAACTAGAGTCACACAGATTTTATGCCTTTAAATTATATACTTATAGGTAAGAGGTTTATATGCTAGATACAGTTTGAAGGGAGCATGCAATAAAGGCTACTTTAAAATTACGGAGACTAGGAAATACTTGAAAACAGTTAAATTTTTTCCTAATTTAAAAAGCCAAGACAACAACAGCAACTTGCACTACAGCATAACATGGAAGGTACTATCCAGTACCTTCTTTAGATATCCTCCCAGGAGATACAAGGTTGGGCTTCAAATTGGCCCAAATCAGCTGCACACAATTTACCTCACTACCACAAAAATACAAGTATAATCTCTGCCTAACTGATGGTTTGTTTACAGATTTTGAATAGCAGTCTGGAATATCAAAGCCTGATCACGACATACAGGAAGAGAAGTGTTCTTAAATGCCTTTAAATAAGGTTCATTTTTTCCCCTAGTACAGCAAAGGCCCAAAAGTATACAAAAGCATTGAAGAAACATGTAGGTAAGAACTCTCAGATTCCTGCCCCAAAAGCTTGTTCTATTTATTCTGTGCTTCTGTTTACCTAGCTTTCTGTTCCCAAGCTTGCTATCTACCACTTCTCACCCTCACCAGCTATTGTATAGCTATTCACCTATCAATTCTGCAGGTAGGTACATGTAAATATATATAAATATACACACACCCATGTATCAACTCTATCTCAAGAAACATCTCTGATCCCCTAACTTTATATGCAATACCTACCACCAGGTTGTTCCAAATGGGGTGGCAGAGGTGAAGTCGAAACTGAAGGAACTGAGGGAATGGAGCAGGATCTCCATAACTTCTGTGTCAAGAAAGAGAGAAACAGGTTTGCCATATCCAAGGGAAGGTTGGTCAGGGAGCCCCACATGTACTGCCACTCCTCCCAAGAGTAAGTACACCCAGTCCCACCTCCTTTCTCTTTACGAGCTGATGTGGGGTACCCTCAGCAGCTCCCTGAGTCATTGCAATAGCTATCACAGGACCAGCAACTACTCATCACCATATCCCAGGGAATAAACAGGCCAGTCACAGTGCACAAGGCAGTAATTCTTCAGCTTTTTGGACAACACAATTTTGTGGATAATATCTACAGAGGTAGAAGTCTTTGCATTTTTGCTTACAACAATCTTTTTACTAATATAAGCAGTATTACTGGCAGATTAGATTAATTCAATTTAAGATCACAAAAATTCCACCAATGTCAAAATGTTCAGCCGCCACAGACAGAACCCTAATAGTTCTTTCTGACTTAGCACAAGAACAGAAGTGGTGTTGATAAGGACTAGTCTCATGCAAGACTAAAACACTAGGAACACTGCAACACACCTTCCATGCTAATGCCTCTACAGAGAATGAGCTTTTGTCCAGGTCTATTGTTAACTTCAAGTCCCCTTTAGGACATGGCATTTACAAAAGATGATGCTTCTTCATTTTGCAAAACTGGACAGTATCAGCAGAGAAACAAAGTCAGTACTGCATTATCAACTTCAAACGTGAATTTCCTGAGACCTTGTTTTATTATCACATTCTCAAGCCTTATGATATAGATACTCCTTTACCTTTTTTTAATTCATTATGCTTCTTTTATTCTCTTTTAATAGTCTCCCACACTGAATTACTAGAACCTTATCTTCTGAATCAAGTACAACAAAATTATCTGTATTTGTAGTTTTTGCCACTCTCCTCAGCTCTTATTTTATAAACATATCCAACATTATATTCAGTTACTCCAAACAAACAAACTTAACTGCACAGGGCTGGCAAAACCTACACAACTGCTGTCTGTGAGACTACTACAAAAAAGCAGTGAAAGATCAACAGCAGTAAGTCTTCTGTAAAAGGCTAAACAAATAGGGTTGCATACTGCAAGGCAGGTCTTACCCATCCATAATCTCACAAGGATCATTTTAGCACACTCGGCTTTCCTTTCTGCTCTTCTCCCTTGCTTATTCACACACTGCTGGGGTATCTTTGAGCTCCTTGAATACTTTCTGTGCAAGTATGACTAACATCATTTACTGTTACCTGAACTACAGTAGACCCAAGCACTGTTGGAAACAGGAATACTTACTAATGCTGCATTTAACCTATAGCATCTCTTCCCATTTCACGTAACATACTTGAGCAGTAATATTTTTTGTTATAAGCTGCAGTTTATGAAGACAAAACAGAGAAACCTTGAGAGAACTAAGGAAAGAAAACAGGATCCCAAGGTTTACCAGCAAGAAGTATCTACTAGAGTATTAAAAGACCTTTATAAAATCCCACTTCATACAAATCTGGTCAATGCATGCTAAAAAGCATGCATCTTTCATATATGAAAGAAGGCAACATTGGGATTTTAGGATTAGGTGAACAGGAAATAGCTCATCCAAACAGAGAGTCTGGTTTAGCTTGTTTAGCAAAATTATACTATTACTCTCTAGAAACACACTGAAGATAAGGGAAACACACATTAAAAAGAAATGCTACTTAAGATGGAAAATAATGTTGGCAACTACCACTGACAAACAGCTTTAACATAAAACCTGAAAATTACAAATAATCACAAGGATCAGTTACTTAATTTTGAAGCACCCTTCCAGTAGTTAACTGACAAAACACACAAAGCTTGTTTTATTATCATCACCATCTCATGTAACTTCAATTAAAAGAAAATGAAAGAAAAGAGGGGGGGAAAAAGGTCCAACCCAGGAGTCCTCTCCCATTTTCTGGAAAACAGGGTGAAAGAAGAAAATAGGTCACCACACTAACTCCAAAATGACCAACTGCACCTGTCAAGTCAGTAGTCCCAAGCCTATTGCTACAGTCTGCTGAAAAGTCAGCTACTTCAGGCTAAACCAGCCCCAGCTCTTGAAAAGTGCAGTTCTCTTACACCTGTATGGAACAGCTGCCAAAGCAGCAACTGAAATAGCAAAAGAAGGGTCCTCCTGTGTCAAGGCCTGTGCAAACTCCATGCAGCTCAGACTTGACCATCTGCACTAACCGCAAGAAACAATTCACATTGGATCTAGTGACAAGGGCAAGAATACCCATAGAATACCCATTCTAATATTTGTAAAGAACAAACCATTAAAACCCCAAAGCTTACAGCAACAGCTTCTGGGCACTAGGCCATTCTATCAGACCAAATATTTAGACATTTCAGGGAACCTCAAACTCAACTTTAGAAGTTTGGTTTGGTTTTGTTTTTAATATTTGTTCCTCTTCTATTTTTGCATGCAAACATAAATCACTAGGAAAAACTAGGGATAAACACAAAAATCCCTCAAAACTGAAGCCATGTGCAGAGTGAACACTGTTGTTCAACTAGCTTGAGAGGATTTTTTCCTTTCTTGTACCTTCCAGTGACTGCATTGGACGCTTGCTATCTGAGACTGTATTTTGTCATTCTTCCTGAGAGGTGTTCATGTCAGAGGGAATTAGGGATTATAATAGATTTGGGGGAGGGGAGGGAAGGACGACATGAGTCTTAGAAGAGACAGAGGTATATGGCAGTACACAGATACTTAGACAATTAACTGTCAAACACAGAGGATAAGCAAGCTAAATACTAGAAAGAACTGGTCTTTTAGTCAATATAAAAAGGCAGAAGCAACCCTAGCTGAGTCAGTCTGGCTAACATCTATTACTGAAGTTTACCAGGATTTAGAGCAAGACCAGACAAGAATAACGCTGAATCCTAAAACCTCCTAATATTGCAACACTTCTCCGGCCCACTGTCATTCCTGGGAGATACAGAAGTCATAAAGGTTCAGAGTTGTTTGGGTGCGAGCATGCAGAAGCAGTACAAAGCAGTAAACAACAGCCAGGCTGTGCACTAGGCCAGCTGCCCTCCCACTGAAGGATAAGCTACAGTGCATTTCCTACTGCTAAGGCTGGCCAGTGACTACAGATACAGGGTCACAAACCCTGCACTATTATCCTCATTCTTCTCACAGTAACTCACATAACCCATGTGTGCACAGAGCTCCTTCCTCTGACCTTGTTTGCACGTAACACCTATAGCTTCTGTTAAACTAAAGCTCAAATGCAGAAAGGACTGCTAAAAGCTCATGGTGCTCTAAGCTAGAGGGAGCATATTATACACCCATGTTCTGTATTATGGAAGTCCACTGAAGCAGAAAGTTTGCCTACATGCCTCTTAAGGAACTCGGACAAAAAAAGTAAAATTGTCTTTTGGTCCTAATGAAGTGGTCATCACTAAGCAAGCTGACCAAAACAAAGCCCTCTGAAATACAAAGCTTGATATAAAAAAGGCAACTCCTGCTCGATGCAGAACAAGCTCTTTTCCAAGTTGTTTTCCTTGATGCATAGCCACTGGAGGGAATTATCTTCTTAAGTTCTTAGAAAAAGTAAATACAGACAGCATGTTCTCAACTGTGTTAGGAAAAACTTTCAGCATACCAATTAATTTTTTATCCCCCTAAATTAAAAAGACAAACATCCACAGTGAAATAAACATATGAGGACCACTCTTGTGCTGTTGAAGCCTTGCAGAATGACTCTGCAAAGCATTAATACAGTAACTTGAAAAGTGAGCAGTTCTACCTCTTGCCTTAGAGCCCTACAACTCTCCAACTTCCCTCCTCAAAGGGACTATGCTAGACTAGAACCAGCTATCACCATGCTTTGGTTCACTTAGGCCAGCCAAACAGAAACAGAATTAGTTGAATATTCCAACTTTACCTTAACTAACCCCACAGAAGAATTAAACAACTTTTCTTTTGAAATGAAGTTCAGCAAGTTTTCTACAACATCCCAAAGCAACATACCACTCCTGTGCTCCAAGGAAACCACTCACAGAGAAGTCAGCACAGGCTTTAACCAAATCAATTTTGGAATATAAATAAGGAGCCATTCACAGCAGCAATTTGCCTGGGGAAGTCAGTTGTCTACTGACAACCACTATCAAGTACCACGAAGGACTCTACAAACCACAGGTAAAGGAAGTTTTTGACACAGTGTTGTACTTGTCTTTGAATACGTGACTTACTAAAACTGCAACACAATTTTTTTTTTACAGAGGGGTTTGTTTCCTTCCTGCAATAGTGTCACAAGATAAGAATCAGCGTGGTTTCACAGCACTTGGTCAACAATCTTCCATAGAGATTCTGAAGTATTCAGCACATATCCTCAGCATGACAGCAAAAACACAGAAGCAAACCCTGCTGAGGAAACAACACATGAGGAAATACTTCTTAAAAAACTACAGTTAATTTTACTCTTTGCTTAACCTTCAATCAGCAAGTTACCTTCTTTATCACAGTACTCTACATGCTTCATATTGCTTGTCCATGCCCCCATGAGTGGCTCTTCACCTACTGCCTCAATAACACCTTGATCTTTTGGGTCTGCATTTACACAAAGGTGGCTTACCATCCAAGGCTTTCTCACTCCATGAAGTCTGCAGCTGGGAGACAGGCAGTGCCCAAAGGAGTAAAGAACTTGCCTTCTGGTTTAGTGCATTTCCTCCCTAATGTTCATTTCAGATTTGTAATTTTGAAGGAAGTCCAGGTTACACTCTTGCTACCTCATCTTCAGATTGTCTTACTATTCCCTAAAACTGTATCAGCAAACTGTTTTTGCAACTCACTTGGTATGAGTGACCACCAAAATATTTAGGGTTTGGTTGGGTGCTGGCATTTTTTTTTATGTTTTCCATAAGATTTCTTTGGATCTTTTATGTTGAGCTACCCTGACTGCCAGACCAGTGATTTCTGGTCAAAACACAGAGTGAAACTGCTCACTGAGCAACAAAAATTATCACCTTATCCAAACATGAGAAACATACATATAAAAGTGGAGAGGGAAAAAACAGCTAAGCCCCTACAATACTCACAGACACATCAGCACGTCCACGTGAGGCTGTAAAACCCGTACAAGCCGAATTTGGCCGCACCAGCCCCTCAGCTCGACCTCTCCAGCGAGGCGCTGCAGGCTGAGCGCAGGGCACACACGGGTCTCGCTGCGCCGCCCGAACTCCCCAGCCCCCCGCAGGCGATGGAGCGGGCGGAGCGCAGTGGTGCGGTGCAGGGGGCGGCCGGGGGCGCCGCTATGGCCCGCCCTGCCCGCACGCTTCCCCGCCGGAGCGCCCCGGCACCCCCGGCGGGGCGGGGC